>PVHT021183645.1:367245-440802 GCA_004024745.2 Catagonus wagneri
GGGGGGGGGGGGGGGTGTCAACGAGGCGACGGGGTGAAAGGAAAACCTCCGGGCTCCGCCCGCCGCCGGAAGGAGTCCCGCCGCCGTCCAGGCTTGTCTTTCCGCCGACCTCAGCAGTTGCTTAGTTGAAAGTACTGTCAGGAATGTGTACAGAAAATCTGACATTTTGCAATCTCAAGGTCCAAAAGTGGGAGATGAGAATATTAAAAACATGCCTCAGACCCTGGTATGTATCACAGATCACATGTGGTATATTAAGTGCCTTTTAGCATTAAGCCTTCAAGGCAGAAATTATTTTCCTGAGACCACATAACTATTTTAAATTTAGCTACCACGTGTCATTTTGCAGTCTTAAGGTAACTTTTTACTTCCAAATTATTTTTAGGAAGAAACTATAGATCTTTCTCTTAAAGTGCCACAGTGTACTTTTCACAAAGTATTTCGCAGTGCCTGTCTCTGTGGGAATATGATACATTCTTGTCTTGTTGAACTTAGGTGTGACCTTGTGATTTGTTTTGGCCAGTGAATCACAAGTAGAAAGGACATGCAAGACTTCTGAGCAGTTTATAGTGCCAGCCCTCGGTTCACCAGTCTTTTCTCCTTCCCTAAGGTCAGCGATGGTCCCGTGCAGCTGTGCTAAGGACCTGGGTTCTGGAATGAAGACACATGTAGCAGAGACAGCTACAGCTGACCCGCAAGGGGACACAGAGCGTGGCAAGAACTAAACCCAGCGCCTCAGCCCTAAGGACCTGGGTTCTGGAATGAAGACACATGTAGCAGAGACAGCTACAGCTGACCCGCAAGGGGACACAGAGCGTGGCAAGAACTAAACCCAGCGCCTCAGCCCTCGAGACTGGCGGCCGTTTTTATTCCAGCCCTGCTGGACCGTTAACAGTGACTAAAGGAGGCTTACCCCGGGATGCAAGGCTGGTCCCAAGTTAGAAGCATCACTAACACAGCTCAGCACGTTAACAGAGCTAAGGAGGAAAGTTACATGCTAATTTTCATAGATACATAAAGGCATTTGATAAAAACTCATTAAGTATTCATATTAAAAGTAGAGGAGAAATGGATAATTCCTCTCATAAGGAGCTTATTATGCTGTGCAGTCGTGTATACATATATTCTCAAAGCCAACATCTTAATTGGGAAACTAATAGAGACTTTTACAAGCTAAGGATGCCTATATCAACTATTATTTACCACTGTATTGTATCCAGTGCAATTAGACAAAAACAAAAACCAAGAGGCCTAAAAATTAGAGTAAAGCCATTACTATTTACATAGGAAATTTTATATTTGCAAACCTCAACACATTCTGTGGCACAGTATCGAGCAGAGGATATAAGATTTATTATAGAAACTCTTCTTCACATATACAAATAATAACCAGCCAGAAGAAATAACAGAAAGCAGACACTATTTAAAATAGCAAAAACCAAACCAAACCACTTAGGAAGAAACTTAGCGAGAAATCTGCAAAACTCAGGGATGCAAAATTCTAAAGCACACTGCTGGGAGGGGCCAGTGGGACCGGACAGAGGGAAAGGCCTTACACATTCCTGGATGGCCCAGGCCTTCATCAGAAAGATGTAAGCTCTCCCCAAGTGAAATTTAATGTGATACCAACAAAAATTTCACTAGGGATTTTTTTAAAGTTAGACAACCTGATTTATTATAAATTCATTTGGAAGAAGAAACAGAGATAGCCAGGAAATCCCTGCAAAGAGGAGCAAGACGGGAAGGCTCATTTTATAGACATCACAACATGTTTGTGCATAAAGTAATGAAGTGCTGGCCCATTAAGAGAAAACTCACTGAAAACGCAGGAGTGCATATGGACTCCGGGTGTGACACAGCAGCACCTAAGTCAGGGATGAGAGGGGAAGACATCTGAAAGGTGGTTTTGGAACGACTTGACAGCCATATGCAAAAAGGTGAAATTGGATCCACTGCTGATTATACAAATTCCAACTGGATCCAAAGATATAAAGATAAAAATAAAACCATCTAAGTACTAGTGGAAAAATAGATGAATTCTTTTATAACCAGGAAATGGAGAAACGTAACTAGCCATGAGTCACTACAGAATAAGGGAAATTGACTCTAAAAGCAAATTTCTGCATGTCTAAAAATACCAAAAGCAAACCAAAAAGCAAGTGATAAGTGGGAAAATATTTACAATTTAAGTCACAGAAGTTAATGTCCCTAATTTCTAAAGAGTGAAAGTTGAGAAAGCAGTAACCTGGGAGAAAAATGGGCAGAAGATGTTGAGTTCACAGAAAAGAAATGCAAATGACTCCAACATTAAAAAAAGGCTTAACTTCACTCTTAAAAAGAATGCATATTCAAACTACAGGAGGATACCATTTTTCTTCTGGCAATAATCCCTAAATTGGAGAAGCTATTTTCTCAAAAGGCTGTGGGGAAACAGGCATTTTTAAATTGCTAGGGTGAAGACAAAATGTAATAACGCCAGTGGAAAGGAATTTGACAATATCTAGAAAAAAGCCACGTGCACTTACCATTCAATGCAGAAAACCCACATCTAAGACTCTAGCCCAAAGAAATGTTGGCAAAAATACAAAATGCCATTTAATGCAACACCATTTGTAACAGCAAAGCACTGTAAACAACCCAAATATAACCCAACCGTCCATCAATATAGAGTGGGTTAAATAAACTTTTATACTTACATACAGTTGAGTCTGTCTCTGAAAAGGAATTTCATACGTGAATGTGTGTATTATTAGCTTCTACTTTCAAAAAGAAATAATGGAAGAAAAACTAAAATCAATACAAGTAGTTACCTATGGGGTAAACACAAATGGCGCGGGGATGCAGGTAGGAAGCAGGGATGGATTGGAAGCTGTTTCTCCTGAATGAATCCCTTTTTTTAAATGGCCACATGCAGGGCATATGGAAGTTCCCAGGCCAGGTATCAAATCTGAGCTGCAGCTGCAGCAATGCTGGATCCTTTAACCCACTGTGCGAGGCTGGGGATGGAATCCATGCCTCTGCGAGACCCAAGCCACTGCAGTCGGATTCTCAGCCCACTGTGCCACAGCAGGAGCTCCTGAATGGACCTTGTTTTATAGTTTTGACTTTGAAATCATTTTTTTTTTTTCAAAGCGCTCAGGTTTATTATTATTGAATGTGTTGTAGAAGTTTAGTCAATAAAGACCAAAGCCCACATCATCATCAGACTCAGATTCTTCGTTCTTTGCTTCTACTTACTTCTCCTCAGCAGAGGCAGCAGTGGCGGCTGGGGCAGGACCTCGTCCTGGTGCAGCACCAGCTGCTGGGGCAGGTCCACCAGCCCCCACTTTGCAGATGAAGCTCCCCATGTTGACACTGGCCAGAGCCTTTGCAAACATCCTGGCCTGAATGACTCACCATTTACACCTGCTGCTCTGATGAGGGCATTGGGCTTATCCCTCCGTGACTGTCACCTCGTCATCACGCAGGCTGAGGGCAGAGTTGATGCAGGCGAGCTCCGAGATGGAGGCCACGGTGTGGACGAATGCTAGGTGGGGCTACCGCCGGGCACAGTGCTAGTCTCTGGATGACCTGAGAGCCTCACCCCGACGTGGCCTTAGCCTCCTTCAAGCACCTTAGCGGCAGCTGAGGAAAGCTGCTGTTTTGTTCTTATGTAATTTTTCTTTTTAAGGCCGCATCTGTGGCATATGGAGGTTCCCAGGCTAGGGGTCAAATCAGAACTTCAGCTGCTGACCTACACCACAGCCACCACAACACTGGATCCGAGCCGCATCTGTGATCTACACCCACAGCTTGTGGCAACACCAGATCCTTAAGCCACTGAGTGAGGCCAAGGATCCAGCTGCTTTCTCAAAAACACTATGTCAGGTTCTCTACCCGATGAACCATAATGGGAACTCCCAAAGATTTTTTTTTTTTTTGGCTGCATGCACAGCATGAGGAAACTTTGGGGTTAGGGATCGAACCCATGTCACAGCAGGGACCAGAGCCACAGCGACAGCGCCAGGCCTTTAACCCACTGAGCCACCAAGGAACTCTGAAACGGTTCTGACTCAACATCCTTGGAGGGATGTACCCTCAGGCACAAAGGAACCCAGGAAATTTTAAACTACATTCAGCGGTCTGGAGTTGGTGCACGCACACACACGTACACACACACACACGCACACTTGGAAACTTCCTCCTTTTCCCACCTGTTTCTCCTCCTCCAAGAGAGAGAAAGCTGGCTCTCGTATCCAAGGCGTATCTACTGATTTGCTCCAGTCTGGAATACACGGAAGGACGTCCATGGCTGGTAGCGCTTATCCTGCCCCCAGGAGGGCTCGATGCAGTGGGCACTGTTTCCCTGTTCTTCCCGCTGAGCCTGGCTAAATCCCTGGGCATTTATCACATAAAAAAGCTGAATAATGAGAAGAAGCCGGATTGATCAAGGACCTTGGGGCCCGAGTGAGGACACAGCAGAGAACTCCCTGGGTTTTCTTTTCCTTCCAGTGTCCTCAAGTAGGCGCTGCTGGAAGCAGCAGCCCAGCAGCAGCAGCAGGAGGGACAACAAAAGACAAGTCGGCTCTCTGAAGCCACAGGACCAGAAAAGAGGTGGCCTGGAAAGGCAGAGAACTTCCACACAGACCCCATGCCGTCAGCAAAGGCCGAGTGGGGATCAGAGACCTCTTTATGTGGCAGTCAGGAGGCCTCCCCTCCCACCCCGTCCTCTGCCGGAGCCGCGGCAGAGAAGGCCCGGTGGAGAGCTCGGGAGGTGACACCCCACCACCTGGGGGGCCCACACTGCTACACCGCCCTGGCAGGAATGAGCCCTCTCACCCCGATGGTGTCAGTGGAGCCCACATTCTCCGGTGGGAAGCAGAAAAGAGGCCCCAGGCCCTGCCCCCAGGCGGCGAACCTCAGCGGGCAGCAGCGAGGGGTCAGTGCCCCTATTTCACCCACCAGCGGGGTGTCGAGAGAAGGCCCATTAAAGCAGAAGATTTAAATATGATCCAGGGTCTCATAACATAAAACCAAATGTCCAGTCTACACGAGAAAATCATGTGTTCATATCAAGAACCAGGAAAACCTCAATTTGAAAAGGACAGAATCAGGAACCTGAAGATAAAACACAAATGACCCAATCTGAGCAGAGAGACAACAGGCCGAAAATAGTACCTGTGCGTCCAGAACAAAAAGATCTAGTGTTCGTGCCATCAGACTCCCAGGAGAGAAAGGCGGGCCTGAAAAAGCATTTGAAAGAATAAGGGCTGAAATGTTTCCAAATTTGGCAAAAGACATAAACATATATTTAAGAAGCTGAGTAAACCCCAAACAGCATAAACCTAAAGAAATCTATAAGACAGACTTCTGAAAACTAAAGGCAAGGAAAACAGCTTGAAAGCATAAGACAGAAGTAAACAGCACCCTGCCTACCTTGGAAAGACATTTCAGATAACAGATTCCTCCTCAGAATCAGTGGAGACCAGAAGAATGGCCCAAAATTTCAAGGGCGAAAATAACTGTCAACTCTGGATTCTGTATCTGGCGAAATTATCCTTCAGGAATGAAGGGAAAATAAAGACATTCCCTAAGATGGAGAAGCAAACGAATGTGCTTTGACAAACCAACCCTAAAGGAATGACTGAAGGAAGTTCTTGAAACACAAAGGGAATTAAAAAAAACAAAACAAAAAAACACGTCTTAGAACATCAGGATGGAAGAATAATGGAAAAAGCGAAAATACGGGAAAACGTGATAGACCTTCTCCTTTCGAGTTTTCTCAGGAACAGATGGTAGAAACAAAGTATCTAACACCGTCTGATGCCATACTTTGCGCAAACTGGTAAAATGCTGACATCACCCATCTCTGTTGTGAAGAACAGTTCTGTGTGCTCCTCAGGGCGGCTACAGAAACTACCCGCGGTCAGACGGCACAGACTACACACCCTGCGTGACTGTCAAGCCCCCGGTTTGGGTCCTGAACTAGAGCCACCCAAGGCGGGCTGCGCTGTCTCTCCAGCTCCCTCTAAGCCTCTGATTCTTTCCAAATACCAAGTGGACGTGCTGCCTGGCAAGGGGCAAGGATGAGGTGAGAAACATTCGGCTGAGGAATTAAACCTATCTCTTCCTAAACATCTCGATTGTTCTCCCTTCTAGGTACATTTTTCTCACAATTTATTATAAAAAGCTGGTCATTTTATAATAATGGAGATAACTAAAGAGATACTAATTTTTATGAAAATCCATCAGAGTGTACAGACACTAAGAGAACTTTTTCCTAAAAAGTTGTTTTCCTATTGTGGATAACAAATTTGGTAAAAATAGTTTAGTTTTAGTAGATAAAACTCACTTATTTTAATAAAAACCGTAAGAAGGAATGCAGAGTCCTAAGATTCTTCTGCCATGTAATATGAACTGCTCCCCAAAGGACTGCGTCATATTGGTTTAAAGTAGGAAATACGTTTAGGAGTTCCCGTCGTGGTACAGCAGAAATGGAGCCAACTGGGAACCATGAGGTTGTGGGTTCAATCCCTGGCCTTGCTCAGTGGGTCAAGGATCCGGCATTGCCATGAGCTGTGGTGTAGGTCGCAGACTCAGCTTGGATCTGGCATTGCTGTGGCGTAGGCCGGTGGCTATAGCTCTCATTAGACCCCTAGCCTGGGAACCTCCATGTGCCACAGGTGTGGCCCTAAAAAGACAAAAAAAAAAAACAAAAAAAAATTACTGCTTTATAGACGTTAACTAAAATGTAACCAAGAGCAGAATCGCAAAGCCCTGGAAAGCTCAAGGATTCTATCCTCTGTTCTGTCAGCAGCTGGAATCCCCTCTGAGATTCCAGGACCTCATCTCCATGTCGAGGGAATTAGAGGAGGTATGTGTTATCCCTCCCCAGTCCTGCACCTATGAATTTCAGTACAGCAGACTGACTTCCATGTTACCAACAAGACTTCAACTGAGACTTTCAATGAAGAGTTTCATAAGAAGCATACACTCAGTTTTCTGTAAATAATTTATAAGACAGGTCTCACATGACCATTGGAGGATTAGGAGGATCAAAAACCAAACTGAAAAACAGAGAGTATCCAAAACAAGAGCATCAAGTAACAAAATACACAAGGATGAAGTTGCCAAAGGATGTCCAGGTCTCTACGCTGAAAAATATAAAATAATGCTGAGAAAAATGAAAATGAAATAACTGGCAATACATGCTATGTTTGTAGACTGGAAGACTCATTAAAAAGTCAAATTGATCTATAGATTCAATGAATCTCAAACAAAATCCCCTAAGACTTTTTGAGGGGGTAATTTTGGTGGCAGTTGACAAGCTAACTCTAAAATTTCTTTGGAAATGCAAAGGACCTAGAATAAACTTTTAAAAAAGAAGGAATTGGAAGTTCTAGTGTACTTGACATCAGGACTTATAAACGGTGCTGAACAATTCAGTATTCATATGGAAGACAAAAGATGCCTGACCTCACCTAATACCAAAGAGAAAAAAAATTAATTCAAAGTGGATCATCGACCCAAACATAAAAACCTACATGAATTTGGGCTAGGTAAGGACTTCTTCAAGAGGATACAGAAAGTATTAACCATAAAAAAAACTGATGAATTGGACTTCATTGAAATTAAAACCACCTTCTCATCAAATAGACAATCCAGAGTGGAAAAAAATATTTGTAACACGTAAATCTGACAAAGAACTTGTATGATAATATATAAAAGATTATCACAACTCATTATCCAATTAAAAAGGAAAGAAATGGACCAAAAAATGGTTCAACAAACCTATGAAATAGTGTTCCTCATCAGTTGCCAGGGAAATGCAAATTAACCACTATGAGATACCACCACATACATACCCATGAGAATAGCTACAATAAAAAGATGGCCAACACTGAATGTGAATCAACCAGAATTCTCATACACGGCAGGACAGAAGGTGCTACAATCACTTTGGAAACGGCTGGGCATTTTCTTAAAAAGTTACATACACGTCTATCCTTATGGCCTAAAAGTTCTGCTTCTACTTAAGAGAAATAAAAGTGCATCTACAAAAAATCCTGGACAAGAATATCTACAGCAGCTTTATTCATTTTAGACAAAACCTGAAACAGCCTGGGGGGCCCTGAACAAAGACATGGTTTTACATCACCTGCGGTGTGTTCACACACGCCAGCCGGCACCGACAAGGAACCCACGGCTCACAGAAGCGCCAGCGTGGGCAAGTCTCACAGTCATGCCCAGTGAGGGCCGCACGGGCGTGTGCGCAGATAACCCCGCTACGCGAGTCTGGGCCTTTGCCAAGCTGGAGAGGGGCGGGCGTGGACCTGTATCGGGAGCTGTACATTGCCTCGTTTCTACATTACATCCCCTTCCCCTGAAACAGAACAACAGCTGGAGTTTAAGGCTCTAGAGGTCAAGTTTAAGGTTTTTAATCCAGCTCTTTTAAATTCTGCAACAAATTGAAGGTACTAAGTGGTAAAGGACTTGGAGCAATTCTGACTGTTACTTTTATCAGTCGAATTCAAACCTCTAACGTGTGAGGTGAAAAATGGATTGAGGATTTGTTTGTTGGTACCTGGGAGGCATCTTCGCTGGTGTCAGGGACCGATGCTGCTCAGGCCTCCGAGGACAGAGCCACACGGCCTCCATGACGTCACGCGGCTCACGTCTTGTCCAACATTCTCCAAGCCACCTCTTCACTATTGCTCTTGCTTCCAAACTGAGGTCAGGGGCGAACTTGAAGACACACCACAATTAGCATCTGACCTTCCTCTATAACTGTGGTGGAAAGCCACATTCTCCTACTTTTCATGGGAAAACAAAATACAGCATTAAAACACAATTTCCTGATTGACTAAAACCACTTACACACTTTGCGTACTCCTGTTTTTTTTGGGCCACACCTGCAATATATGGAGGTTCCCATCGGAGCTACACCACAGCCACAACAACTCAGGGTCCGAACCATGTCTGCAACCTACACCACAGCTCACAGCAACGCCGGATACTTAACCCACTGAGCGAGGCCAGGGATTGAACCCGCATCCTCATGGTTCCCAGTCGGATTCATTTATGCAGCACACACTAGTCAGGTGCCTTACCGCTGAACTACAATGGGAACATCTACATGTTGCATAATTCATAAACAACTTCTCATCAAGCTAAACTATTACAATGTTGAATTTTACTACAATTAAAACCGGACTTCTAAACTGCATGGATCAACTCAACAGTACTGTTTAGTCCTTTGTAGATTAGTGAAAAAAAAATTTACACAGACAGCTTTAGATAAATGTAGAGCTAGTTGGTAATTAACGGGAACATTCTATTTGGTCCAACCCTGTGAAGACTCTCCATGTTCTGGCTTACAGAAACCAAAAAAGTCAACACACACCTTTACCAATGTAAGGGCTTCTAAAGAAGCACTGCATAATTCTAAATTCAAGGCACAAAAGCAGCTGAGGGTCAGCAGCAAAGAGCAAAGTGGCTAGCTAAAAGAAAACCTGTTTTGGAGTTCCCACTGTGGTATGGTGGGTCAAGGACCTGGTGTTGCTGCAGCTGTGGCATAGGTCACAGTTCTGGCTTGGATTTGATCCCTGGCCTGAAAACTTCCATATGCTGTGGGGCAGCCAAAAAAGAAGAAAAAAGAAAACATGTTTTTTTTTCTTTTACAAATACAGCAATTATATTAAATATACTTACTAATGAATGTATTACAGAAAACGGTTTGTAAAGTCTGTTGTCCACATCATTCCGATTTTAAGACTGAATAAATCCATCAAGTATAAAAATGTCAACAGTGTGTTTTTCCCCCTCACCTCTCTCCTACTTTTATCAGAGGGAGATTAATAAAAATTTGCCTAAAATTGTATTTTCCCTCCTTGTGAGACTTACTTGAGGCTTGGTGTTGTGGCTCTGGGCGTTCACTGAAAACTCTGACGTGGTAGCAGAATTTCCTCTTCCTCGAGCTTGTTTAGAAATGCCAGTTTCCAAGAAACTGCGTATGTGAATAGGCCAATTTAATGAGAAAACAGTGCAACCTGAGGTCTGAACAGCCGACTCAGTTTCCTTTGAGGGCGTGGGAACAACACGGGCTGCAAGGCTGTGGGGGGCAGGGGGTGGCTGGGAGCCCAAGTGTGTGGGCCTGGCGCAGTGCCCGGCTCACATCTGAAAGCAGATGGTTAGGTGCAAAGGCATGGGTCCGAGCTGCTGACGGTACAGAGCCCATGTGCGGGCGTGGCATGTGCACACAGCACCCAGTCACACACACGCTGCGTCCACCTGATACAAGTGCCTGATGTAAGATAAAGAAGGACTCTCAGACTCTTTTGTGTAAGAAGGATATTTAGTTGCTTTCAGTTTACACAGCAGACATTTTCACATTTCCATTTTTTAAAGAGGAATTTACTGTTCCCTGTGGTGCTCAGATACAACCGAGTGTTCACTCCTAAATAAATTAAATGCTACTGAGTATCTTCTTAGAACTTTTGGGGACAAGACTTACCTCCCTAGTGATAAAGTCTCCAATGTCAAATTGTTTACGAACAAAGTAGAGGCCTATAAATATTCTGGCATTTAAAAAATACTCTTTCTAGTATAGCTTGGGGGCTAATACGAAACTCGACAGCAGTAGAGGCTCGATGGCCAGTATGAATATGCTGTATTATTTCTTCCCTCACTCTGGGGGATTTTATCAACAAAAACAACAAAACAGCGTCGTCTCACCAACCAAAGCACCACCGTGTCGATCAGATCACACGGCACTCAGAGGCCACGGCCAGGTGACCAGCCTGCGGCGAGGCAGCAGGGGCGCAGCCAGTGCAAGAGGGTGGATGAGGAAGGAGTGATGGGAGGGGCTGGGGCCCACACTGCTTTACTCTCACAGGAGCACTTGACCTCGACCTTGACAACCAGGGCCCTTCCAGGTGTAAGGAATCACCACCACTCTTATTAGTGATGCTGAAGAAGAAAAAGATTAGCCAGGGTTTTCCACTGATGGGTAATAAGCTTTAGGAAAAAGCAGAGACAACAGAAGCCAAATCGAGTCAACATAAAGTGGTAATAAAGTATAAAAATAAGACAATATTAAACTATAGTGGATATTATCCTAGGTCTCAAAAATCTGGAAAATGTCTGTTTAAATCAAAACCTTACTTCCCCCAAAAATCCAAAGTGAAAATGTATTAATTTTAGTAGAGCTATCAACATACTTATCTGTAGTTACAGATGTACATATGAATAATGCAAAATAAATTTTACAACGCTGTTAATTTTGGCACTTTTACTTGGATTTTTAAGGAAAATGAATACAGATATGTTAGCATACAAATTTTCTCATTCTGGAGAAGCAGGATGCAGAGACAAAAGTTCAAACATCTCCCTTCTTAAAAACAACATTGCAACAGATGACTTTACCCGTTAAACCTGCTGGTTGGTGACTTACAGATCTGGCTTGATTTCTCTAACTCCACAAGTCCGACAGGCCATTTCAGTTTCTCTCAGTGACACCTGGTCATCCACTTTCAGTACCTGTACCACTTGGCCAGAAGTTCATAAATAACGGTCCCAATGGACAAACCTTAAAGTCCTAAAGGGAAATACTGCTCAGTAGATAAAATCTCCTGGAATTTCTTGAAGCAAAGGTTCCTCAAATTTAAATCGCTTGGAGATGGCCTTCTGCTCCATTTTCTCTTTTTCAGACTGTCTGCATTGTCCTAAAGTATACGAAGTAACTACAATTAACTCCTCTGTTACGACTGGTTCCTGGGTTTCTGGTGTCTGAGGATCCGAATTACTTTCAGGCCCAGAATCGTCTTCCTGGAGGGCCTGTGCTTCTCCGGATGCCCCTTTCAGCTTGGGGGAAGGTTCCTGAGCGCCGCTCTGGGCCAGCCATGGGTGTTTCAGACACTCTTCAGCGGTGGCGCGATCTCTGTGTAAAGGCAGGCGTTTTACAGTTAGGACGAGACAGCTCGAAACTTTAACTCTAAGTCAGGGCATAAGGTGTTACGTTTTTGGAAGTATGAAGAGCTGGCCAAAATCTCCGTGTGATTCCTGAATAAAACCGTTAAAGGTATGGACATGCAAACGCCATTCCCCACAACGCTGACCGGTAATATTTTAAGCAAGGCAGCTCTGAAAAGCCCTTTTCAAAGACCAAGAACAGACGGCAAATATCGGTTATACTGAAATGCAGTTTTTATCTCCTAAAAACATTTTTATTTTTGCTGCTTTCCTTTCAACAGATCTAAGAAGCCAAAGGTTTCATCTAGTTTGATGTCTATATTTTCATGTCATTTGGGGTTTCAGAGCATTTTGAACTTCAGAGCAGACTGCTCAAAATTGAAAACGATCAACATTTAACTAATACTTACTCAGGTTTCTTAAGTAAAAGTGTCTTGATGAAGTCAACAGCTGACTCAGACACAACATCAAATTCCTCCTCAGAATAATTTAAATTCATCTGCGAGATGTTGAGGAACGTTTCTTGTTTATCGTCGCCTAGGAAAGGCGACATCCCTGTCAGCATGACATATGTTAACACTCCAATGCTCCTAAATCAGAATGAAAACGTAGGAGAATATTAGTATCGCACTCGTTTCTTCAAACTAATTTGATCAATTTTTCATAAATTATTCTTACCACATGTCCGTTGCCATGCTGATAGGGTCATAACTAAGAATTTCAGGAGCTAGGATCAGAAACCAAAGAAAAAACATTGGATTTTGTGAAAAAAATGCCAAATTTGCTCTTAAACACTTTAATATTCATGAAACTACGACACATTACCAAGGTTTGGGCTAAAATGAAGTTCACAGTATAAATCAAACTAAAATGAGTTATTGTAAAGTTTAACTACATGTTTGTAATTAATTCGCTTACTTTTGCACCTCCACCCTCCAAGGCTGGCTCCCAGTATTTTTGTAAATATTTGAATGCACAAATGCTGCCAACTGACAATTTTTACACTTCCCTCTTCCCACACTGTCTGTCTAAACAAGCATCAACTCTTAACAGGTTCCTGCTTTTAAACTGCCTCCCCCCACTCGGTCCCGCACTCTGATCTGCTTTCTAGGTTGCATCTGGAGTGAGCTTTTAAAATGTCCACCCAGGAGTTCCCTTCGTGGCTCAGTGGTTAACGAATCCGACTAAGAACCATGAGGTTGCGGGTTCGATCCCTGGCCTTGCTCAGTAGGTTAAGTATCTGGCGTTGCCGTGAGCTGTGATGTAGGTCGCTGACATGGCTTGGATCCTGCGTTGCTGTGGCTGTGGCAAAGGCCGGCAGCTACAGCTCCTGTTTGACCCCTAGCCTGGGAACCTCCATATGCTGTGGGTGTGGCTCTACATAAAAGGCAAAAAGACAAAATAAAATAAAATAGAATGTCCACCCAGGAGTTCCCTTCGTGGTGCAGTGGGATTGCTGGCGTCTCTGCGGCGCCCAGCTGCAGGTCTGACTCCCCAGTCGGGCACAGTGGGTTAAGGGTCCAGCGTTGCCGCAGCTGTGCCGGAGGGCGAAAGCAAGGTTTGCATCTGATCCCTGGCCTGGGGACTTCATAAGCCACAGGTCAGCCAAAAAAGAAAATATAAAATAGAATGAAAAAAAAAAAAGGATGCCCTTGGATGACAAGCAACACATCCTGGGCAACACAGACAACTTGACACGGGGTAAGAAAATAATTTGAGTTGATTATATTTAACTAAACCGCCACCACCCAGAGAGGCAACAGAAAGCCCCAAGTGTGCAAAGGACATGGGGAAAATTTAGGAAAACCTCCCTTGAAAAGAAAACTCTTCTCACTGACAATCCAGTCAACTGATAGATGATTATTTTCAAAAGTACACAAACAGCAAAGGCTAGGCTATGAAAAAAACAGGTGCTAAGTACTCATTTAAAAACTGAAAAGGCTAAAACACTGTGGTAATTGAAAAAAAAAAAGGGAATGAAAGTGTTCTAATTCTAGGAAACCCTCAAACACTCAAAGTCACATACGCATTCCTGGTTGGCGACAACTGACCCCAGAGTCTGAGGGGAGGAAAGTCGGGGTGGGGAGGGGGGTGCTGATTTCCTCAACTTCTCTCTGAAATCGCCGAGAAACAGAGGTTGTAAGTATTATTTAAAAGGTCTAAAAGAACTACTAGCAATGCTGAAAGGAGATGGAAAGATCCAGGTCACTGGAGGGAGGAAGGACGAGGCGACGACCGGGCGCGGAGGACCGAGCAGGGGCTTACTTTCCGGCGCTTGCTCCCGCTGCACCCCAAGAGCTGAGGGGCAGGGGCAGCGGGGCGGGACAGTCGTGGACAGAGGACGGCGCGGTGTAAAGACGCTGGGGGACCGAGGCCACACGGCCAGCCGGCCAGCGCGGGGCAGAGCAGCCAGGACCCGGCCCGCGGCTCCGCGTGTAAAACACGGCCGGGAGCGGAGCAGGGCTCAACCCCGGGCAAGAAGGCAGGTCAGACAGGCGCGCACGTGTTGCTCTGTATTACAGCCTTTCAAATTATTTTTAGTTGTTTTTGGATTGGGCTTGTACTGCTTTTACATTAAAGAATATAGTTTTTGTTTTTTGGAGGGAAAAAAAAAACTTGGTAGAAAATTTAGAATTTACCGCAGAATAGAAAGCATGGGGGGGGGGACACAAAAACCAAAAAAAAAAAAAAAAAAAAACCACCCAAGAAACAAAAAACAAAAAACAAAAACCCCCCAAACCAAACAATTCCGCAAAACCTCATTCCGGGCAGTAACTCTTCCTGGCGTCTCGGCTCAGAGCCCCGCATTCCCAGTGTTCACACCCGTGCTGGTTTACATCCTGTCAACGCCGGCTACACACCCAGGCCGCTGCTCTCCTCGAAGAACCACATTAAGCCGCGCTCCTAAAACCTACTCGGCGTCACGAGGCCGTCAGTCGGCATCCTGGAAACTAAGTGTTCCAGGCTACAAAACACATACACAGGATGTGAAGCGTGCTTTTCTGCCTGTGACATCTTTTATTGCCTAATTAATAAAGGATCTGTTGTTTCAAATTATAGGACTTTAAAAAAGTGTTTGAAAACTTCCATGCCCGGCCTCCTCCGGTCCCAGCCGCGGCTCTCACCTAAGGACACAGAAGCCCTGCTTCTCCTCACCACCATCCCCCCAGGCCATTTCCACACTGGGGTGTAGGACCCACACAGCCCGTACCCAAGCTGTTCCATGTCCTGGTCTAGAGAGCTGCCTTTCTAGGGCTACGTCCAAGAAAACCTTGTAATCACAGCCGTTTCTACTCTCAAATCTTTTTTTGACCACGGCCACGGTCACAACATGTGGAAGTTCCTGGGCTAGGGATCGAACCTGTGTCACAGCTGTGACCTGTGTCACAGCTGCAGCAATGTGGGATCCTTAACCCACTGCAGCATGTGGGAACTTGACTACTCTGAAATCTTTTTTTTTTTTTGCTTTTTAGGGCCAAATCTGCAGCATATGGAGGTTCCCAGGCTAGAGATTGAACCGGAGCGGCAGCTGCTGGCCTACACCATAGCCACAGCAATGCAGGATCTAAGCCAAGTTTGTGACCTGCACCGCAGCCATAGCAATGCCAGACCTGAGCTGCCTCTGTGACCTATGCCATAGCTTGTAGCAATGCCAGATCCTTAACCCACTGGAGGTCAGGGACCAAACCCGCATCCTCAGAGATATCAGTCGGGTTCGCAGCTGGCTGAACCGCAGCAGACACTCCCTGCTCTGAAATCTTTAATGATAATGTTGTAACCTCTGATCACAACCTTTAAATCATTTCACTGCTTTGCTCTTCTACAGAGATCTTTTTTTTGACCTCATCCAAACCACTAATCCTTCTGTGCTCCCTTTTCCTCCCAGTCTATCCAAAAAGTCACAGTTCACTTCTTTTTCTAAGAAAACTTGAAGCCACGGTTCATGACTTCAGCTGCTCTCTGACTTTTCTTTCTTCCCTAAGCTCTCAGCCCTGCATGCACCCAGCAGGTTGCCGTTTCCCGTCTCTGCCATCCCAGGACTTGCAGTTACCTTCACAATGTTTGCTACCAAAGTCAAGTTCTTAAAAGGCCCTTGTTAAATATCCCTCCTCCCTCAGATAACCTGACACTCTACGCTTCATTAAGAAAATCCTCTCCTGGAGTTCCCGGGTGGCCGAGCGGTTAAGGACCTGGCGTTGTCACTGTTGTGGTGTAAGGTCCATCCCTGGCCTGGAAACGTCCACATGCTCTAGGCGTGGCCAAAAAATTTAAAAAAGAAGAGGGAGAAAATCCTCTCCTATTCCATGTAGAAGCAGTCCCTTCAGCGTCTCAGTCTCCAGGGAAGGGGTCACCAGTTTGGTATCTTACTCTTTAAAGCTTTCCATTCTGTTTGTTTTTGGTGGTGCCCATGACATGAGGAAGTTCCTGGGCCGGGGATCAAACCTGCACCACAGCTGTGACCTGAGGCACAGCAGTGACAACGCTGGACCCTTAACCCGCTGCACCACCAGAGCACTCCCCATTTTTTAACTTAATACAACGGGAAGAATCTGAGGACCGGATTTCAACACAGGGGATGGCTGGCCCCGCTACTAACGCGCACACTGCACGTGAGCTCCCCGACGAAGGTGAGGCCCGACCCCACACGCAGGACCCGGGCCGCCGTGGCCGGTACTCACCCACGTACTCAGGAGTGCCCATGATCTCCCGGAGCTCCTCGCTGTTCTTCATGATTCTTGAAAGACCAAAATCAACTATCTTAATGTCACCCAACGGAGACTCACTCGTCAGCAGAATATTCTGAGGCTAAAAAAGGACACACGCCCCAAATTAATAAAACCACGACGGCCTGTGAAGAATACAAAGAGCAGGTAGGGCAGGTGGCCTGTTCCATGCATGTCACCGGCAGAACCGCGGCTGAGAAGTCGCGGCATAAACGGCCACTCACTTGCCAGGTGGCCGTGCCACCCCTGCCCTCGCGCCAGCCGCCCCTCAGCAGTAAACACGCGTCCATTTCCACCTAAAAACCAAACCACTTACCAAAACGGCCTTCCCCCGTGACGCTGCATCTCCTTCCTGCCCACACACTCCCTCGCTCAGAGCTCACGTCCCCAAAGCAGGGTCAGGTACACCTGCGACTTCTCAATCCAGCCGAATCGGGACATGCCCCCTCAATCTGCTCGAAGGTCGCAGCATCCTCGACCAGCCACCACCCACCACGTCCAGCGGGTGTCCTTCAGGCGCTGCTCTGTGTGCTCGGACTGCTGACCGGCTGGGAACCACGGTCCTCCCTGGGTCCCCTCCCGGATCTACGCTTCCCTCCACAGGTCCCTCCCCATTTTCTCAGGACTTTCTTCTCTGCCCTCCTTTGAAGCAGGCTGGCCCCTTCTCCTGATGCCCAGTTGTCTTTCTGAGCAAGTTCATCTGGCGTCAGGCTTGAGCCACCACTTAACGTCTGATGACTTCCGCCCCGTGCCCTCCCCGGACTCAGTGCCGATTCCAACCAGACCTTCTCATCTGGCTGAAATGTCCCCCACCCTCGGCTCCACCGCGGGGCAAGGCCTTCGATGGGGTTACACCGCGGGCATGGGCTCCTCCCCCAGCCGCACCAAGCCCGCGCCCCCCTTCTGTATTCCCAAACTCGGGGAAGCCCCCTCAAGGTCTCATCTCCTGCCTTTTCTAGAACTTCCACGTGGAGTGAGGTCACCAGTCACGCTAACTCTATTTCCTAGACCTCAGCACCCTCGCTGAGCAACGTTCGGGATTTCATTCTTTCTTACCTGCACCACGACCCTCCCGCCTCTAGTTTTCCTCACCTTCAGCCCATCCTCCCCTGTCCAATAACCTTCCCACAGGTCAGGCGGATCATGAGGCTCTCCCTGGGGCTGCCTGCGGGCAATCGTCACCCAGAGACACACGGAAATGGGGGTGGGGTGGGGGCGGGGCGCGTGTCTCCCGCGATGGCAAGCGCTACCCAAAGCCGCAGGATCAGTAAGCTTCACGTTCCTCAAGTCCTTTTTACTCAACTGAAAACAACGTAAGATACGTTTGCCTAAAAGGTGCAATGCACTGGGGAGACGCGCTGGGGACCTGAATGGAAATTTCATTAAGATTTTTAAAATAAAATAGGAGATCTGAAAGTGAGTTTATGTTTGCCACATTAAGAGTCCATCTTCTGCCATTAACGGTACTTCCGGAGATAAACTGAGAAGCACTGGCACCAATAAAGGGTAAAGTACGTCACCACAGCACCCAGAGTGTGATCTGGCCCCTGCCTCCTTTCCTAGATGCAGCCCCGGCACTGTTCTGCAGGATCTGTGTTCCAGACCCATCAGGCTGTCATCCCTAAAGGCGACAGGCCACACCTCAGCCCTGCCGCCGCCCTGCCCCTGCCGACATCGATTTTCCTGGCTCGCTTGTGCGGGGTGGTCTCCTGGGTAAAGGCCCTCTGCCCGTCCCTCTCCCAGCCCCTCTCGACTCCACAGCATCTGGTCCTGTGAACTGTGATCTGTCCCCTCCGGGGTCCGTGGCTAAGTTCCACGTTCCCTCCCTTCCACTCACACCCACCGGCTCCATCTGGACGACCTGGGCTTCTCCCGCCCTGCCCAGAGCGCCTGACACTGTCACACTGTCGCCACGCCTTCCCTGTTTACAAGCGCCCCTCTGCGATTTCCAGAACAAAACGCTGGTTTGCCTCCCAGCTGTGGCTGCTGCTCAGCGTCCGGCTGACTCCCCTGCCTCCCCGCGCCTCAGCCCCGCCAGCCCCTGCACCTCAGGCCCCATCTCTCCCCTCCGTTATCTCAGAGGTGCCTCAAATTCAGCACGCCCAGACCAGACTCATCTCCACCCAAATCAGACGCCTCGCCACCTGCGGCCCCGCCAACGCCCCACCCCACCAGGAGGCCCCTCCCTCCGCCACCCAGCTGACGCCCTCCAGCTCACCTGTCCCCTGTCCTACTGACTTCAGCTCCGCGATGCAGCCATTCCCGACTCCGTCTCCTCCTCCGCCCGCACCCGCCCCCACAGAACACCAGTCCGAGCTACCGAGCTACCGTCGGGTCCTGCTCGGCGGCGACAGAACACCGCCGAGCTGCAGCCAGGAGGGCCTTTCGTCACCCGCTTCTGATGGGCGACCCCCTGCCCAAACCCCTCAGTGGCCTCCCTCTGCTCCAGCGATAACCTCCGAACTGCTCACGGTGGCCACCAGCCCGGCAGGGCCAGCTCCCTGGCCATGCCAGCCGCTCACGCTCGCCCACACGGCATCTCTACGCACCCTCTGCCTTCTGGCAGGGACACTGGCTCTGCTCTGTCTGCCTCCTGTCAGCCTGGTGACAAGACCTAGCACAGCGCTGACGGCGCGGAGGGCTGCGACCTGACAGAGGAAACCGAGGTGTGGGTGGCGGAGCCGGAAGCTCCTTGGGAACAAGAGCCGACACTGTTCCGTCACCACGCTCTGTGCCCGCGCCACGTGCTGTTTGCTGAGTGAAAGAGGAAGAAAGGCGACTGGCTGGAGAAAAGCCCTGAAAGGGGCTGTATTTTGTGCCAGGACTGGGGGCACCTTCACTGTGAGCGACACCAAGCCCCTATCGTCCTGAGCTCACGATCAGAAGAGAAGACAGACGGGCCTGCGGGGCTCAGCCAGCTCCACGGCGCACTCTGAGCGCTGGGGCCACCTGAGCGCGGTGACGGTGAACCCCGGGAGTCTGCCCGGGGGGTTACAGAGGGGATGAGTGGGCGGAGCCTGAAGGGGAAAAAGGACCTCGTCAGTTACTCAACAGTTTCATCAGCTCCGACTGCCTGCTGAACTGTGACCTGGGGCAATGGCAGAAGACATGGGTCCCCTGTCCCTTTGGAGCCTTACATTCTAATAGGGCCAAGTCAGTACAAAAGAAATCATGCAACCTCACTCAGGCAGTTGTAAGCTCTGCAGAAACTCAGAGTGGGGTCACGGGGGACAGCGTGCGTGTGTGTGGACGCCATTCCCAGCGCAGTCTGGGCAGACTTCCTGGAGAAGGCGGTATGTGAGGGGAGCCCCGTGTTAGCAGGGCATCTCGGGGTTGAGCTGGAGACAGAGCACAGAGGTGAGACTGGAAGGAAGTGGGGTGGGGGACAGGCTCTGTCGGTCATTCAGGAGCAGCTGGCAGAAGGCAGAGCGGGAAGGGACAGAGGACATTTGGGGAAAGACAAGACCACAGGGATTTCTTAGCGTCCCTTACCCAATATCCTACTTTGTCACCACTATGCAATTATCCAATGACAGGTTCATTTTGAAAACAAATTCATTAAAGTAACAAAAGAGTTTTCTGTCTATAATGAAAACAACGATACTGTGGATGTCAAGTATGATCTATAATTTTGAATAAAAACTTTTTTTTTTAAATCACAAACTTTTGGCTCTAGTAAAAACTTAAAACAATAAAAATCAAAACCTAACTGCAGTGACTTTAGAAGTTTCCACCAAAGGCAGGCTCAGCGGTTATAAATACCTAAACCACATAAAGCACCTCCCACCTCCAAAAAAGGATTGAGAACGCTCAGTTGGTCGGTGTTAGAATCAGTTTCTCTCTTCAATGACAAAAAAATGATAGAGGTTTTGGGAACGGAAACTCCGTTACAAAGCTACATTCTCTTTGTTAAAATCAGCTTCTAGCTACTTCTTCAGAAAACAACCCTATGTAGCACCATGATGATGAGTCCCCAGAACTTCTCAAGGCCATTTTGGTCCTATTACATTAATGAAATGCTCCCGTACAACAAAATGTCATTATTCTGGCAAACTGGACGAGAGGAGTCTGGCTCTGAATATACATTTATCACAGATCACGCTTTGCCTTTCCCAGCACATAAAAAATGCCAAGAACTAATTCTAATCGCCAGATCTTCTTAAGGCTCATTTGTGATTAACAAACCTGTTCACTCTGTGAACGTTCTTAAACACCCTTTGTTCCCTCAAAATGGATTAAATGTTTTCCCCTTACATTTTGTTGACACTTTACATTCCCGGAAAATCCTTTCTTTGGTCATAACGCAGAAGCTAGGTGGTTTGGTGGTGATGTAGTGAGTTCTGTGTTAGTGCGACCAAATTATTAAAATGTTTCTGCAGTCTTTGAAATCCAGGCTTAGTCACAGCAGCCACAATCCACCCAAGGGAAAGAGAGATTGCTGGAAAAAACACACGCCTCATCAAGTCACACCTATGTCATGGAATTTCACAGTTCACGTTAACTATGTAGTTTCTACCAACTGTGCCCTGGTCTGAACACAGGTACAGTTTTAGGAGGCTGTGGCTCACAGTACTTAATCCTACTTAAGATGCATGAACCCAGGTGGAGAAAGAGAGGAAAAAACAAGTTCCATGGAGAGGTAACGATAGTGAAATCAACAAGAAACATACAAACTGTCCTCAGATAGACAATAGAGAAGTCTTCCCCAAATCTTATTTTTCAGCTTTAGGGGGAATCGTTTTACTTATCTGGGTTTGAAGACCTCTGTACTTAACCTATTTACCATCTACTGAGCAATCACCACTGGATAAGATCCCTGTAAAGCTGAGGTCAACCTGCCCAATAAAGCCTCAGGTATCATGGACAAGGTTTTAAGGAACACTTAATCAGGCAACGAAAGTTCAAGCATACTGGCTTTTTATGTATTAACATCCAGGTCAGAATCCAGAAATAGGTTAATAATCCTATCTCAATAAATTCGGGGAACTGTTTAGGAATGTTACATGTTGCCCCCTTTCAAGTAATTTAGTGATGCTTAAACTCTCAGGAATGTCCCAGCTTCCTGTTCCTAGCCTGCCCCTCTCCTTCCCATCACACACTGCGCAGGGTGGATGGGTTTAATGACTGGACACCTAGGACAGAACTGAAAGATCTGACCAGTACAAGGCAAATCCAACACACGCACAGCACTAGATTTGGAGACTGGACTTTTTGTACCCTTTCAGTCGGCCCCCACCTTGACCGATGTAAAACCAGGCCACTCTGCCCATGACTAACTCACTGAATTACTGAGATTATTTTGAGACTTGAGCTTTGTCCTGACTCTGGCAGAATGTCTATTGCTCAGATCCGTCTGCCCTGTCGTGACTCATGTGCAAAGGAATGGGCTCTCCCTTTTTATTTTTGGCTGCACCAGCAGCATGTGGAAGTTCCTGGGCCAGGGACTGAACCTGCGCTACAACTGTGGCTTGTGCCACAACTGCGGCAGTGCTGGCTCCTTAACCTACTGCGCCACGTGGGAACTTCCAGGAGTGGGCTCTCCTTTAGTCGCAGCTCAGTGCCTCCTATTTCTGTAGATGTATAAACACCCTAACATCTGCTACTCCTCAAAGAAACACCCAGGTTCAATTTAAGATACAGGCATACCTCGTTTTAGGGCACTCTGTGGATATCGGGCTTTTTTTACAAAAACTGAAGGTCTGTGGCAACCCTGCGTTGAGCACGTCTATGGAGACCCTTTTCTAAACTGCACCTGCTCACTTCGTGTCTCTGTGTCGCATTCCGGCAGTTCTCACAATGGTTCAAAGTTGTTCATTATTCTACTTGTTACAGTGATCTGGGATTGGGGATCTTTGCTCTGACTCGCTTTAATGCAAAGTTCACTTTACCTTGGGGTCTGGAACTAAACCTGCACCATCTCTGAGGCCTGCCTGCATCTGACTAGAGTCAGTCGTGCGGCAAGCTGACCGTTTTGGGTCTGACCTGACTGAACAGTGCGTTTTTTACCTTGTCAGTGTCTCTGGAACAGGAATCGCCCCCTGGAATCATAACGGGGAATAAATGGCCTACCAACTCAAAGTTCCCGCGTGGATTGGGGTTATCGCTTTTCAAAGAATTAACACATAAGAACACACATTTGCTCTGTAGCTTAGTCTTTCGAGCTCTTACAGAGACTGAGAATCAACATTATAAATAAACTGCACTGGGCAGATGGCTGTTAAGAGGCTCAGGACTCTCTTTGGCCAGAGTCACAAGGTCACAGAAGTCAACCTGGAAATGAGCTTCGGGTAGCAGTCATTCCTGCCGCCTTACCAAGCCTGTCTCCAACCCCCTTCACAGCTCACATCGTAGACACGAGGCTACTGCATGTGTGTGGCACGTGAGGACAGCAGACCGGCCAGAAGCCCCCCGGCCACCTTGTTCGCTAGCGCCTCTGGGCCTAGGAAACACGGAGAGTCCGGCTCCCAACATCAAAGACCCATGATCAAAGCCTCTGTTGAATCTGGAAAAGAAGTCTGCCCTGAGTGCACTGGGGAGAAAGGAATATGATTTATACTGAGCGTACTGGGGAGAAAGGGATGTAATTTCCTTGTGTAAATACATGGTCGAACCTGGTACTCAAGGGCTTAATAGTCACCCTTGACTGCTTTCAAGTTACATCAAAGATCCATGACACACGGTGTTGGCAACCTGTCTGACTCGCTACTTAATTAGTTCCTACTCTGAATAATGCCACAGGTGGGGCTGTCCTAAAATGAAAATAGGTGCAATATTATTTAAATTGGGGTTCTGTACCTGGAAGTCCTTTTTACATCATAAAACAAGCGAGACATCATAAAAGTAAATGTATGGTTTTACGAAATTAAGTGTGCAAAACACGAGAGAAGGCAGGATATGGTCATTACTTTTGGGAATTTTTCCACATGGCTGGTACTGAGGCTAAAGTCTGAGGCCACTGAAGGCTGGACCGCAGAGACTGTCTTCCTGGCAAGAGTTCCTGAGGGAAGCACAGGTGGGTATGCCTTGGAGCACTGATCTCCGAATTTCCTTTTTTTTTTGTTTGCCTTTTGTAGGGCTGCACTCGCAGCATATGGAGATTCCCAGGCTAGGGGTCTAATCAGAGCTGTAGCCACCGGCCTACGCCACAGCCACAGCAACGTGGGATCCGAGCCACATCTGCAACCTACACCACAGCTCACGGCAACGCCAGATCCTTAATCCACTGAGCGAGGCCAGGGATCGAACCTGCAAACTCTTGGTTCCTAGTCAGATTCGTTAGTCACTGAGCCACGAAGGGAACTCCAAGGATCTCTGAATTTCTAGTGCATATGCCACACGAAAGGGAAAAAACCAGGCCCCGGCTTCCTCACGATGCTCGGAGGGTTTTACCCAGATGATTCCTAAGGCCTCAGTGGCACCAGCATCCTGGGACGACACATGGGTGCACACGTGACCACGCCTGCCTTCAAAAAATGCCACCATCATGCCCAGTCTACTGTGCTGTACCCATCTGCTTTAGACACTCTTCTCAAAAATTAGCATCCTGGAGAGAAAAAACTGTTTACAAAATGAATTTCAACTGGCACCTTTCAGAAAAGTGAATGCCAAAGTTTCCAAATTACTTTCTTCGCCCTGTGTATTCCTGGAGGAAAATTGTATCTCAAGGTGTGTCGATTACCTTATTTCAAATGGAATTTTTTCAAGTTTACTTTAGAGGTCACCCTCCAGCTTACACACTGTTATTTGCACAGTTTGGATGTGGAAGGTGTCACACACAGCGAGTGTCACAGCAGTAGCTGCCTGAGTGGCACCTGGATTCGAGGTACAGGCCTCACCTGGCCCTGCCCTGAATCACAAACTCCGGAGCCGGGGCCCAGCAGTTTATTCTAACGAGCGTTGGTGGGTGACCCTGACCTGGCTCCTCAGGTTCCCTTCCTCCCTCCTCCTCTGGCTGACGAGGCCCTGGCGTCACTGCGACTGCTGTGCTGCGGGCTTGAGGACAGTTTCGTTTCCCCACGGCCACACCTCGACTTGACAGGGACGCAAGCATGACAAAACCAACAGGGATCTTAAAACTTCTCTACCCAGATGCCTGAGCATCTGCTCAGAATCCGCTCTCGGGGGACACTCAGTGGCTGTCTCCTGAGCGCCTGCTCTCTATTCTTTGAGAAGCAGAACTGGTCTGAAAATCCGTTCCCTCGCCGCTCTCGGGCCACAGAAAAGCTGGGATGGGAGAAGGGGTTCGCCCCAAAGGTGGGGAGCACGTGACACGGACGGCAGTGGCTTGCCCCCTCGGAGTCCTGTGCCCGCCGCCCCGCATGGACTCCTTCCGGGCTGATCTAAGCTGGTTTGACGAGAGCAAGTGTCAGGACTTCCGAAAAAGCCACTGAGCGGAGAGCGGCCCTTCGCTGCCGCTGGAACAGCAGTGAGGCTAAAAACAGTCGCATCGGACTCACCCCCAGCTTATTGCCATTTTGAGAAGGCAGAGCTGAGAAATGACGCAAAACCAAGTGCTGGCAATATCTGGATTAATGACTAGTGTTTCAGCCAAAGCCAGACCTAGCCCTGCACTTTTTAGCCAACATAAAAGTCCCTCTTCGCTTCCCTGCTTATAGCTGGCGCTCTGTCTCACCAGCCGTCCTTTGTACTTTCTGTCCTCCTGACTCCCCTTCATTCTTTAAAAACCTCAAATCAGAAATCTACCGACTTCCACTTCCAATCTCTTTAATCTGTTAATTTGTTTTATTTGGTGCTGCCTGCCTAACTTCCCACAACACTGCTTTTCAAATATTTCTGCTCAAAAAGCACCTACCCTTTTTATGACATTTGAAACCCCTGGAATCTGGCCTTTTCTCATCTTTCAATGGTCTATTTCATCTCTCAATTCCATGGGGAACTATTCCATTTATTTTCTTGCCCAAACACATCATAAGTATTCCTAATTATTGTAAGCTAATTTTCTCCTATTTCTTGGACTTTCTGGGAAGGTTCAGTTCAAGCCCCATCTCTGCCAGGAAGCCTTCACCTACCCCAGCCATATCCTCGAAGCTCCGTTTTGAGAACAGTGCATAATCATTTCTGGTTCTCTGTACACGCACATGCATTTTCTCCCTGATTCAACGAGCTAGAGGATAAGATTGAAGACGCACCTCCTGTGTCCTTGTTATCCAATCAACACACACACATTTGAAGAAACCACTGTTAAATACTTCACATCTGGAGCGCCACTCTCCGGCCACCTTGGACTTGTAAAGCAATTTAGATCTTACCTTCAGATCTAGGTGAACGACATCATGGGCGTGTAAAAAGCGGACGCCTTCTAAGATCTGCTTCATGAGTCTCTGAACATCTTTTTCCTTAAAGGCCTCTTCTCTGTCTGCAACACACTGGTCAAAGATTTCACCCCCAGCGGCACTAGAGGAGATGAGAAGCACATTTTAAAGAGAAAAAGGAAAAGGACTCATTAAAATATGTAGACTTTTTGTCCTCAGTATTTATAAGCATCAAGTATCCTTATTTAGACAAACTATAATTCAAAAGCCCATGAACTTCTGCCCATCTACATGCCTAAATCCATTTGTTTTTCTTTTTTCAAAATAAAAATGAAGTCAGATCAGCGTTTCCAAAGCTAAAGCAAAACATCAGTGGAAGAACTTCAGGAACTAAGTTTTAACAGTAAAATATATCGACACACTTCCAAAGCAAAAAATTTGAGTTTTTGGTTACAGAATGTATAAAAATATGACTTCCGTAAAAAATGCAAATAATGAAAATAAAGCCAATGCCCTCTCCCTGGAAGACCCTTCCCCGTCCCAGAACCACATGTGGAGGTGAGCTCTGTCATCGCTCTGGGGTACTCCATCCTTCCAGAATTTTTAAAAATATACTTACATGCATACACAACTACTGGTTTTGCAATTTTTCAAAACAAATGGCAACACAGAATTTTTAAAAATATACTTAAATGCATACATAACTACTGGTTTTGCAGATTTTTCAAAACAAATGGCAACAGAGGAAACATTCTATTGATATGATTCTATAACATTTTTATTACTTAAATGAACCTTAAGAGTCTTTCCCTGATGGTTTTATATTTATCTACCAGCTTCATAATTTTTAACTTCTGGAACCTTGTGAATAGATAAACCATAGTTTACTTAGCCATTCCCCTCTGAAGGACCTTTTTTCCCTGAATTATTCATGATTCTAAACAAGGCTGTGATGAGAAGACACTGTTGCCAGCAGTCCCCAAGGTAGCTACCCCGGATGAAACTGCTGAAGTGAATGGCAAGTGCATTTGAAATTTTAGTAGATACGACCCAGGTTCACCCAAGAGCAGTACTGATTTAAACATTCTTCCTTCCTCTAGCCAAAGCATCTCAGGTTTTTTACCCCCTTATGAATTTTGTCAATAACCAAAAAAAAAAAAAAATTCCGATTTAGAAACTTATTTCCCTTCAGCAGAGCTTCCATATTTAAACAATTTGTTCTTACCAAAGATGACAGCTCATGTCATATGTCAAATTTGTATTCAAGGAGAATACTTGCTAAAACGAGGCAGTAGGGAGGGAGTTTGGCAAGGCTAGGGCAGCTGGATTTTGTCGGCAGAGTACCAGAGAGGAGGGTGCCACACAGAGAAAGATCTGCAGGCCTCTGCTTGGTCATGTCCCAAACAAAACGCTTAATATACCTTCACTGGGTAACACTCTGGGGTCAGGCAAAGAACTGTCGGGAAATCGTAAGCTGAATGATCGGGGGCGGGTAACTTAGCAGGTTGGAAATGAAATATACACACACACATAAAACAGATGGATAACAAGGACCTACTGGATATGGCACAGGGAGATTTACTCACTACTGCGTAATAACCCATATGGGAAGAGAATCTGAAAAGGAACAGATCTATGCGTATGTATAACTGACTTACTCTGCTGTTTGCCTGATATTAACACAACTTTGTAAGCCAACTATATTCCAATAAAATACAAATAAATAAATAAAGACAAAAGAAAAAAATAAGCTGAACAATTCCTGGCATTCACAGAGGACAGAGTAATATTTAAATTTTGCTATTTCAGGTAGAAACACCATGCTGGTCACCTGGGGCATTCAGCAGACCACCCCAGAAAGCCATCTTTTAGTCTCGATAGAGGCTCCAGTAGCCCTAAACCTGCCCCAGTAAGGCTGATCCACAAGTCATTTCAACTGCCTGCCAAAATAAACAGCACCATTCTTTCAATGGAAGATCATAAAATCTACCCAGCCCTGTGCCATTCTAAATGTATGGCATCCTTCCAAAAATCACTAGACATCTGAAAATACCACAACTTACAACTCACAACTAACAGGAAAATAAGAACAGACCCAGAGATGATGGAATTGGCAGATAAGGACTTTAAAACAGGTGTTACAAATACACTCAAGAATTTATCAAGTAAAATATGAACATAACAAGGAAAGAGTGGGAGGCATGAAAAGAACCAAATGGAACCGCTAGAGATGAAAAATACAGTATTTAAAATGAAGATCTCACTGGATGGGCTTTATAGCAGATCAGACATGACAGAAGAAATTAGTGAATTGGAAGGCAGAAATGGAAGCCATCCATGCATCTAATGTAAGGTGTGTATGTGGGGCGTGGGGGTGGAGAATAAAAGAGATAAGACCCTGGAGACTTGAGAAATACCACCAAACAGTTTAACACACAGTGACTGAAGAAACAGGAGAATAGTGGTGGGGGAGAAAAATACTTTTTTAAAATAACGGCTGAAAAATGCCTAACTCTGATAAAAACAAAAAGATCCAAGCAGCTCAATAAACCCCAAGCAGGATAAACAAAAAGAATCAAGGCGCATTATGCTCAAATTGCTGAAAACAGGTGCGAAAGAGAAAAATCTTTAAAAAGGCACATGTACAGAGCAGTCGAGAATCAACACAGACTTCTTGTCATAATTCAAGGCAAGTGACAATGCAATGGCGTCTTTTTTTTTTAAGGGCTGCATGTGTGGCATATGGAAGTCCCCAAGCTAGGGGTACAATTGGAGCTGCAGCTGCTGGTCTACACCACAGTCACAGCAACGCCAGATCCGAGCCTTGTCTATGATGTATACCACAGCTCCCTGGCAACGCCAGATCCTTAACCCACTGAGTAGGACCAGGGATTGAACCTGCATCCTCATGGATACTAATCAGGTTCTTAACCCACTGAGCCACAACAGAAACTCTGCAATGGCTTCTTTTTTTATTTTTCTTTTGTTGTTTTTTTGCCTTTTAGGGCTGCACCCGCAGCATATGGAAGTCCCCAGGCTAGGGGGTGAATCAGAGTCGCAGCTGCCAGCCTACACCACAGCCACAGACTCAGCAACCCCAGATCTGAGGCCTGTCTGTGACCTTCACCACAGCTCATTGCAACACTGGATCCTTAACCTACTGAGTGGAGCCAGGTATCGAACATGCATCTTCATGGATACTATTCGGGTTCATTACCCACTAAGCCACAACATGCCCCACAACGGCATCTTTAAGTACTAAGAAAAGAAAAGGTGTGCCTAGAATGCAGAGTGACGTTGGGGAAGCACCAGCAGGAGATGAGGCAGAACAAAGTCAGACAGAAAAGCATGAGATGAGGTCCAAACAATCTGAAAGTCCTGAGTAAAGCAATGACGGCCAGTACATAATGTTACAAGTCTCCAGAGCACTCCCCAGCCTCTCAGAGTAAAGCTGCACAATGCCTGGCTAAAAGATTTGGAATCAAACAAATCACACATTCCTGGGCTAAATCTTGGCCCTACTTGTGTATGATCTTAGGTTGATTATTTCTCTAAGTTTTTTTTTTTTCCCACATACGTCAGATCTTGTTCTAAAATTTATAAACAAAATGAATTCAGTTGCAGGATACACAGTCAATATACCAAAATCAGTACATTTCTATGTGCTAACAATGAACTGTCAGAAAGAGAAATTAATAAAAAACCTCATTTTCAATAGTACCAAAAAGAATATAATACTTAGGAATATTTTTAACCAAGAAATGAAATATCTCTACACAGAAACCTGTAAGACATGGATGAAAGAAACTGAAGAAGACACAACAAATGGAAAGATACTCTGTGCTCACAGTTTGGAAAAATTAATATTGTTAAATATCCATACTACTCAAAGTGATCTACAGATTCAGTGCAATTCCTATCAAAATTCTAATGGCATTTTTCAGAGAAGACAATCCTACCTGTGGAACCCCCCAAAATCCCTAATAGCCAAAGCATTCTTGCAAAAGAATAACAAATCTGGAGGCATCGTCCCAGTTTCAAAATATATTCCAAAGCTACAGTAATCAAAACAGTATGGTATTGGCACAGAAACACATATAGGTCAATGGAACAGAATAAAGAGCCCAGAAACAAAGCCATGCATATATGATCACTTATGACAAAAGAATTGAGAGTATACAATGGGGAAATTACAGTTGCTTCAATAAATGGTATTTGGAAAACTCAGTATTCACATGCAAATGAATGAAACTGGACTCCCACCTTATACTACACACAAAAATCAACTCAAAATGCATTAAAGACCTGAATGTAAGACCTGAAACCATAAAAGTCCTAGAAGAAAACCTAAAGGGAAAGTTATTAGACATCAGTCCTGGCAATGATTTTTTTTATATTTGACAACAAAAACAAAAATAAACAATTGAGCCTATAGCACATGAAAAAGCTTCTGCATAGCTGAGGAAATCATTACAAAATGAAAAGGCAACTATAGAATGGGAATATTTGCAATTCAAATATCTGATAATGGATTTATAATCCAAAATATGTAAATAACTCATACGAATGAAGGGCAAAGACCAAATAATCCAGTTAAAAAATGGGCAGAGGAATTAGACATTTTCCCAAAGAAGACAGACAAAATAGTCAACAGGTACATGAAAAAGTACTCAGTATCACTAACCATCAGGGAAATGCAAATTCAAACCTTACACCTGTTAGGATGGCTATCATCAAAAAACAACAAACAGCGTTGGTGAGGATGTGGAGATAAGGGAACCCCTGTGCACTGTGGGTGAGAATATAAATTGATGCAGCCACTATGGGTATTCCTCAGATTACCATACAGAACTACCAAATGATTCAGCAATCCCAAAAGAAAGAAATGAAGACCTTGAAGCAATGTTTGCACTCCCCAGTTCACTGAGGTCTTATTCACAGTAGGCAAGATACGGGCGCAACCTAAGTGTCTGTCAAAGCTTGAAGGAATAAACTAGATGTGGTGTATACACAGCGGAATATTATTCAGCCCTGAGAAAGAACGACATCCTGCTATTTGCAGCAACACAGATGGGACTTGAGGGCATTAAGCTGGATGAAATAAGTCACAGAGAAGGACAGATACTGTATAATATCACTTACATGTGGAATCTAAAAAAGCCAAACTCATAGAAGCAGAGAAGAATGGTGGTTACCACGAACTAGGGAGTGGGGAAAAGGGGAGGTGGCCGTCAGAGTGTATAAACTTCCAGTTAACAAATGACCAAGTTCTGGGGATCTAATGTAACTATAATTATAATGGCTAATAATACTGTATTATGCACTTGAAAGCTACTAAGAGAGTAGATCTTAAATGTTCTCACCACAAAAAAGAAATGTTGATTATGTGAGGTGATGCAGGTATTAGCTAATGCTGTGGTGGTGATCATTCTACAAGACATTAAGTGCATCAAAATGCTGCCAACCTCAAACTTACAACATGTTACATGTCAATTACATCTCATAAAGCTACACAAAATTTCACAAATAAAAGGTACTGAGTAATGTATATAAAGCATATAAATAATGTATATAAAGCTGGCTGAAAAGACTTGGCACAGTGCCTGGCACACAGGAAATTCTTAAACACGTTATGACTACTATATTTCATCTGTGTCCCCAAAGCAGCTAACAAGAATTCTAATAAAACATGAAGGCTGTTGCAAGCATTTTTCTCTCCCACTAAACTTTAGTGCCTGGAGAGAGGGGGTTACACTATTTTTACTTTTGTTTTATCAGCACCTGTTAGTATCCAGTGCCCATGGAAGGTGAATGAATAATACCGTAATCATAACAGTTTCCATAACAACAATCTATTGAAGTGGTCAAGAATTTTGATGTTTCAATGTCAAAAGTCTATTTCTAAGACTTCCCCTTCAAATAGAAAGTGGAGCACAAAAATTTTTGGCCAAATCATATTGCTTTGTGGTTCTAAACACATGATCATGGAAGCAACTGAAGCCACTGGAGGTTTCTGAGCAAGGGAATCATATCACCACACCTATGTTCTAGTTACCTATCCAACAGGGGCTTGGGGACGTCCTAGGATTAAAGCCAGAGTGATCAGCTAAGAAGCCACTGTGAAAGTCCATGGAGACAGTGAGGACCTAACACAGGAGAAACAGCAAATGCAAAGGAAAAAGGACCAGCAAGGGAAAGGTTTAAGTGGAAGACCTGGTAACTCAGTACACATGAGCATTAAAGGAGATGAAGCACTCAAGGACAGACGCAGGTTCCTACTGGAGCAATGAAATAGACAGGATACCACTGGAAAAGGGGAACCAAAGCCACACAGGCGTGAGAAAGGCAGGCAACACAGGAGCACACACCCTGACCCTGCACTGGAGATGACGAGCGGGTGGACTCGGGGAGATGCGCAGGAAGCTGGAGCTGAGAAAAAGGTCTGACGTTGGAGACAAAGATTTGGAAATAATCATTATGTAAATAATAGCTGAAGCCACAAAAACGAATTATTATCCGAGGTAAATGTGCAGAATATAAATGTATGACCATGTAACACTAATGAACTCAGGAGCACTTACATCTACGTAGTAGAAGAAGGGTAAAGGCTCTAAGATGAAAAAAACAAAAAACAACATAGGGCCACGAAAGCCAAACAAGAACAAAATTTAAAGAGAAGAATGTATAATATCAAGTGTTTAAAGAGAGTAAGAAGGAGTTCCCTGCTGGCTCAGCTGGTTAAGGGCCCAGTGTTGTCAGTGCTGTGGCTCTGGTTACAGCTGCGGCATGGGTTTGATCCCTGGCCCGGGAACTTTCCTGCATGCCTCGGGTGGGCCAATAAGTAAATAAATAAAACAAAATAAATAAAGACAGTAAGAAGTAGAATGAATACTTAAAGGAGATTCATTTCGCCAACAGGCCTGATGACTTCATGAAAGTCTGAGAAGAGCATATGGCACCAGCTTGAAAAGTGATGGAGTACTGGCGCAAGAACAGATGAACGGATCGATGATGCAGAAGAAACAACACTGACCGGAAGGTAGGGGAGCTGTAAATTCTGACCACTCCTTAAAGAGCGCAGCAGCAAGAGAAGGTCAGGACCATAGTTTGGAAAGAGTCAAAGCTGAGGACCAGGAATTTCAGGATAGAAGTAACTGAAATACTGGAAGATGGAGGAAAGGAACTATTACGGGGGGTGGGGGGAGAGTGTAAGAGACGGGAGAGAACTGATTAAAACACAAAACACAAGTCCCAGGAAAGGAAGGAAGAGAATTAAAGGACACAAGTTTGAGCCTTGGAGTTAAGGAGTGGAATAGCTTCCTTGGAACAGAAGGGAAAGGGGTGAGAGCCGTAAAGAGGGAGGGAACTGATGGCCTTTATTTTCCCCATAAAGGAACAGAAGGCTAGGTATCTAACAGGTGGGAAGTGGGTGACAGGGAAAGCGGGGTCAAGGTCACAGTTTTCACTGGGTCCTGCCCTCCTACGGGGGATGTTAAAAGAAGGGGGTGAGAGATTAGGTAAAGAATTGGCAAACTACACAAGAGCCCAGCAGAAGATGGAACTCTCAGCCTTGGAATAAGCAGATCAAAGGCTATGCAAGACCTCCCAAGAATGGGCAGGAGACGGACGCACAGCTCATGCCCAGAGTTTCAAGCTGGCAGAGGAAGAGCAAGAGGGAGGAGGAAATAATTGAGGCACTGGAGAGATTTGTGGCAGTAAGCAGACAGGAGTAAGGGGAATGGAAGGGAAGTCCAAGCAGGAGTTGATGGAAGGCTGAAGAACCGAGCCGAGGCAGGACAAAGGTTGGAGAGCAGGTTTTGGCAGAATGGAGAGGAATGAGGAGATCTTCTCAGAGAATCATATTTTGTGGGGGGTGGGGTGGGTGTCAGCTCTTCTGGATCAATTACCAATGCCAACTTGACCCTCGGAACAAGCTGAAAACCCAAAACCTCTAATTTTTTAATACTGAAAAACAACTTCGGAGTTCCCTTTGTGGCTCAGTGGTTAACGAATCCGACTAAGAACCATGAGATTGCGGGTTCGATCCCTGGCCTTGCTCAGTGGGTTAAGGATCCGGCGTTGCCATGAACTGTGGTGAAGGTTGTAGACGCGGCTCGGATCCCGTGTTGCTGTGGCTGTGGCGAAGGCCGGCGGCTAGAGCTCCTGTTAGACCCCTAGCCTGGGAACCTCCATATGCTGCGGGTGCAGCTCTACATAAAGGAAAAAAGACAAAAAAAAAAAAAGAAAGAAAGAAAAACAACTTCACTAAGAGTCATATGTCACATATGCTACATTTCTTAACCTTTCTGTCATTTGCAGACAGTTCTACTATTATAATTTAAATACACAGCACTTTCATGCTGCTCATTGTTCACATTTTATTGTTTCTTTGAAGTTACTGAGTTTAAATACACAAACGATGCTCTTGAATTGTAATCAAGAGGCAGACTATTTTGCCATCCAGACTTCTCCCTCTATAAACTTTTAAATAAAAACAAAACATGTTATTTTGTAACATGTTTCTTTTTTAAAAGACTTAATTTTTTTTTTTTTTTTTGCTTTTAAGGCCACACTTGTGGCATATGCAGAGGTTCCCAGGCTAGGGGTCGAATCGGAGCTACAGGTGCCGGCCTACACCACAGCCACAGCCACAAGGGTCTGAGCCACATCTGTGACCTACACTGCAGCTTGCGACAATGTTGGATCCTTAACCCACTGAGGGAGGCCAGGGATCAAACCCACATCCTCATGGACACTATGCGGGTTCTTAACCCAATGAGTCACAAGGGGAACTTTAACTTAATATTTTAAAACTTCCTATGTCAGTACATTTTTTTTTTTTTGGCTTCACCTGTGGCACGCAGAAGTTCTCAGACCAGGGACTGAACTCATGCCACAGCAGAGACAATGCTGAATCCTTAACGGTTAGGCCACCAGGGGAAATGCCTTTATTTTAATATTACCTTGGTACTGCTTACCTTCTTGAGAATGCCTCTACTAAGAACATAAGAGAGCCTTACCATTTCTCAAAAGAATTTCATTAAAGAATGAAAATGAAAAACATGCACCCTTGCAAATCTGGGATATGTCAATTAAATAAAAGGAACACATGAAAAAGTTCTGGAAGGTCTTCAGATTTCCAGAGAACCAGGGCCTGTCACATTATCACAGGTGAGTGGCCGATAAAGGACTATGGACCGTCAAACAAACTCAGTAAGGAAGACAATACTTACTATTCCAGAACTAAGATCATTTCTGATGGAGTTTCATAGACTTCATGCAAGTTAATGACCCAAGGATTGTCCTGTGCTAGTTCAAGTACAGCAATTTCATGAATTATTTCCATCCGACAATCTTGGCCTTTTCTTCTTTTTCTCATGAACTTTGCTGCAAATTCTTTTCCAGAGTCTTTCTTTATACATTTCCTCACCACTGCAAATTTCCCCCTAGAAGTAAACAAGAACAACAAAAATTCAGTTAAAGTTGACAACTTTTCAGGGACAGTTAATTTTAATAAAACTTCCAAATAGTCAGCAATAGATATTCATATTTAGGTTATATTCAGTCCTAAAAGTAGCAATGTAACTTCGTAAATATATCTATAATCAAATAAGATGTAATTTGTAAATCTGTAAGATCCAGTATTCTAAATAGAGAATAATCAAATGTTAAAGCCAGTATTTGTGCAATTACAAAAATAACAATTTTTTGCACATTTATACACAAAAATGATTTAAATCTTAAAAAAGCCATTTAACTTTTTAAGAGAAACTGGTTATCAGAATTCCTAAAACAATGAATTTCACTGTCACTGGCTCTAAAAGGACACTATCAACCTCCAAAATTATAAAAGTTAGGGATCTTATTTATATGACATCATTTCAACTACAGCATCAGCTGGAAATGTTAGCTTTCGTATAAATACAGATATAATAAGTATATTTTGATACATTACTCTACATTTGTTAGTATACTAATAAACAAGTCACAGAGGGGATTGGTACAGCATACTGACTAAGGGTAAGGTCTGGAATTAGATAGATATGGGCTTGAATCCCTAAAATGGCTCTGCCCGCTCACTTGACACATAATTGGGCAATTTATTTAACCTCTTATTTAAGAAAAATCTCATTTTCCTTATCTGTAAAAGAGTACCCAAATGCAATCTATTTCACAGGGTTGCTGTGGGAATTAAAGATATAATACATGTCAATTACTTAGTATGGTACTTGTCACACAGAAAGACTCAATAAAATATTTTTATTAGTTTTTCTTTCTTTGGCCACCCCACAGCATATGGAGTTCCTGGGTCAGGGATCACATCTGAGCTGCAACTGCAACCCACACTGCAGGTGCGGCAACGCGGGATCCACTAACCTGCTGGGCCGAGCCAGGGATTGAACCTGTGCCCTGTCACTGCTGAGACACCACCAGTCCTGCTGTGCCACAGCAGGAACTCCATCAATAAAATGAATCAAACAAATCATTAAGTGGTAATAGTCACCACCCATAAATACCCAGTACTCAAGTTAGAAACTTAGAAATCACATAGTTTTTTCTTTTTTTTTTTCTTTTTACGGGTGGACCCATGGCATATGGAAGCTCCCAGGTGAGTGGCTGAATCGGAGCTGCAGCTGAGGCCTACACCACAGCCATGACAACACCAGATCCGAGCCGCATCTGCGACCTATGCCATAGCTCAGGTAAAGGCCAGATCCTTAATCCACTGAGCAAGGCCAGGACTCGAACCCACACGCTCACAGAGATGAACGCTGGGCTCCCAACCTGCTGAGCCACAATGGGAACTCCTGAAATCATAGGGGTTTTTTTACGCAATGCCAAAGCCAGCATCTCCTTTCAAACCGTGAGGCAGTCTTTTCCACTCCCGAGCACATACTTTTTCAACAAGGCTTTCATTACCAGCCTACCCCTGGCTTCAAGTGAAGGGCTGTAGTCCAGGTCTTCTGTTGAGCAGGACAGAAGGACCCAGAGCACAGTCTCGCAGGCACTGAACACAGCTAACATGATCTGTTAATTGCACTCCCCTTTCCAATTTTCAATCATTTCTCATCCCCGTACAGTTTTGGGATCTCCTATTATGGCTCACAGAACTGCTGGTAAAAGGTGTCAATCAAATCTGAAGCAACCGCTCCAAGTATAACCTGATCAGAGTGTTACTTGATTATTATTTTGTTGATCTTGGCGCAATACAACTTAATATGCATTTTGAAAAAAAAAAAACTTGACAAGTTTTCTCTACTTCGTAAATAAAATAAACCACTTAGATCTTTTTCTTCTTGAATATTTTCAAGCCAGTGTCCTTAAGCTATAAGGATATTTTTAAAAATTTTCAATGCAAGGAGTTCTCATCATGGCTCAGTAGAAACAAATCTGACTAGTATCCATGAGGACACAGGTTCAATCCCCAGCCTTGCTCAGTGAGTTAGGATAAAGCATTTCTGCGAGCTGTGGTGTAGGTTGCAGATGCGGCTGGGATCTGGCTTTCCTGTGGCTGTGGTGTAGGCCAGTGGCTACAGCTCTGATTTGACCCCTAGCCTGGGAACCTCAATATGGCACGGGTGCAGCCCTAAAAAGACAAAAAAAAAAAAAAAATTCCAATGCAAGGTTTTAATTTGCTCTGTTAAATTCTACATTCTAGGTTTGGTCCCAGCATTCTACACCGCTGATGTAATTCTGAGTACTAATTCCTTTCTAACTACTGTTAACCACAAATATGATTTTCACGCCCTCTATATTTTTGTTGCCATCAGCAATAAAAATGTTATGTGAGGAGTTGTGGTGCAGTGGAAATGAACCTGAATAGCATGCAGGTTCGACCCCTAGCCTGGGAACCTCCATATGCTGTGAGTGTGGCCCTAAAAAGCAAAAAAAAAAAAAAAAATCCTTGGGCCTAGACCTACAGTTGTTCAACTGGGTAGCAATCTACCCAGAGCACCCTAATTCAGAACAAAGTTCTTTGTGTTCAACAGAAATGTGAAAGACTTCTACAGGTTACTAAAAAGACTAAATAACAAACTGTACATCACAGTCTAATACCTCCTCTTATTTTACCCCTCAAAATCATTAGGCTCATACTATCTCCCTAGATTTTGTTTTGGGGGGCGGCCTACCCAAGGCTTGCAGAAGTTCAAAAGTCAGGGATTAAACCTGCACCAGAGCAGTGACCTGAGCTACCATAGTGACAGATGACAGAGCCAGATATCTAACCCACTGTGCCACAAGGGAACGCCTCCCCACGGTGTTTTAAAAGGTCCCTATGATCTTTGGATTCTTTTCTCTTGGGTAGGTGTAGAATCGAGCTATAGTCACCGGCTACACCACACCCATGGCAACGCCAGATCTTTAACCCACGTGTAGCGCCCTGCACACAGTGGGTGCTCAAACAAGACATCAGGTAGACATCTAAATACATATACTGTTGTTATTAAATAAAAGTTCTATGGCAACTTAACATCATCAAATGAACTAATTGCCTTTCTCTTTCACTCAATTTTTTCTGCCACTGTGCTTACCTGTTTTATTGCCAATGGCTGGAGTATCTTTCATCACTACTACTGAAATTCTATCCATTCTTTAAGGCTTGGCTCAAATGTTATTTTCCCCATAAGGTTTTTTCCCAGGTGGCATGTCACTTGGCCTATAAAGGGAGTAGCGGCTGATGTGTTAGATTGGGGAACAATTTCCTGAGTCTACCAAAGAGTCTTATGTGCTCAATATGTAAATACAGTATTTGCTTAATAGCCCTGGGGTAATGCCTTAAGGCAAAGAAGTTCCATCAAGAAAGACCCAGAACAGATGTCTTTCTTACCTCGGAAAGGGAACCAAAAAGCAAACTACCTGCTGACCCTAAGTGTAAAAACCACTGAGTGCCATCGGATGAGATACCAGCACGAGTCAGGTCTTTACAGTCAGATTCTGCTTTAAGTTCTGCCTGGTAACTGCAGACTTGGGCAATTTGTTCAACCTTCCTGAGCCTTCAATTCCTCATCTGTAAAACCAGGGGGACGCACCTACCTTGCGGGACAGTGAAGACTAAACAAAATGACATCCCCAAAGTGTGTGGCATCCAGCAAATGAACAGTAATCAGTAAAGAGCAGCTATTTTTATTGTTTTGGGGATTCATTTCAGATCTGTGATAATGATAACAATTTGTAAAAACATCATAGAACAGTTTTGGAGGTGACCTAATTTGAACTCTCTACTTGATTCATAAATTCCCTCTCCAAATCGAGTTGCTTTTCCCTTTCCTGAACAGGTCAATCCATGACTACAGCTACTTAGCTTTCCAATGTACTTGGGTCAATAATCAGACTTTATAAAATTTGTTATGGTTTTGTAAAGAGGGTGAAATTCATTAAATCCTTTAAGCTTACGTAATTTTTTAATTTATTTTTTACAGTTGCATCTGCAGCATATGGATCCTGGGCCAGGAACTGAATCCAAGTCACAGCTGTAACCTATGGTGTCAGACAGATCCTTCTTTAACCCACTGATTTGGGCTGGGGGTCGAACCTACACCCCTGCAGCAACCTGAACCCCATTCTCAACCCACTGCACCACAGTGGGAACTCCAAGCTTATGTATTTTAAATTAATATTTTACTTTTAACATTATAAGCCCCTACTTTTCAAAATTAAGACAGTTGACTAATAAAGTATGTGCCTTAGAGCAAAGCCATGTAATGTTTGATGCCAACCACAAACACAGCCAATTATTTTAGCCATCCAAAAATATCACATTACTCAAAACTGTAGACATTCTTTAAACTAATGATAATCTGCCAAGAAACTGTAAATAGTTTTCCTAAAACAAAGCAATTTCTACATGGATAATATTATTTAACAAGGGTCTTTATTTCTAAAGAAACTATAACTTACACTTTATGACACAAGCTTAAGTAGCTGTAAGGTACTCAGTCTGAAGCTGTGACCTACAAACACCAGTCCAGGTAAAGGACACCCACTTCCTGAAGCCCACCCACCTCTGCAACCTCCTCAGCTTGAACATTGCCTTATTCTCTGATAAAATTCCCTTCTTGTTCCTGTTACTCCCGACTGCTCTGAGGAGGATGAGACCAGACATAGCTATTTACCATAAGGCCCAGGTGAGGGAGGCTGGGATCCAGGACCCTTTTACCTGAGTGCTTGCACCTGCACAAACATCTCCTCGAGCAACAGAATACGAAGAAACCACGAGGGACTAAAAAATTAACTGTACTGCAGTTGAGGGCAATTATGAACAATAAGATACAAAAAGGGCACAAACCAACTGCCACTTGTGAGGTGCCGGGAGAAAAAGCAGCGGACTCCACGTGATCCCTGCACACAGTGTCACCAGGGGAGTGGGCGGACCTTTTAAGCCACTGCTCTGGCCCCACCCCCGATCGGCCTCCACCTGCACCCCATTTAAGGACGCAGCCTGCCCCCTCTGGGGTGTGAACAAGGGCACCTGTGACCCCTTTCCCTCCCTACACTGCAGCAGGAGGCCCAATAAAGCCTTGCCTGGAATTCTTCGCTGGCTTCTTATCAACCGTTATTGATGAAAGCACTCAAGGACTCAGGTGGGTGACACAGCTGGGGAGGGTTTGTTCCAATTTGGAACTCGTTAACACGTCCTCTCATAAAGATGACAGGAAATTGCTTCAGTCCCAAGATGGGACTTCAGAGCACTCTTGAGGCACATCTGAGGCATAATGGAAGTGACTGCAGTCTCGGCTCAGCTGTCTCTCACAAGGCCTAGTCTGTGTCTTGATTTTCTCATCCGAAAAATGGGGCTTTCCCAACACGCCTGTGATGAGAATTAAATGCGATAGCGTGCAAGGAAGTGCTGGTAAAACTGTAAAGCCTGCGTACATTTATGAAGTATCCGTTCCAGCAGAGAACTCATTTATAACTTTTTCCCCATGGGAAAATTCAACTAAGCATATGTAGTAATATAGGAAACAAAAGGTGTTTTTTTGGCTTTAGAAATCTTATTAAGATAAAATTTATATATATAAAAAATGTTTCAGTTGAGGACTAGACAAATCATTTGATGTGAAATTAGTATAATTTAAAATTTCTAGGAGTTTCTAACTGTGGTTCAGCGGGTTAAGAACCCAACATAGTATCTGTGACGATGCAGGCTTGATCCCGGGCCTCATTCAGTGGGTTAAGGATCTGTGGGTTAAGGATCTTAAGCTGTGGTGTAGGCCGGCAGCTGCAGCGCCAATTTGACCCTTAGCCTGGGTACTTCCATATGCCACAGGTGTGACCCTAAAAAGAAAATTCTAAGAGTTCCTGCTGTGATGCAGTGGGTTAAGAATCCAACTGCAGTAGAAACATTCTTCTGTTCCTCTACTACCAATAAAAACTCACGGGAAGTCAACACTTTGAAAAAAGTCCCAGAACCCAAGGTCATATCTCCTGCACGCTGAGTTGTTACTGAGGTTTACATTGGCACGTATCCTGACTCAAAGAAAGGTAACAAGCCTCAGGAATAACAAGCCGAGCTTCGAGCAATAAAAGAAAATTTTACATCATATATTTATCCACATTTAGGTTGCTACGGACTCTGCTGGAGGCCTGTGAATGGAGACATTTCTTAAGATAATCAACATGACATCCCCTCATTACGATGGAATCAATATTGACCATTTAAAATGTTTTCTCCAAACAGCCATTTCACTGAAATCTTTATATTTCACTTACAATAAAATAATGGTAACTACTGAAAGAAGTAAATTTCTGGGTTGGAACAATTAGTTCTTCACACCTCTTCAACATTTTTTTTTTTTTTAACATTTTCAACTAAATGAAGGGCCACAGAACCAAATGAATACATCTCCTGTTCTTCATACCTTATCATTAAAATAAAAGATGAGTAATTTTTAAGTTATGTACCAGCATGACATCAATTCATTGTATCAGAAATGCATCCAGGGAGTTCCCTTTGTGGCACAGAGGAAACGAATCCGACTAGCATCCATGAGGATGTGGGTTCGATCCCTGGCTTCACTTAGTGGGTAGGGGATCCAGCATGGCTGTGGCTGTGGCGGAGGCTGGCAGCTGTAGCTCGGATTTGACCCTTAGCCTGGAACTTCCATATGCCGCGGGTACAGTCCTAAAAAGCAAAAAAAAAAAAAAAAAAAAAGGAAGTTCAACCAGAGTCAACAGTTGGAAAACGAAGCAACTTTTCTTAACAGAAAGGATTACACATAAACACATTTCACTACGTCAAAACTACAATATACAGGCAGAATTTATAAACTTTAAACAAAGACTGCTGATAACACAAAGCAGAACTTTTACTTCCTGACACTTCTAAACAGTTCCCATGTCTTTTGCAATGAGGTTTCATTACTTTTGCATGAGCTAGAAGCATTTTCTGAGGTTGTACAGGTGTTCTTGTTTTTGCCTTTTGGTTATATGCAAAATCCCACTCACTAGCTATACAATGAATTACATTTTTTGAGTTCACCCCCTAAGCTAAACACTGCCTTTATGCTATAGATGTGTTTTAATTTATTTAATTCTCTCAGCAATGCTGTGAGGCCATCAACAGTTAGGTAACTTACTCAAGTACACATAGCTAGTAAGTAAAAGCCAAGACTCAATCACAGACTGTGTGACTCCAAAGTTGTTGTTTTTAACCACGGCATTACACTTCTCCCCTCTCCATGATGAAAAGGGAACCCAAAAGATGGAAGCTCCATTGTGGCACAGTGGGTTAAAGATCTAGTGTTGCTCCTACAGCTGGGTTAGATCCCTGGCCCAGAACTTCTACATGGTGCAAGTGTGGCAAAAAAAAAAAAAAAAAAAAGGAAACATTCATTTCCTTTTTCAGTTTTGGGCTCTTGATTTAAGTATCTATTTCACTGTTCTCCTGAGTTATTATTTTTGTAAAGAAGTTAATATAAGAAAAGGTATGTAGAAGATGTCATGACGTTAAAACAAATACACTTTATAGGCAAGCTAATTGCATAATACAGGTTGAAATGAAAGCTGAAACATTCATTCCTGGAGGAATTATATCACAACACCTGGTAGGGTACAAATCAATTTTTTTCAGATTAAATCATTTATTACAAAGTCTATAAGACAGTGCTTGCCACCTGAAGACATTTCAGTTTTGTAAGATGTTTTTGTTTTATGGTATAAAGCCAGACAACTCGATCCAACAATAGAGAGACCTAGTTTTCCTTCAAGAAATCAGGGTTACTTTAGAATGTCTGGAATTTTGACCAATTAGAAGATCTAGATGAGTCAATAGCTGTCCATGTCATCTTTTGTCACACCTAAAGTTTGGGCAGATCCAGTTAATTAGTGCCCAGTAGAGTGAAGTTAATCTTATCCCTGAAAAACGTGTGTCCTTTTAACATTTGGAATAAATAAGATACTTCTGGGGTAGGTTTCCCTGCCAAAACAATTTCTAAAAGTTACCTTCATACTTGTAAGGCACTTTTTTTTTTTTTTTTTTAAACATTGTAACGATGTTATAGACCCTGTTTTACCAAGACCCCAGAATGAGGCTGTCTTAACTGTCAGGCCCTATGCCCATTACAACATGGTGCGATTCTGCAACCAGGACAAATACCTGTAACAGCTGCTAACACTTACTGAATGCCATGTGCCAGGCCCTGGGGCTTGCACCTGACATCGCATCTTCACAAACCTCGGTGAGGGAGGAGCTCTCACGATGCTGACTTTATGGGTGAGAAACGCACAAGCAAAGGGGGAATCTGAGCTCGGGTCTTACTCCAAAGCCAGGGCTTTTGACAACTTCTCCAAATTGTCCTCAAGGAAAAAGGGAGTCAGTCCCCAAGCTCCCCTGACTCTAATCATCCCTCTTCAACGGCCGAGCTGTAAAACTCTAACAACCTTCACCTTTTGCAATTTTAAAGAGGCCAAATTCTAAGCCCCTACCCCCACGCCCCTACAAAACAAGAGTAGGGTGGAGAAGAGAAGGCAAGGGCTAGCTCACCGCGGGGAAAAGAGTCAGACAAGGGCCCAAAGCTTACAAGGGAAGCCGAACTGAGCTTAAAGGTGAAGGGACCTAAATGTTTCAGAAAGAAAACAGAACCCAAGGAACCGAAAACGAAGTCAGCAGAAGGCGGCTGATAGAAGTTCACCCAGCTAGTGCAAAGGAAGCTGACACGCTCGGTTTTCTGTTCTTCTCTGTCACAGCCACAGAGGGAGAAACAGAAACCCACAAGAGTTGCAGGGCAAAACCAGAGCTGACTCTACCCCTCGGCTTTGACGCCGCGGGTAAAGGCACGCAGCGCGGTTCCCACGCCGTCTCGTTAAGTTAACCGCAGAGCCTGGAAGGCCCGGAGCAGAGAAGGGGTCAGGTTCTCCGCGACCCGCGTAGGAGCCTTTCTCCGGGCCGCTACCAAGTGCACAGCACACTCCGGCGACGCGCGGACGGGTGGCCGGGATGGGGGTGGGGACCCTGCCGCCCTAATCGCCGCCCGCACTCAGGTCTGCGCCGGGTCCCGGCGCGCCCTATCGGCCGGCCGCGCCCGCCGGCCTCCCGCACTTATCTGCGCCCCGCCCGCTCGGTCCCCTGGCCTCACCTGCCCAGCTCCCGGCCCGGGCTCAGGCTGTAGCTGTCCTGGAAGGGCTCGGTGCGCACCGCGGTGCGAATCTCCGTCAGCAGCCCGCGGGCCGGGGGCGGCGGCCGGCGCGGCGTGCTCAGACCCCGGCTGGCCCGGCCTGAGCTGGAGGCGGCGGCCGGGGAGGAGCCGCCGCTGCTCGGCTTTTCCAGAGGAATCATGGCGCTCGGGCGTGCTTTCTTTCTGGCCGCCGGGCTCGCTCCGAGCTACCGGCGGGTAACGGCCCCGCCTCCAGGAGCGTCGAGCCGGCAGAAAGAAGCCAACCGCTCTCCCCTGCCCCGCGCTCGGACTGAGGATGGCTGGCTCCCGGCCGTCCGGCCCCGCCCGCGTCCGGCCCCGCCCCCCGCGTCCGGCCCCGCCCCCGCGCCCGGCCCCCGCCCTTGCCCCGCCCCCTGCGGGCCTCGGAGCGCCACGTGCCTTAGGCGCGCCCTCTGCAGCCGAGGGGGAGAAGGTGCAGCCTGGATGCGGCCGTCTAGAGGCGAACAACAGCACCACCCTTCTGCCTGGAGGACCCCCTGCCAGTCACGCACCTGTAGAGCATCTGAGTTCAGATTAGATTGATGAAAGGCAAAAGAGCTGCCTGCCGGAGCTTCACCCTACCTTACCTTGGTAGAGTGAGGCGGGGTGCTGAGACTCATTTCAGGGCTGCTGAAGAGCACGTGGAAGTAGCCCCGGGCAGGTGGTTCCTTCTTACATTGCGGAGGAACATGTGGACGCAAGAGCTGAGTAAATATTTTTAAGCCCTTACACCAACTCTGTGAAATAGGCACTATTATACTGACAGTGGTCTTCTCTATCTTTAACTTTCAAGGTGCTCTCTTCCGGCCTTGTGGCTTTAATTACAACCATATGCTCATGACTACAAAATTTATATCTCCAGCTTCCAGCCATTCTCTGAACTTCAGACTCATGTATTCAAGTATATACTTAGCATCACCAGTTAGGTGGCAAATTAGCATCTCAGATTTAACAAACAAAAGTCAGTTCCTGATCATCCTTCACAAATGCACTGTTTCCCTAGCCAGTTTCCCTACCACAGCAAGCAGTAGCCCCAGCCTTCCTGTGATTCAGGCCAAAAACTTTGTCTCTCTCATGCCCCTCATTCAATTTGTTAGTAACTCCTCTTGCTTTTGCCTTCAAGATAACATCAGATCACATCTCTCCATTTCCACATGACCACAATTACCATTACCTCTTGTCTGGATTATTGAGAGGGCTTTAACTGGATTACCTGCTTCCATACTTCCTCCTCCCCAGTTCCACACAGTTTATTTTCAAGGCAATCAGAATGACCTTTTAAAAATCTAAATCAGATCATGTCACTGCTCTGCCCAAAGTGTGCCAATGGAGTTTTGCTTCTGATCACTCCTCTTACTGAGAAAAAAAGGATAAATTATAAAAACAATCCTCTGCTTGAAGCATCAGAGAGCTTCAAAAGCAGCAACAACTCGGAAATTATATAGAAATGTTATTAGCGGTTGAGTTTTTTTGTTTTTCTGTTTGTTTTTGCTTTTTACTGCTGAATTTGCAGCATATGCAAGTTTCCAGGCTAGGGATAGAATTGGAGCTGTAGCTGCCGGCCTATACCACAGCCACAGAAATGCCAGATCCCTGGCCCACTGAGTGAGGCCAGTGAACAAACTTGACATAATTGGTGTGAATATTACAACACTGCAGAACACATATACTTTTGGTACACAGAGAACATATATTGATCATGTACTGGCCCATAAAGCAGATTTCAACAATTTCAAAGATTGAAGTTCTATAGAGTACTGTGTCCTGCGATCATAGTGAAAATAAGCAAGAAACCAAATGTTACTCATCGGTTTGACATACAACATAACTGAAAGCTCTATAAAATCACGAATGCTTGGAAATTAATCAATTCACTAATCATTTATGGTGGTAGACATCAAAGAGGGATTGATTTTAGGGTGAAGGAATAGACTGAAAGGAACAAAAGGGGACTTTCTTGGGGTTGATGAACTATCCTATTTTTATAGGGCTATGGCTTACATGAATATATATATTTTCAAAACTGACTGAGATCATTGAGTTTACATTATACCTCAATTTTGTTTAAAGTTTTGTTTTTGGAAATTTTCAAACCAATGGAAAGATGGGGACTCAGAAATATTACACATAATTAATTAAGTCAAGCCATGTTTTTATTAAAAGATACACCTGATGGAGTTCCCTCTGTGGCACAATGAGGTCTGTGGTGTCTCTGCAGTGCTGGGTCACATGTTCAATCCTCTGCCCTGCACAGTGGATTTAGGATCCTGTGTCACCGCACTTGCGGTGTAGGTCACAACTGAATCTCAGAGCTGATCCTTGGCCTGGGAACTTCATATGCTGCAGGGTGCTCAAAAAAGAAAAAAAGATACATCATGACAGAGAGAGTGGACTTTATCCCAGGAATGTTCAGGATGTTTTACTGCAGGTTCAGACCACAAGACTACCATGGCACTTGTGTTGGAAAGGAGGAGTTAAATGATCAGAAAGGAAAAGATAACATCATTAAAAGTGGAAAGTTCAAATACTTTTCTAGAACACACAAAACAACCGAAAAATATTAAAATTAAAGATTAAAGTGATTAGATATAATAAAAATTAGTACCAGCTTTCTGACATAGAAACAATATAAGGAATGAAAAATCATGGGGAAATTACTGTATACGTAATAGAAGGAAAAATAAAGCATACAGAAACAACCCTAACAAAAAGTACACAAAGCCTACATTTTACTTGATAACTACATAGAACATACTTGTTCTAGGAGACATAAAAGAAGACAAATAAATGGAGCTACACAGCATGTTCGTCGATAAAGAGATTAGAGTCTGTAATTCTTTGTAAATCAATCACTATATTTAACAAAATTATAATAAATCCTTAAGTGACTTCTTTTGGAATTTATTAAATTATCCCAAAGTTCATCATGAAGAATGTTCAATTAGACTAGCTAGGAAAGTTTTAAAAAAGAAAGGTTATAAGGACAGAATTGTCCTAACAGTCACTAAAATATACTATGAAATAAGACAGCTTACTATAACAGAATACATAATTTTTTTTTCCTTTTGGCTTCTTAGGGTGTCACCTATGGCATGTGGAAGTTCCCAGGCTAGGGGTCAAATTGGAGCTACAGATGCTGGCCTACACCACAGCCACAGGGACATGAGATCCGAGCCACTTCTGCTACTTACAACAGAGCTCACGGCAATGCCAGATCCTTAATCCATTGAGTGAGGCCAGGGATCAAACCCACATCCTCATGGATACTAGTCTGGTTCGTTTCCACTGTGCCACAACGGGAACTCCAATACATAATTTTGAAGTAGAGTAATTATATATATGAAACTAAAATAGGTCCCGAATCTTCTAAATCATTAATTAAATTAAATGTAAAATAAATGTAAAAAATAAGATTATAAAATATAGAAATAATATATAAATATTAGCTGAATTCTAAAGGAGAAATAATTTTTATTTTATTTTTTTTGAAACTTTTTTTTTTTTTTGTCTTTTTGCCTTTATCTAGAGCCGCACTTGTGGCATATGGAGGTTCCCAGGCTAGGGGTCTAACAGGAGCTGTAGCCACCGGCCTACGCCACAGCCACAGCAACGCGGGATCCGAGCCGCGTCTGCAACCTTCACCACAGCTCACGGTAACGCCGGATTCTTAACCCACTGAGCAAGGCCAGGGATCAAACCCGCAACCTCATGGTTCTTAGTCGGATTTGTTAACCACTGAGCCACAAAGGGAGCTCCGAAAGGAGAAATAACTTTTAAACAGAAAAGCAGTGAAAAAAAATCTCAAAGGAAACAGTCTGACTACCTAAAAAATCAAAATTCTTGTGTATAAAAAGTTATATACAGGAGTTTCCTTGGTGGTTCAGTGGTTAACGAACCTGATGAGGATCCATGAGGATGTGGGTTCGAACCCTGGCTTCGCTCAGTGGGTTAAGGATCTGGTGTTGCCGTGAGCTGTGGTGTAGTTTATAGATGTGGCTCGGATCTAACGTTGCTGTGGCTGTGGTGTAGGCTGGCAGCTGTAGCTCTGATTGGACCCCTCGTCTGGGAACCTCCATATGCCTCGAGTGTGGCCCTAAAAAATATGTACAAAATTAAAAGGCAAACAATGAGGTCCCGTTGTGGCTCAGTGGTAATGAACCCGATTAGTATCCATGAAGATGCAGGTTTGATCCCTGGCCCTCCTCTATGGGTTAAGGATCTGGTGTTGCTGTGACTGTGGTGTAGGCTGGCAGCTACATTCAACCCCTAGCCTGGGAACCTCCATATGCCACAGGTGTGGCCCTAAAAATGAAAAAATTAAAATTAAAAAAAAGGCAAACAAACTGGGAAAACATTTGCAAAAAGCATTATAAGCAAAAATTATACCCTGAATATATAAAGAACATATAAATCAATAAGCAGTACGGCAAAACTGTATTAGAAAGATGTCACAGAAAATAAAAAAATTTAGAGACAACATTATACATTCATATCAAATATTCAAATTCACTAGATATCAAAGAAATATAACAAATGGAGTTCCATATTGCCAGTAAAATGAGCAAAAACTTTTAAAGTAACTCAATGTCCATCATTTATGATAATGAATGGAAAGTGCTTTTTATTTCTTTCTTTTGGTCTAATCTATATTTTTCTGCACTTTCTCAAGAACTCAGATACTACTTTATATAGGGTTTCTAACCCAGTTCTACCAGAATAAGCTAGAATCTGGTCCTTCTGTTCCATATCAACCTGAGCTTATCTTTTCAAATTGCATTTTAAGTGTGTAATTTTCTGTTTTCCTAGTTAGTACGGAAACTATTTCTGTATCCTCTGCGTGTATAAGCGAAACTCCATAAATAAGGATGAATATATATGTAGTTGAACTGAATATGCAACATTCTAAATATTTCTCAGTAAGGAACTATTTAAATAAATGGGTCATTACGCAATACTTCTACAGGGATTTAATAACACTGCACTATGTTTTGTAATAATGGCTATAAAAAAAGAATGATTCAAAATTATTTCTATAGTGTAGCATATTTTTAAGGTGCATTGAAAAGTGATACATGGACTTAGCACTCAAATAATGATTCTTTCTAAGGGATGTAACAATTGTTGAGTAAATTTCTTCTTTGTTTTATAATTTCCAAATGTCCTTAGATGATTATATATTATTTCTATAATTAAACTAAGTGAAAAAAATTTAAGCACTGCTTTCAAAATAAATATCCCATAGTCTTGTCATCTAGGCATGGACTATGGTTATTTTTAAACACAATTCACACCTATCAGGGCGCTCCCTCTCTCTCCATTTACTGACGGAGGCATAAGTCACACTCTCTTTTTCCCATGTCAGATTGAAGCTTGTTGTACATCCAAATGTTGGCTGTTTTTTTTTTTAAATGCCAGAGCATTGTCTGAGAAATGATGTGCAAGATACAGATCTAAGCTCTTGGAGGGTGACTATGCCCTTGAGATCAGCATTTCAGATAAACAACATAATTTCCTTTGACATCTGCTGTCAAAGAAGGAAGATTGATTTGCGATGCTCATTTGGATGCCAAAATTAGCATTTAGGTCAAAGGTAACACTGGACTTTAACCTTTCAGTGATTATTTTTCATAATTTACCTTAGGAAGGAGGAGCTCACTGTGGTCATCTCTTCTGTCTCTTCCTCTGTCACTTAGTCTTTCTAAACAAAGATGACATTTGAGAGAAAGACCATTGTTGTACCAGCGTTATATAAGATAGTTGTGGTGATATTTGTAGTGAAAATAAATAAAAATTCACACACATTTGAGGGTTTAGATTTTTTGATTTACAATGCTGTACCAATTTCCGCTGTCCAGCAAAGTGACCCAGTTACATATACATATACACATACACACATTCTTTTTCTCATATCACCCCTCATCATGGTCTATCCCAAGAGACTGGATATAGTTCCTTGTGCTGTACAATAGGACTTCATTGCCCAACCATTCTAAATGTAATCGACTGCATCTACTAACCCCAAACTCCCAATCCATCCCACTCCCTCCCCCATCCCCGAGGGTTTAGATTTGAAAGCATATCTGAGAGAATATAAGTGAACCAGCTACACTATGTCATTCAAAAATTGGTTGATGAATGCTGTGGAATCCAAAGAAATGATCAGTTAACACAGTGAAATATAGATGGATGGGCAACTCAATTCCCAGATTAAAACTTTCTATATGATTTCTGAGGTGTTTATTAAGAAAATTAAATATCTTAATACATGTATACTAGCTAATGAAAAGCATGATATATTTCCGTGAATTGTACGAAATTGTTCGCAATTCTGTTTTACAGTGCAACCTCTAAAAAGGAGCATGTCAACAAAAGAGAGAAAATGTGGGAGTTCCCTGGCTCATCAGGTTAAGGATCTGGCATTGACACTGCTGTGGGGCAGGTTCAATCAATCTCTGGCCCAGGGGGAAAAAAAAAGAAAAGATAAAGAAAAAAGAGAGAGAGAGAGAAAATGTGGATCCACTTCAGATTGGTTAAAAATGTATATAACTGGTATTTTACTGACTGTTTTGAATTATTGTTATGCAAAATACATAACAGATTTATGGCAATCTTTGAGCAAGAGGCAACAGCATCATTGAAAGTACCTTGTATCTACACAAGCATCAGCAATAGGATCCTAGAGGCCTATCACGTAACTTCTCATTTAAACGCTCATGAAGAAGATGCCTAAAGGAAAAACCCACATTAGTTCTAGAAAATAAAAGGGCGAAAAACCAACCACATACTGGGTTCTAGGATTAGTTTCTACAATGTACAGTTCTGAGGTCTGAAGACACGAGATTAGAAAACAAGATTAATGGGCATGCTTACAAAATCATTTCTAACGATTTCCTCCTGGGAAATGAGAGGAGAGTCAAGGTCAGCCTTTCATATTCTGCAAAGTCTCTGGAAACATAGAAGTAATTGTTCTGTACTGGACCAACCTGACATAGGAATGTGTTAATTCCAAAGTTCTGTTTCCTACGCAAGATAAGGTTGTTCAGCCAGAAATAACATTTATTAAATCCTAATGTATTCTAGGCACTGTTTTTAAAAGTGTACCTGTACTTTCTTTCTTGAGGCCTCAAAATAACACCATCTTGGTCTGTAGATTAAACACAATCCCCATTGAAATCTCAATGAATTACTTTGTGGATATTGATAAGCTGATTCTAAAGTTCGTTTGGAAATGCAAAAGACTCAGAATACCTAAAACAATATTGAAGGAAAAGAGCAAAATCAGAGAACTGACACTGCCCAGCTTTAAGACTTACTCTAAAGCTATAGCAGTCAGGACAGTGTGGTTTTGGTGACATTAACAGTATGGTGGAGTGAAGGTCCCTAGCCCACATTCCCTGACAGAAACAAATATTTGGTAACCACCTGTGCACAAAAGCGACTTTGTGAGAATTTGGGGATCCAGGAAAGAGGTAAGGAAACTTCAGTGGAGCCCAAGACTGAGGGGAGGCCACCGTGAGAAGTGGGCTCTTGCACCACTGGCAGGCCTGCTGACTGTGGTTCCAGCTGTGGACCAGAAGCAGCCCTATCCCCCTGCAGACTTAACCTAACCTTCATTTGTGCTCCTTCATTGCTAGTCCTATCTTTATATAGTTCTGAGTTTCTGACCTATATAATTTTCCTTTTCTCTAAAGCATTTCTTTTAATACTTCTTCCTAGGTGACAAATTCCCTCAGTTTTTGTTTGAGAATTTTTTTTTCCTCCTTCACTTTTGAAGGATAATTTGCAGGGTACAGAATTCTAGGTTGGTGGATTTTTTTCTCTCTTCACTTCAAACATTTCACTCTACTCTCTTAGTTTCTGAGGAAAAAGCTGGATGCAATTTTTTTTTTTTTTTGGCTTTTTAGGGTCCCACCCAGGGCATATGGAGGTTCCCAGGCAAGGGGTCTAATCAGAGCTACAGCTGCTGGCCTACACCACAGCCACAGCAATGCCAGATTCAAGCCGCATCTGCAACCTACACCACAGCTCATGGCAATGCCAGATCCTTAACCCACTGAGCAAGACCAGGGATAGAACCCGCAACCTCATGGTTCCTAGTCAGATTCGTTTCCACTGCACCATGACGAGAACTCCTGGATATAATTCTTACCCTTATTCCTCTATAGGTAAGGTATTTTTTCCCCCTCTGGCTGCTTTCAGTATCCTTATCTTTGATTTTCTGTACTTTCAAAATGCCACGCCTAAGTGGTTTTACTTTGTTTTTGTTTTTGTTTGAGTTTATCCTGCTTTATTTTTCTGAACTTCTGAACTTCCTGGATCTGAGGTTTGGTCTGATGTGAAATTGGAGAAAATTTTCAGTCATCACTGTTTCACATGAGTCTTCTGTTCCTTTTCCTCTTCTCTTTCTGGTAGTCCCATCACACATGTATCTTTTGTAGTTGTCTCACAGTCCTTGGATATTCTGTTGGTCTTATTTGGTCTTTGTTCTCTTATTCCTTTCCCTTTTTTAAAAAAATTAAAGTATGTTTTATTTACAATGTGCCAATTTCTGCTGTACAGCAAACTGACCAGTCATATATAGATATATACATTCCCCTTCTTATAGTATCTTCTATCATGTTCTATCACAAGAGATTGGATATAGTTCCCTGTGAGACGCAGCAGGATTTGTTCTCTTTGCGTTTCAGTTTTAGGGGTAACTATTGAGATAGCATCAATTTCAGAGATCCTTTCCTCGGAGTGTCTCGTTTACTAATAAGACCATAAAAGGCATTCTTTGTTTCTGTTACACTGTGTTTGATTGCTAGCATTTCTTTTTGGTTCTATCTTAGGATTTCCATCTCTCTGCTTATGTTGCCCATCAGTTCTTATATGTTGTCTACTTTACCCATTAGAGCCTTAGCACGGTAATCATAGTTGCTTTAAATTCCCAGTCTGGTAATTCCAATGTCCTTTCCATGTCTGGTTCTAATGCTTGCTCTGTCTCTTCAAATTTTTTTTTTTTTTGCATTTTTCTATGACTTGCCATTTTTTCTTTTTCTTTCTTTCTTTTTTTTTAATAGGTACACCCATGGCATATGGATGTTCCTGGGTTAGGGATGGAATCTAAGTCACAGCTGTGAACTTCACTTCAGAGGGAACTCCCCTTGTTATATCTTACTAATAGACACTAGGTATTATGTAAAAGGAAATGCTGTAAATGGGCCTTTAGTCACGTGGTGGTGAGGTGTTGGGAGGGGAAGCATTCTGTAGTCCCATGATCAGGTCTCAGTCTTTTAGTGACTGTGAACTTCGCAAGTGTTGCTCAGTTGTTTTCCTCTCTCTTTAGGTGGGAGAGTATGGGTAGAGTGGGCTGGAGTTTGGTATTTCCCTTTTTTGGGGTCAGTTAGGCTCTAGTAATACCCCAGCAGGTGAGGGGCTATTTAACTAGCTTCCCCTGTAGACCCTGCTAAAAAGAACAAAATGCTCTGCCATGTTTCAAAAGTTTTTTCTGCTCCTCTTGCCAGAAGCTTTAGGGCCTTGTTCTCTGATATTTACAGTGAGAACCTGGTTGAACTTCTGGAAATGTCTCACAATACCGTGGGGCCCTCCCTATGGATGGGTCCCCCTGGAGTTTTTAACTCTAAGGTTTGTTCACATTGAGTGTCCAGCAATTCCTCAATCACAGTTCAGGGTTTCCTACTCCAGCACTGGTTCCTGTGACAATTTCTGAGAGTCTCTGCTCTGATGAGCCTTGACTCCCTACATTTACCTGTCTGTCTCTCCAGTCTTGGGAGCCACGGTTGGTCAGTGTCTTTCCCTCTCTCATGGATCCAAGAAGAGTTGCCTTTTCAGTCTGTCTCAGCTTCTCCTGAGTTGTTAGGATGAGGTGGTGACTTACGAGCACCTTACATGAGGAACTGGACACTGAGAGCCTTATTAATTTTTTTATACCCTGTGTAAAATTCATTCATTTATTTATTCAAGAAATATCCATTGTACAAATGAACTTATTTGCAGAAGAGAAACAGATTTACAGACTTGGAAAGCAAACACAGGGTTACCAGAGGGGACATCTGTGGGGAAGGATGGACTGGGAGTTTGGGATTGGCACACGCACACTGAGATATATAAAATGACTAGCCGATGGGAACCTGCTATCTAGTACAGGGAACTCTACCCTATATCCTGTCATAACCTATGTGGGAAAAGAGTCTGAAAAACTATGGATGTATGTACATGTACAGCTGAGTCACTTTGTTGTCCTAGAGAAACGATCATAACCTTGTAAATCAATGATGCTTCAGTAAAACTTTAAAAAATGAAAAAAAAGAAATATCCATTAATCTATTTAATTTGATTAATTAACTAAATTAATTCTTTAAGTTGATAGTTAGCCAAGAACTGTTTTAGGGTCTTGGTGTTATAAGGTTAAACAAAACAAGATCCCTGCTTTCCTGGAGTTTACATTCTCAGGGAGGAGACATAATTAACAAATAGATACATAAACCAGGAAGAGAGTAGTATGAAAAAAGGTGAAACACCAGATCCTTAACCCACTGAGCGAGGCCAGGGATGGAACCTGCATCCTCACGGATACTAGTCAGATTCATTTCCTCTGGGCCACATGGGAACTCCACCTTGCCTCTTTTAGACTGCACTATTATTTCAAGTTCCTATTGTTCATTTGCTCTGGCAGTAGAGTCACTTGTGTATTTTATAAGTGGTGCGGGTTCCATTCCAGGTCCGGGAACTTCTGCGTGCCACAGGTGCAGTGCCCACCCCCAACCCCGCTCCTCCCAAAAAGCCTTTAGCAAATTTGTGGTGAATTGTGTGGTTCTAAATATGCTAGCTTTTATTGTTATTACTATTACCACTGGGGCCAAGGACAGCTACCAATGTGGCAGGAAGGAGGATGGGTGGTATGGATTGAACTGTATCCTCTAAAGAAAGCAGGTTGGAATCTTAACTTCTGGTACCTGAGATGTGACCTTCGTAGAGTTAGGGTCTTTACAGAGGTAATCCTGTTAAAAAAAAATGAGGTCATAGGGTGAGTTCTCAGCCAGCATGACCTGTGTCCTTATATAAAGGGGAGATTTGAACACACATACGGATACGGACACACAGACACACAGAAGTGGAGAAGGAACGTCACCCGAGGAGGAAGGCAGAGCTCTCCAAGCCAAGGAACGCCAAAGATTGCCAGCAAACCCCTGGAATCTGGAAGAGAGGGACGGAACAAATTCTCTCACAGCCTCAGAAGGCGCCACCCACACCGTCACCTTGGTCTTAGACGTCTAGCCGCATTTAAGCAGCACCATTTGTAATCCTTTGTTAGACCAGCCCCAGCAACCTCGTACAGAGGGGTGGCGGCCACGATGGCCAACAGCCCACATCCTGCTTTGGTGACTCCACGCTGGCTGTGGATTCTGGGCACCCCCTATGGTATCCGGGTGCTCTTGGTCCTGTTTCTTCTGCCCTCCCGGAAAATCTCCTCACAGTTATGCCAGAACCGGGAGCCCAGAACCCCAGCAGAAATTTGGTGACCCGCCATATCTTTAGGTGCCAAGATAAATCTTAGTGGCTTGAGCAAATCACCTCTCCTGGTCTCAGCTTCCTTGTTTCTAAGATAAACTAGTCAGACAAAAGTATCTTAGTGTCTATTTTCCAGCCATAAATAAAAGTGATGATTCCTGCTGCACTGATAAAGGTTAGCCTGACTTTCCATAACTCCCTTCATTTATTCTGTTACAACGATCCTCTATAAACATATTAACCACATTTTGAATATAAGGTATACCTGTCAAGTTTTTTTTTTTTTTTTTTAACAGTATATAATGCATGGTTTGTCAGCACAGAGAATCGGAAAAGTATGGCCATAGACACCAGGAGCTCTGAAATTTAATCTTGATTTCAGAATAATGATCAGATTAAAAACGAAACAATATCATCTACTCCTCCTTGTAAATTGTTGTCTAGGCTAATTTTTTTTCTTGTATCTTAAGAGAAAAAATATTTTCAGTTCGAATGAGTCCAACGTAAACCTAGCCTATGTATAAAAATGCAGTTTGGAGACTTCTAGGTTTTTCCTTCCCTCCATTCTACCCATAATTTTTTTTCCTAACAATTTTTTTTTGGAGTTCCCGTCGTGGCTCAGTGGTTAACGAATCCGACTAGGAACCATGAGGTTGTGGGTTCGATCCCTGGCATCGCTAAGTGGGTTAAGGATCCGGCATTGCCGTGAGCTGTGGTGTAGGTTGCAGACACGGCTCGGATCCCGCGTTGCTGTGGCTGTGGCGTAGACCGGCAGCTACAGCTCCTGTTAGACCCCCTAGCCTGGGAACATCCACGTGCTGCAAGTGTGGCCCTAGAAAAGGCAAAAAGACAGAAAAAAATAATTTTTTCTTCCTCAAAGACTAAAGCAGCTGCTGACCACCAAGTGAGGACCATGTGGTTTTCTTTCAGAGACTTGGAAGGAGGTGATAGCATTGCCATATTGAAAATCATGGTATGTGCAATTGGACACAACATTTTTGCCTAGAGTTAAATGTTTTTCTGGGGTCACACTAGGTGTCAGGCTGTGGCCTGAAGCCTTTGTAGAAGCATCTCAACAGGCAGGGATTCAATAAGCCGATGTACGGCTGGTTTGACATAAAGGACACTCAACACAGTTTGTCTGCCATTCTCTAACAGGTGCACACAAGGCTTTCGCTACAAAAGCTCTCCCTTTATTCTTGGATTAGTGAGCACATTACTACGCTTTTTTGATACAAAATTTCCCCGGGGGGTACTTACCATAGCAGCTGGTAGCCTTCTGCGTTGTTTCATGGCACACACCCAGCGAGAACACAGGCCTGATATGCATGACCCTAGGCTTCTGTTTGCAATAAGGAGCACACGCAATGCCATACCAAAGTGTTTATTGACATTCCTTGAAGGTGGGATGATGGAAGAGAAAGCTCGGCCTGAGTATTATGTGACATTTCTCTGGTCGATGTAAGCAAAATCAGCCCCAAAACAAGGACTTCTCCTGCCATTGACGAGAACAAAGACTTGGAACAAAATCATTATAAACATTTCCTTAGATAAATCGGAAGCTGCAGGAAGTAGGCTAATGGAACAATATTTATTCTAAATACTACCTCTAGGCACCTTTTTTTTTTTTTTTCTACTAGAACAAAGGGACTACATGTCACTAACAGGAAAGTAATACTTTCTTTTTTGGACCTTATGATGGCTGGAACATCCCAGATTTTGATGATATAGTATTGCAGTAGTTTTAAGAATGAACACTGAAATACATAATAATAATAATAATAATAATAATAATAATAATAATAAAGCACCACATTTGTTATGTAAAGTTCTAACTACTTTCATTTGAAAGTGTTTCATCTTGACTGGGAAAACATTTGTGGCAACTGAGAAATTTTCTGGACCCAAATTTGGGAGACATGTTTTGACACATGAACTGATGGTGCCACAGACGGAACATTCAAACTGTCCTGGAAAGGTCAGCTCACAGGCTGGCCGCACAAATGTTAAAGGACATCTGGTCATGTGCTGGAAGAGTGAAAGAAAGACTGAGGTTCTGCTTACGTAAAGCCTGCCAACAAAACAATCTCTTTTTCTTAATTTTTTCACTGCCTTCCAAGCGAATGTGCTACCATCATGACATAGTAACAAAATTTCACAACCACAGTCAACTCATAGACACAGAAATTACAAATAACTCAGCAGCTATATAGTACTTCTTATGCTGAGGAGTCAATTTCTACTTTTACGATTATCATCTTCATGTAGAAATGAAAGAGGCTGTTCATGGTATTTTTGTAGCATTTTCCAAATTAAAACATGTTTTCTCTCGTCTTGTTCTTAACGTGTCCCCCAAATTAAAGGCAATATGCTTTACCTTAAAACAGTGCTGAGATCTTGTATTAGGGAAATGGTGGTTTATAAGTGATTAATTTAATATCATACCTCTATGGAGAAAACTAAATACTTTAAAAATAAATTACATGTGGTAACAGATGGGTGAGGTCTTTCTTGCCTATTATGAATTATTAGATGGGGGTGTGTGTACCTCCACCTGGTGAAATTAATAGCATGACTGAGTCCTATAGCTGTTTTGTTATATCTCTATATGTCTATATCTGTATATGTTATATATATCATATACATGATATATATGCTATACTTATATATGCTATATATATCATATATTCTATATATAATATATATTCAATATATCATATATACTATATATTACATTTGTACTACATATATCATATATATGCTATATATATGTAAAATTATGTTATACATAACAAAAATCGGCCTCATATACGAAGGAACAGTAACTAAAGAAACGTCATCTGGGACAAAGAGAAATAAAGATTCTTCCGTAACAATTACCTGTCTTCTTCTGGTCTCTTTCCTTAGGGATTCTGTGCAAGGCTAGACTGGAAACTGGGACCCTGTTAAGAATACTTTGCATTCTTTCAGCTGACTCTGACACCAGTATTTCTTTCTGCCATTTTATGTTTTTAAGAAGTACTGTTCCTGACATGCTGTGGGATACATCTGAGCCACGGCTTGGGTGGGGGTGGGGCGGTACAGCAGGGAAAAAAAAATTAGTTGAAAGCAATTTATGCCCAAGTTTTCTGCCTATATGTAACTTCTAGGATACCTTGCTCCTTCTGTATGTGGGTAGAACAGACCTCAATTAATACGTTAATTATCTATCTGCGTAAATTGTGAAGCTCCCCTGGAAAAAGTTCCATCTTTCGAACAGCTTCCTTCCTTGCCAATGCCTAACGAATGAGTGTTCACAGAAAGGAACCGAACCCTTGAATTAATGAGTATTTACACACATCTAAGACCAAATTCTGAAAATGGAAGATGCCCCCTGTATGGAGATGCTGTTCTACACAGGATAGCAAAATGACTTAAGTCAACCCTATGTGCTGATTACATAGATAATAGCTCCATTGGAATCCATGACGTTCCAGATGCTGAAATGTGTCCTGAACTTTACAGATCCCTCCAATTCTGTTTTATGTAACTTACACATTCCATCATCTTATCTTGGTAAATAATCTTTTTTTTTTTGTATTTAAGGCTGCACCTTCAGCTTATGGAAGTTCCAGGCTAGAAGTCAAATTGGAGCTGCAGCTGCCAGCCTACGCCACAGCCACAGCCACACCAGATCTGAGGTACATGTGCAACCTACCCCAAAGCTTGTGGCAATGTCGGATCCTTAATCCACTGAGTGAGGTCAGGAATAGAACCTGCATCTTCGGAGACAGTGCTGGGTTCTTGACCAGCTGAGCCACTATGGGAACTCCTTGATAAATATTCCTTTTTCTTTTTTGCCTTGTCATTTTAAGGCTGCACCCGCGGCATGCGGAGGTTCCCAGGCTAGGGGTCTAATCGGAGCCGTAGCTGATGGCCTACACCATAGTCACAGCAACGCAGGATCTGAGCCAAGTCTGTGACCTACACCACAGCTCAAGGCAACACCGGATCCTTAACCCACTGAGCAAGGCCAGGGATCAAATGCTCAACCTCATGGTTCCTAGTTGGATTCGTTAACCACTGCACCACGATGGGAATTCCTTGATAAATATTCTTTTTAGACAACAACAGAAGGCCAGACTTCTAGAACATATAATATTCCCTGATTGACAACAAGTTCACAGCAGCAGAGGGTCCTGGGCATTCTAAATAATTCCTGTGAAAGGACTGTTTCCTTGTGCAGCGCAGGGAACACAGTTCATACACTGGACACAAACCAAAATGAGCACAAGACCTGGCTCTGGATGAAATTAACTTTGTCCCTCATTTCTCACGTTTCTCCCTTGCTTAATATTTCGGCGGACAACAATGTGACATTTCAACATTTCTTTTCCCAGTGAAGAAGCACACTTTCATTTATGACATATTTCAGACAACATGGATAACCAGGTTAGAAAAATAGCCAATGACCATTCTGTTGGGGGTTTCTTTTGAATGTAATCAAGAGGTCAGGCTGTCTTTGGAGCCTGCAACTGTTGTTCTGAAAACACTAAGTTTTCTGAGATACTCCTTTACTCAAGGCGAAGAGAAACTGGATCCCTATTTTGACACAAATCACCGTGCCTTTGCGGGGTTAGGTCTTTGCTCCAGGATGATTGCTATGGAGGGAGAAGTATTATATTGCCCTTGATCCCTAACAAGCACCATCGCTCTCTGCAGCTTCTTATTTAGTGTGGTCCCTGTGGACAGTCAGATGTGAAGGAATTTGAACACTGTGATGGAGGGGAAAAAAAAAAAGACAACATAAACAAATAAAAACAATATCAAAGTTGAAATAAAGGTCTGTCTGCCAAACAAGTAATTACTTGACTTGAACAAAAGTTAGGAACTTATTTACACATTTCCCCTCCCCGCCTTTGGAAGGAGCCCAAACAAAGGAAAAAAAAATGGAAAACAGTATATAACTCAGGTATTCAAACCAACCTAGTATGCCCTTCTAATATGTTCTAATGTCCTTATCCCCTCTCTCCTGTTTGCTTCAACAGTTCTATGCCACATAATGGGGGTAGACGCCTTGTCGTTTATGCTACATAATGAGATCTCCTCCTTGGATTTGTGCACAAGTTTGTGCTTCTTGGGTGGTGAGAGTTCATGGTGGCGGGGGCTGCCCCCTCCCCAGACTTCTCTGAACTCAAGTTGAACCACAATCCCCACAACCGCTGGGATGCACTATGTTGCACCAGCAGGCGGTGTTTTTCTTGCTGTTATTATTTATTGGAAAGTGTCATTTTGCACCAATGTCTAGGCTAGTTCCAGCTGATGGGACTGACGCAACATATGGATCATGAGTTGAATGTATAAAAATTTTAGTTTGGCCACCGCTGTTGTGGGGTGGATAGGATGCACAGGAACAAGTAGAGTGGGAGGAAAAGAAAGAGTTGGTTGGCTCCTATTCTGAAGTTAGTTTGTTAGAAATTATAAAAAAAAAAAAGGTAGCTCTGCTCGGGAGACATGGGCGTATAAAAGCCTGGAATGCTTAATGCTCAAAATTTCCCCTTAAATCATAGAAATGGAAGTAAACATTTATTACCATTTGGTCAAGTGTAGCATAACTTGCATTCATATTTCATTGTTAGTAATGGAGGTATGTGGAGAGATACACAGACCTTGAGACAGCTGTTTTTTTTTTTAATATTGCATACAGGCTAGCAGTTCACTGAAAGTGGAGGAGATGAGCCTGAAGGTTAGATCTTAGAAGAAGGCAGTTCTTCATGCACAGCTCGTCAATCCTGATTTGGTTTGAAAACGAAAATCATGGAATACCAAAATCAAAGGAGAGTTGGTAAAGGGAAAGGGGAACAAGGGTGACGTCACCGGCCAGGTACATGTCAGATACATGTCTCCAGTTCCTCATTCAAGTCCAAAGGTGCTGGTTTCTTCAACTGCCGTTAACAGCTTTTCATACAACATGGAGTACGAGGGATACGGTGGAAGGTCCAGTCGGTTGAAGCACGTGTGCGCCCTGAATGGGGGAGAAAAGACTGGTCAACGTGTTTGTTTGACCAAAGAAAGCATTCACCTTGCATCTGAATTTTACTTGGGATATGAAGCTCTTCTTTTAATTACAAGGTCCCTAGGAAAGCTGTGTAGCATGTACACCTTTGTTTTCAGAGCCCCAGATCAGGGTGCTGCAGTGCTCAGGCTATGAGGAGGTGATCTGCGAGACAGGAGGGTGGGAAGGTGGGAGGGGGGATTTTGTGCACAGGGAGAATCTGGGGACGATGCTTTGTTTTTGCCTCAGTATCCATTCCTCCTTCTCCTCCTGGTAACGGGCCCTGGAAAACTACCTCCCTTTGCCCTTCTCCACCTCAAGCTCCAAGGTGGGCACAGGACAGATGAGTCTCTGGCCTTAGGTCTCAAAGATTTAATTGGGAAGAAACATAAAAATAGAGATTGGCAGGAACATAAAAACAGAGATTAGCAGGAGTTCCCACCATGGCACAGTAGGTTAAGAACCCGGCTACAGTGGCGTAGGTCACAGCTGTGGTTCAGATTCAGTCCCTGGTCTGGGAACTTCCATATGCTGTGGGTGTGGCCATTAAAAAAAAAAAAGAGATTAGCTAAGGTCTTAGATTTTCATCTAAGATTCAGAGAAGCTTCTGCTGACTTTTTTTTTTTTAGGGCTGCACCCGAGGCATATGGAAATTCCCAGGCTAGGGCAGGTCATGGAAACAACCTAAATGTCCATCGACAGAGGAGTGGATAAAGAATATGTGGTACATATACACAATGGAATATTACTCAGCCATTAAAAGGAATGAAGTAACAGCATTTATAGCAACATGGATGGACCTAGAAATTATCATGCTAAGTGAAGTCAGTCAGACAAGAGACACCAACATCAAATGCTACTACTTACATGTGGAATCTAAAAAAAGGACACAATGAACTTCTTTGCAGAACAGATACTGATTCAGATACTCACTCACAGACTTTGGAAAACTTATGGTTTCCAAATGAGACAAGTTGGGGGACGGGGGGATGCACTGAGGGTTTGGGATGGAAAAGCTATACAATTTGGTTATGATGATTTTTGTACACCTATAAATGTAACAAAATTCATTAATTAAAAAAAGTTGCTCTTACTGCATTAGAATCTATAGCCTTGATTCACTTTTTTTTTTTTTAAGTCTTTTTAGGGCTACACTCTCAGCATATGGAAGTTCCTAGGCTAAGGGTCGAATCAGAGCTGTAGCTGCCACCCTACGCCACAGCCACAGCAAAGTGGGATCCGCGACATGTCTGTGACCTATACCACAGCTCACGGCAACGCCAGACACTCAAACCACTGAGCGAGGCCAGGAATCAAACCTGCATCCTCATGGATAGTAGTTGGGTTCATTTCTGCTGAGCCACGATGGGAATTCCACCTCTTAAATTTTTTTTTTATTAAAGCAAATTTACAATGTTTGCTGTACAGCAAAGTGACTCAGTCATACATAAACACACATTTTTTTAAAATATTCTTTTTCATCATGGTCTGTTCCAGAGGACTGGATATCATTCCCTGTGCTGTACAGCAGGACCTCATTGCTTGCCCATTTTAAAGGTCATAGTTTGCATCTACTAACCCCAAACTCCCAGTCCATCCTTCTCCCTCACCAACACCCGCCCCCCTGCCCCGGGCAACCACAAGTCTCTTGGTTGACTCTTAACTAAATCCCAGTTTATCATCTAGAACGAACACAACCACATCACGATGCAGCATTCCTAAGTCCTGACTGCTCTCCCCGTGTGGGCCTGACAGCACAGAGGACTCGATCACTTCATTCCCTGGGCCCTGGACCCAGTGCTCGCAGGTGGGGTGGGTGGGGTGAAGGGAGCAGGGGGCCAGGGTTTGGAAGACCTCTATTCTGATCACAGTCCAGCCACTTACTAGCTTTATAACCATGGGAAAGTCAATGAATCTTCCTGAGCCTCGGGTTTCTCACTTGTAAAATTGGGGTAATAACACCTGCTCCATGCACCTCAGGAGGGCTGTTGTGAGAACACATATAAATGCCTTTCATAATCTGTGAATCATTATTTACACATCAGAGTCTCTTAATAATGCAACCCCATAATGGCCATCATGACTTTAGGAACTGTGTCACACTTGTAGGGCCCTAAAAATCTCAGCTTTTTCGCATAAATCGCTAGCAAGTGGATCACTCTCATCTCATATCTGTGCCGTTGACATGTTGCAGCTTCGTGGCATCTCTTCAGTTGTATTATTCTAGGGTTCCAGCATCTTGAGATCATTTCTGGATTTGGGTTGTGTCAGCCACAGTATCACTGGTGATACTTCTCATCTGTGTCACCTACAAAGTTGATCTCCCTGTCTCCTCGAGGTTTTCCAACTTCTTGATTAAAATGTGGACTAAGATGGTGCCAAAGGTAGTCTCGCTGCTGTGGTGTAGAGACCACTTTCAAGCTGGTTAAGAGCTAGTAGATAGAGGTATGGGGCAGATGGGCCTGGTGCATAAATGAATCCATTTCCCCCCAAACTTTAGCCTTTCCTCTGTCACTGCCAATTTTCATTAATATGACCCAGTTTTAAAATTAGATATACTCATCTTTGTCCTAACCAATAATAGTCTCAAAATCATAGTTTTGACAGGTTATACACTTTTTTCTTCTTCCCTTCCTCCCTCCACACCCTCCCCTTTTTCCCTTCCTTCCTTTCTTTTTTTCTTTTTAGGGCTATACCTATAGCATATGGAAGTTCCCAGACTAGGGGTCAAACTGGAGATGCAGCTGCTAGCTTACACCACAGCCACAGCAACACAGGATCCGAGCCATGTCTGTGACCTACACCACAGCTCATGGCAACGCCAGATACTTAACCCACTGAGCGAGGCCAGGGATCGAACGCTCATCCTCATGGACACTATTTTGGGTTCTTAACCTGAGCCACAACTGGAGCTCCCAACACTTTCTTTCTAGTACAAATGAAAATAAATGACTATCTATTTTTGAAAAGTTGGTTAAGAACAGATAACAAAAAGAGGCAGCGATCAGTCCCTGCACAGCCAGTTGTGAGGCTGGGTATTTAAACTGTCTTCCTTTCACACCATCTTCTTCCACTGCCCAGCCATGGCCTCAGTCTCCAGTGCTGCGTGGGTCCCACTAAAACCTGGCCTGAATTTCTCATCTGGTCTCTTATTAATTTCTATTGATGAAAGAGTCTAAGAACTTTGGCTGGTAACAACGGAAGTACACACACAGCACTGGAAGGGCCACTTTGGGCTTCCAGCCCCTTTCTAAATTAAATTGGGTGGAGTTCCCACTGTGGCTCAGCAGAAATGAATCCGACTAGTATCCAAGAGGATGAGGGTTCGATCCCCAGCCTCGCTAGTGGGTTAAGGATCCAGTATTGCTGTGGGTTGTGGTGTAGGTTGCAGACATGGCCTGGATCCCATGTTGCTCTGGCTGTGGTGTAGGCCAGTAGCTGTAGCTCCAATTCAACCCCTAGCCTGAGAACCTCCATATGCTGTGGGTGCAGGCCTAAAAAGCAAAATAAAAATAAAAATTAAAAAAAATTAAATTAATTAAATCGGGTTACATAGGACTGACACATGGATCATGATACTGATAGCCCAGATGCCATCAATGGTCAAAAACTCAGTAAGAATATGATCTAAATGCACCTCCCAGAGACTTCTCAGCCCCGCACCCCCATCACTAATGACTTATGGAACCATGCCCCGGGTGGTAGAAAAGAATTCCACTCCAGCAGGTGATCGCCCAGGCTCCGATAACCAAGGGTACCCAGCCTTTCTCGGTAGGTTTCCCGAAGGTGGGTGGGAGCTCCTTACCTGGGGAGAGACGTAATTTTCCCCCATTTCTCTATGCAGAAACGCCGAAGCCCGTTGCTTCCTCGCAGGGCTGCAAAGCCTTCGTAGGGCACACTTGATGTTCCTGTGACGAACTGCAGTAACCTGAGTCTCTGCTCATTGTTGAAGCGCTCCACGGCGGCCCAGAACCAGCGGATCACAAGATGCCCATCGTGATAACCTGAGTGGGGCAGGAGGGAGGCGGAGAGGGTGCGGGGGCGGGGAGGTGAGGGAGAGAGGTGAAAAAGGCATCAGATGTGCTCAGAACTGAACAGAAGCTCTTGATCTGCTGATTTCTCTAGTGATGGCCTTTAGGTCTACAACAATTTGTGTAACTAGGTCAAGTTTAAAGCATGGATGGCCCTAGAGATTATCATACTAAGTGAAGCCAAACAGAGAAAGACAAACAAATATGTGATATCACTTAGATATGCAATCTGAAATACGGCAAAATGAACTTACAAAAAAGAAACAGACTCACAGACATAGAGAACAGACCTGTGGTTGCCAAGGGGGAGGGGGGACAGGCAGGGATGGATGGGGAGTTTGGGACTAGCAGATGCAAGCTATTATATACTTAGGATGGATAAATGACAAGGTGCTACTGTATAACACAGGGAACTCGATTCACTGTCCTGTGACAAGCCACAAAGGAAAAGAATATGAAAAAGAATGTGTGTGTATATATATATATATATATATATATATATGTTATGTATGTATGGATGCATGTACACATAAAGATATATACACATATATATGCATAACTGAATCACTTTGCTGTATAGCAGAAATGAGCACAACATTGTAAATCAACTATACTTCAATAAAATAAGTTAAAAAATAAAAATAAAAGCCAATTTAGAAAACAGGCATTTTATATAAAGGTTTTATGTTCCGAGGGATATCCTCGGAGGTGTCTGCTTTTGATGCAAACAGTCGGGCCCCCAGGAGTCATTTTCTTGCCTGATACACATACAGACAAGGAGTGACGAGGCTCAAGAGAGATCTTTGGGGTTCTGAGGAGACAAAGCTCCCCTATGAATACGCTCTTTCCTTGTATTGCCTTTGCTCTGATGTCTTAGCTCCCGCATACTGTGGGAGTGTCTAGGACTTAAGAAAGGCTGGGGGTGAAGGTCAAGCTCAGCCAAGGGAAGATGCGGGGCTCTCCAGCAGCTCGTGGTGCCCTTGGCGCTGCTGTGCTCTGGCCATCCCCGGGCTGAGATGAGCTGGACCCATGGAAGAAGGGGGGAATGTAATCCAGTGAAACCACTGTGGAAATCAGTATGGAGGTTCCTCAAAAAACTGAATACAGAACTACCATGTGATCCAGCAATCCTACCCCCGGGCATCTATCCAGAGAAAACCGTCATTTGAAAAGATACATGCACCTCAATGTTCACTCAGCACTATTTACAACAGCCAAGACGTGGAAACAACCTAAATGTCCAGCGACAGATGAATGGATTAAGAAGTGGTACATATATACAATGGAATATTACTCAGCCACAAAAAAGAATGAAATAATACCGATTGCAGCAACATGGATGGATCTCGAAATTATAATACTAAGTGGAATTAGTCAGACAGTGAGAGACAAACATTATATGATGTCACTTGTATATGGAATCTAAAAAAAGAGATACAAATGAATTTATTTGTAGAACAGAAACAGACTCATGGACTTTGAGAAACTTATGGTTACCAAAGGGGACAGGTGGTGGTGGAGGAAGGACTAGGGGTTTGGAATTGGCATATGCACAGGGAAGCACATGGAATGAGTGGCCAGTGGAGACCTGCTGTGTAGCACGGGGAACTCTGTTCCATATTCTGGGATAATTTATGTGGGAAAAGAATCTGAAAGAGAATGGATGTGTGTGCGCGTACACCTGAATCCTTTGTTGTACAGCAGAAATAATCACAACCTTATGAGTCAGCTAAACTTCTGGAAAGCTTTAAAAAAATAAAGGAAGTACAGGGCCTCGCAGGACCTCTGGGAGACCAAGCTTGGAACAAACACTTCAGATAAATAATTCACCACTGACTGCAAATGCAAGAAGCACTCAGAGATGAGAGAAATCTGCGTGGGCTGGAGTGGGGCAGGCAGGTGTGAGAAGCTGGAGAAGGTTTTGTGTGAGCCGAGGAGGGGAATAAAGAATGACAAGAATGAGGAATAAATACTCAGGGAACAGCAAGCAAGCCGGCTAGACCAACAGAGAGGGGCTTCTGCTGGGGCCGTAGGGGCCTTAACAGTGAGGCAGAGACATTGTGACCTGACACCTTAGGCTGGTGGCTTTCCTTCCAAGCCAAGAGAGTCTGCTGGTCCCTCAGAGGTTTCCTCCTACACGGCTGCGTGTACCGGAAACAAGGGAGCCTGAGACGGCGGGCTCGTTGCTCACACGGACCGTGACTCACGATGCAGCGATGGGGATTCCCTTGTGATATTTTATGTGAAGAAAGGGTTTTGAGCATAGAAACTTTCCAAGACCTCTTCTCTCTCTTTCTTTTTCTGGCTGCACCCGTGGCCTGCAGAAGTTCGTGGGCCAGGGACTGAACCCGAATCACAGCAGTGATTGAACCTGAGCCACAGCAGTGCCAATGCCAGGTTCTTAACTCGCTGACGACCGGGGAACTCCAACGACCTATTCTCTAAGTAATAAGGAGTTAGCTTGTTTCGTGGGTCAGAAAATGGCCTGTGGAAAATAACGTCTCAGGAGGACTAGTCTGGCAGCGTGAATGGGAGTAGGTACGGGGGGTTAGACCTTAGATTTGGAGAGGACGGTCACAGCCGTGCTGCAGGTGACCGCGACTGAGGTGAAGAGGGCTTCAGTGCGACAGGAAGTGGGACACACGACCCGGCCAGCAAGCCACCCAGCTCCGCGGCTGGCCCATGGATAGTGGTGTCCTTTGGAACTCATCGACATCGAGTCATGCCAGAGTCAACCCACAGGGATTACTGTCACCTGAAGGGAAGCGCAGGGTGGCAGATGGAGAGAAGGCATGCACTAGAACCTGCTTTGCACACACCCTGAAGTTGAGGGCCAGCTTTTTTTGTAATCTTCAAAAAGTGATATTATTTTATGTTTATATTATCAGTACATATGGAATATATATGAACATTATTCGGCCATAAAAAGGAATGAAGTACTGAATCACACTACAATGTGTACAAACCTTCCTAAACTAAAGAAGCCAGACCCCCAAAGGCCACATACGGTGTGATTCTATTTACATGAAATATCCAGCATGAGTACACCCACAGACACAGAACGCAGACGGATGGTTGCAGAGGTGAGGGTGGCAGGGAGGGATGGGGAGCAGCTGCTTCGTGGTTCCAGGGTTTCCTCTGGGGATGAGGAAAAGTTCTGGAATCAGCTAGAGGTGATGGTTGTACGACACTGTGAATGCACTCAGTACAGTAGCGCTGTTCCCTTTAGAAGGGTTAACCGCATGTCATGTCCATTTCACCTGAATAAAATTTTTGAATAAGGGATGCATACTGTCGGGGAGAGCAGACCCGTCACGGGCCCTGATCACTCACCTCCCCTGTACTCCGCATTGTTCCGCCAGTCGGCCAGGTCGATCTCCGCCGTGCCAGCGATCACCAGCTCCAGCTCCCTGGCATCGAACACGGAGACCAGCCTGGAGTCCACCACCTGAAATCCAGACTAGGCTTCAGCCTGCAAGCCCAACCACATTGCAAAGTTCCATTCACTGTTATTATTTCTGTGGGCTAAGCTGGGAAGCTGATCACCATTTATACCTTTTCCCCCTGCAAGGTGTTCTCAGGTTTAAGTTCAAAGTCATGACTTGAACATGCCGAAACACAACCCCTTCAAGAGCTGGGAACTCAGGAAAGGTCACCTGCTTTTTGCTACCTCTGTTATGCCATCTCAGACTGATGGTATAAACAAGTCTGGTTTGACTTTCTCCAGAAACATTTACGTTTCCAAGTAACTTTGCCTTTTAAAGGCAAAAAGTCCAAGTCACTTTGATTCAATAGCTATTAGTGTCATCACTTCACTTAAATGGGATCCTTTCTCCCACATAAAACTAGGATTTATTTCCCAGGGATGGGCATTATATATTAAAACAACTGTCTTTTCTTCCCTTCTCCCCTCATTTCCTCCCTCTCTCTTTTGAAGACCTGGGAGGACCTGCTTTGCTAGGGCTCTGAGTCCTGGCTTTACATCTTATTGCCAAATGTATCCGCTATAACTGAACACCTGCAGTGGGCACTTCCTTTAATCAGACCAGGGGACCAGCCAGTGACTGGTGCCGTTCTCCAGCAAAGAACCCAAGCTCTGAGAAAACAGGGACAATCTCTTGTTTCTAAACAGGGACAATTTCATGATGCCAATTTTTGGTACATAGGAAGGCTAGTAGTTGTTATTGTCCCCCCTTTAAAAAAAAAAACTGATCTCTGATGCATGACTTTTTTTTTTTTTTTTTTAGCTGCACTTGTGGCATATGGCAGTTCTTGGGCAGGGGACTGAATTTGAGCTACAGCTGCTGGCCCACACCACAGCCACAGAAATGCTGGATCCAAGCCACATCTGCAACATACACCGCAGCTTGTGGCAATGCCATATCCCTAACCCACTGAGTGAGGCTAGGAATGGCATCTGCATCCTTACACAGAAAATATCGGGTCCTTATCCTGCTGAGCCAAAACGGGAACTCCACAACTTTAACTGAATGAAAGACTCTTTAAATCCTATAGTGCTTTACAATATTCAAAAGTTACACCTACTGTATAAGCACAGGAAACTCTATTCAATATTCTGTAATAACCTATATGGGAAAAGAATCTGAAAAAGAATGGATATGTGTATATGTATAACCGGATTCACTTTGCTGTACCCCCGAAACACAACACTGTAAGTCAATTATATTCCTAATATAAAATAAATATTAAAAGAAAAGCTTCACACACATGACTTCATACAATTTCATACAAGTCACTGTCCTCTGGATTTACCACCTCAGCACAGACTACGTGGCACCTACTGGCACGTGCCAGTGACGCTACTGGCATGTCTCATTTTACTGTGTTTTGCTTTATTGCTTTGGGCAGATGCTGCGTTTTTTCCAAGTTGAAGTTTTGAGGCAGCCCTGTGTTATCAGATGATGGTTAGCACCTTTTAGTAAAAAAGTATTTTTTTTTCCCCAGTCTTATTTGCTTCTCTTATATGTCTGGAGTTTACCATACTTTTTAAAGTGAAGCATACCTAAATTATTTTCATATTGAATTTCTTAATTTTTCTGTATTGTACTTGAATTTTTCCCAATATTATTTTTTCTTGTTTTAAAGTTTAGTGTTGAACAGTTTGTTTGTTTGGTCATGCCTGTGCCATGTGGAAATTTTACTGGGGCCAGGGAGCAAATAGGCACTACAGTAGTGACAATGCTGGCTCCTTAACCCACTGAGCCACCAGGGAACTCCTAATTTTTCTTTCCTTGCCACGCCTGCAGCACATGGAAGTTCCCCGGCCTGGGATTGAAAGTGCATCATAGCAGTGACCCAAGCCACTTCCGTGACGATGCCAGATCCTTAACCCACTGTACCACCAGGGAACTCCTAAAATATTTTAAAATTGAGGTATGCATGTTGCTTTTTAGATATAATGCTATTGCACACTTAATAGACTACAAAAGCAGTATAATCATAACTTCTATAGGCACTGGGAAAGTGACTTGTGTGACTCGCTTTCTTGAGATATTGGGCTTTATTGCCTTGTCTGGAATTGAACCTTTACCATTTCTGAGGTCTTCCTGTGTAACAAGATAAAAATCTAGCCAGAGTGGGCAGCGCCTTCCAATGCCCTCATTTCACCTGTGTTTATTTCACCGAGGAAAAGGAGGTGCAGTGCGCACATGTCTGGACGCCAGGTGTTGTGTGTTTTCACCCCTAGCCCAGCAGAGCTACACAGACGCTGGTTTCGGGGAAGACCGCAAGGGCTGGCTTTCCCGGGGCGCTCTGAGCCCTCATCACCTGCCCCAGGCGGTCCTCTCTGCACACTGGCCAGGTTGCGGGGCTCCTTCCCTGCCTTGTTCTTCCTCCCACTTCTCCCCGCAAGGCCGGGCCAGTTCCCAGGGGCTGGGTCTCACCTCGTAGAAGCCCCGCACCAGCGCCTCCGTCTGCTGCACCACGCCGCGCTCCACCCGCCACCTCACCATCCGCTCGATGTACTCTTTCTTGTTCTTCTCTGTCACCTGCGTGTTGGCTCCTCCGGATTTTAGCTCCCTCTCTGTTACCTTTTGGAGAAACAAAGATCATGAGGCTTCTGGACTCAGCCGATCTCTCGGTGAGACAGGAGGATTTTAGGAGGATGAGCTCTTTGCCAGAAGTCCCCTTCACATGGGTTCAGCATCACGGCCTTCTGGGTTCTTTTTCATTTCCTGGAAGTGACTGGAAGGGCCCTGGTTGTTGTAAGCACATCACTCAGTGCCTTAGAAAAGCTGCATTTTCTGTTTTATAAGGAGGAAATAGGTTTCTTTATAAGGAGGAAATAGGTTTCTTTAAATTCTATTTTATTTTTATAGAATAGGTTTTTTTAAATTCTATTTTATTTTTATAGCTGCACTTGCAGTATATAGGAATTCTCAGGACAGGGGTCAAATAGGAGCTGCAGCTGCCGGCTTACATCACAGCTACAGCAACACCGAATCTGAGCTGCGTCTGTGACCGACACTGCAGCTTGTGGCAACACCAGATCCTTAACCCACTGAGCGAGGCCAGGGACTGAATCCACATCCCCTCCAGTGCTATGTTCTTAACTCCCTGAGTCACAATGGCAACTCCACGGAACCATACTTCTTTAACACAAGAGGCATAATGGAAATAAAAGCAAAACACCCCCGGGTGTCCCTAAAGGGACTGGAATATCCTTATCCCATAGTCATACTTGATTGCTCCAAAGCCCAACAAGATCAAAATTTTTTTTTCCTTTTTAGGGCCATATCTGCAGCACATGGAATTAATTTTAGTATCATGAGTTAGGTTTGGGATCTAAGTTTTTAAGATGGGTACCTACTTTTCTTTCTTTCCTTTTTTTTGTCGTCTTTTTAGGGCTGCACCTGCAGCATAAGGAGGTTCCCAGGCTAGGGGTTAAACTGGAGCTATAGCCGCCGGCCTACACCACAGCCACAGTAACACGGGATCTGAGACGTGTCTGTGACCTACATCACAGCTCACAGCAATGCTGGATCCTTAACCCACTGAGCGAGGTCAGGGATTGAACCCGCGTCCTCATGGATGCTGGTCGGGTTCATTAACCACTGAGCCATGATGGGAACTCCTATTTTTCTTATTATATTTTGCCAAGTAATTGTGTTTATCGAATACATTTACCCTCTACTCTAGGGAAAATGTAAAGGATGGGCTAAGAGTAGTTAGGCAGAGGAACGGTACCTTTTGCACATTCATTTAGTGCACAGGTGGACAGGTTCAACAGATTCTTGAACATATTTAAATGAGATCTCTATAGTTGTTCAGAAGAAATATTTTCTCAACCACAGAAGAGAGTATTCTTCGGAGATATGTTTATACAAAGGAAAGGCACCCCAATACTGACATTTTTCAGGACCTGTCCAAGATTCTTTTTTT
>PVHT021183645.1:440902-536004 GCA_004024745.2 Catagonus wagneri
TTTATGGCCGCACCCGCGGCATGTGGAGGTTCCCAGGCTAGGGGTCTAATCGGAGCTGTGGCCACTGGCCTGCGCCACAGCCACAGCAACGCAGGATCCGAGCCGCGTCTGCAACCTACACCACAGCTCACGGCAACGCCGGATCCTTAACCCACTGAGCAAGGGCAGGGATCGAACCCGCAACCTCACGGTTCCTAGTCGGATTCGTTAACCACTGCGCCACGACGGGAACTCCCTGTCCAAGATTCTTGATTGAGAGGTGGGGGCTGGGTGGTCTGCAAGGTTCAGTGCAGAACTCTCGCCCAGGGACTCAGCACACTGTCCACAGTCATGCAGTGTACTTATAAAGTGTCCCGGCTTAATTCTTATCATTTCCCATTACAAATTATTCATATTATGGGATTTGGGGATCTCTTATAAACAGTGTTCTCAATTTAACTGTTAAATTTGCTCAGGCTATGGCTAGTGTGATAAAACTGAAAGCCAGAAGATTCAACGTTCTTTAAGTGCTGGTAGAAAAAAACTGGGAAGCTTATTTTATACAAAAGTATTGAGATGTAGACATATCTAGAGGCTGGTGATTAAAAGAAGCACTGTTGTGTTGCACACATAAGAGAAATACCTTACAGATATGTTGCACACTTTACAAAAATGCTTTTGATCCATGATCACATTCGACTTTCAAACAACTCTATAAACTAGATTTATGTCATAACTCAAAAAAGAAGGAAGATCACATGGGTAATTTTAATAAAATGAGTAGACCTCAAAAATTATTTTTTGAATGAATGGTAGTCCTTATTTTTAAACACAAAGTCCCATATACAGCAATATATATCCACTTCTGTGTATATATCCAGAAGAATTGAAAGTAGGGATTTGAACAGATATTTGTATACCTATGTTCATAGCAGCATTACTTAGCAGCATTAAATAGCCAGAAGGTGGAAGCAACCTAAGTGTCTATCAACAGATGAATAGCTAAACCAAATATGGTCTTTACATACCGTGGAATATTATTCAGCCCTAAAAAAGGAGGCGAATCCCATCTCATGCTATAATGCAGAAGGACAATGAAGACATTAATGGAAAGTGAAATAAGCCAGTCATAGAAAGACAAACCCTACGATTCCACTTATCGAGGTACTTAAAGTAGCCAAATTCATAGGAAAAAAAAAGGAGCATGGTTGCTAGGGAGAGGGAGAAATGGGAGCTGTTATTTAATGGGCACATTTCCAGTTTTATAAGATGAAGAGGTTCTGGAGATGGGCTGCACAACACTGTATGGGATGAACTGTACACTTAAACGTGGTGAAGATGGTAAATTTCATGGTATGTGAATTTTCCACAGTAAAAGATCAAAATGTGTTTTCCAAGGCCCACATCTCTCTCTCTCTCTTTCTTTTTTCTTTTTTTTTTTTGTCTGCACTCCGGCATGCAGAAGTTCAAAGGCCAGGGATTGAACTTGTGCCACAACAGTGACCCGAGCCCCTACAGTGACAATGCTGGATCTTTAAAAAACAAACAAACAAAAAAAAACAAACGCATGAAATAATTCCATTTGCAATAACATGGGTGGGCCTAGAAATTATCATACTAAAGTGAAGTAAGTCAGACAAAGAAAGACAAATATCATATGTGATCACTAATATATAAAATCTAATAAAAATGATATAATAGCACTTACAAAATAAAAACAGACTCAGATTTTGAAACCAAACTTATGTATACCAAAGGGGACACGTGGAGGGGAGGGGATAAATTAGGGGGTTGGGACTGACATATACACACTACTATATAAAAAATAGATAGGAAACAAGGATCTACTGTAAAGCACAGGGAAATCTACTCAGTACTGTGTAATAACCTCTATGGGAAAGAATCTGAAAAGGAATGGATATAAGTATATGTATAACTGATTTACTTTGCAGTATGCCTGAAATTAACACAACCACTGTGCCACGTAAGAACTCCAAGCCCCCATCCCACAAACCTGTCCAAAAACTTCTTCGTTAACTGTGAACGTGAGGTCAAGGATATCTGTGATGTTGTTGTCCTTCATCCACTGCAAGCTCTGGTGGAATTCCTCATCCAAATATTCCAGGTCACTCAAGTCACAGGGCCTGGGTATATTCAAAGGGAGAAAAGGGAACAGATTGTTCAATAAACAGCAGCCCAGACCTTGTGCCACAATGTGGTTATGCCACCCCTGGCTAAAGCAACACACACTCATTATAACAATTAGACCCTTTTGTATATGTGGATGAATCTTTTTAGTAATTTAATTGGAAAAGGAAGTATTCAAATGTGTACAATAATAATCACAAAACAATGACTGACTCAGGGACTCTCCCCGCCCAAGGTCACTGGAGAACAGTGTTATTTGAAAACATGGAAACAACCTAAATGTCCATCGACAGATGAACGGATTAAGAAGATGTGGTACATATATACAGTGGGATACTACTCAGCCATAAAAAAGAACAAAATAATGGCATTTGCAGCAACATGGATGCAACTGGAGATTTTCATACTAAGTGAAGTATGTCAGAAAAAGACAGATATCATTTATAGGTGGAATCTAAAATATGGCACAAATGAACCTATCTACAAAACACAAACAGACTAATAGACATAGAGAACAGACTTGTGGTTGCCAAAGGGGAGGGGGGAGGGAGTGGGATAGACGGGGAGTTTGGGGTTGGTAGATGCGAGCAATTACATTTAGAATGGATAAGCAATGAGGTCCTGCTGTATAGTACAGGAACTATATCCAATCTCTTGGGATAGAACATGATGGAAGATAGTATGAGAGAAAGAATGTATATATACATTCATGTATATATGTATTCATATATATATGAATATATGTATATATGACTGAGTCACTATGCTATACAGCAGAAATTGACACAACACTATAAATCAACTATATGTTAGTAAAAAGTATCCTCAAGAAAACCCAAGTTATAGACATATCAAGTCTATTTAGACATTTCATTTAACGTTTGTAATGTCGCTCTCATTATTTATATGAACTGATTTATATCCATTATGTGATGTTCTCCTGCACTTACATAAAACCTTCGAATGCTTTATTGTACTAAAAGGTTTATGTGACAGCCAAGCAGTCAGAAAAGTAAACGGGGTTGATTAGGACAAAATTGGGATAAAAGGACCAGAGGTGCCAGGGAGGCCAGCGTCTGCCATCCTGCAGGCAGAGCCGACTGGCCACTTACAGTCTCAGGAGTGCCTTGTAGAAGGGCCTTGTGAAGAAAGCGTCCAGAAGGTACTGATGGATCAGAGCCAGGCCTAGGATTCGGCCACTAAACCTGAACCTGGAACACAGACAAAGCAGAGCAGCTGAAGGGCAGGTGGGAAATGACACTGTCAGGGATTTTCATTTGTACTGTTATTTGATGTGTTTCTTCATAGTACTCATCTTAAGCCACTTAAACAATCTGCCAGTCGACACAAGGGAGGTACCCATCCTTACTCTTCACAGCAAACGCCTATGAACTTGGTATGTACTAAAGGAACCTCCTCTCTTCCAAGCACCCGAAGAGAGTCATCTTGCTGGAATCCTCAGACCTCTGAGGGTATAAAGACCCAAGAGAAGAAAAGCACTGGTGAGAAGAATTCTAGAACCTTAGACGCACAGCCCACATTGAACCTGAGGATCTGAACCCAAAGACAGAGAAAGTTTTCTGGACCCCGCTTCCTTATCCACTCAAGCATTTCGTACATACCACCTGAAGGTCTAACAACACTGCGCTGGGAGGTGGGGGGTTTGGGTGCCCATGCCACGTGGCCATCGTGCTCATGGTCAGCGGGAGAGGTACAGGGGTCACACTGTGACAGCAGGAAGCAGAGTCTGTCCATCTCCACACATAAAGAACAAGATCTCTGTTGGGGGGAACTGCTCACGTAGACCTGGTCACCTCCAGATACAAGAGCCTTCACTGCTTTAAAGCCTTGTTGGGGCAAACAGCTTCCTGGCGTCTTCGTGGTGATCTCCCTAGCGGCATGCTGCACCTCCTGGGAGCCTGAACCCATCACGGCCCTGCTCCTAAAACAGCTTCCTGTCTGCCTGGTCTAGTAAGCTGCTTCTTCACCCAGTGCTTGGCCCATCTCTGATGCCTACCTCCATAACTGCGGTCTCTCCTGTCTCTTTCTATTTAACTAGATTTTCACTTAAGCATAGACTTAGCTGTGATTTTTCTCAGATCCTCCCACTTGGAATTTCCAGTAACCCATCTCTGCTACCTTGTACAAGGCTCTTTTTATTTATTTATTTATTTATTTATTTTATTTTTTTTGTCTTTTTGCCTTTATCTAGAGCCGCACCCGCGGCATGTGGAGGTTCCCAGGCTAGGGGTCTAACAGGAGCTGTAGCCGCCGGCCTTCGCCACAGCCACAGCAACGCGGGATCCGAGCCGCATCTGCAACCTACACCACAGCTCACGGCAACACCAGATCCTTAACCCACTGAGCAAGGCCAGGGATCAAACCCGCAACCTCATGGTTCTTAGTCAGATTCGTTAACCACCGAGCCACGAAGGGAACTCCATACAAGGCTCTTTTTAGATTCGAAAGGTTTCCTACTCTGTAACTACTATAAAAATGGTTTAAAGGAATAGATTATCTGATCCTGTGATAAGCGTAATCAGTATTTCAAATTGCCATATTTAAAGGTGTCGATTTTTGGAGTTCCCTGGTGGCCTAGCTGTTAGGCACTGGGCATTGTCAATGATGTGCTGAGGCCACCCCAAGCGGGAAGAGAGCAAACATCAGCACAGGGGTGCCTGCCAAGAGCTTGCCTTAGAAGTGGCCCTAGAACACCTGCTAAAGAGAAGTGTCATCTCAGCAGTCAGGCCGCAGAAGTGGAGTAGGTAAAACTATGACGTGAGAGTTCTCTTTTCAGCTCAATGTTAAAAAATTATCTTGATAAACTGTAAGTTCTCCAGCAAAATATAAATTATTCAGATCTCCTCAAGAAGGAGTGAAAACTTAAACAGACAACTAACCATAGCGTAAACTAGGAAACTTTGAGGGAAAAGTTCTATATCCAAAATTGATGATGGGACTATCCATACAGGGGCAGAAAACACCCCCACTATTTAGATAGTTCCAGAAACCAGAAAAGAGTAGAAAATTTCTTAATTCATCATTACAAGCTACCATAACCATAAAGTAGAATCTATAAAAGAGCAAAGGAGAGAAAACTAAAGACATCTTATACGTGAAAAAGTCACAACTAAAACATAAGAAAAATTACCAGTCCATCCCTCAAGCAATGCCACATGATTAATGGTATTCGATTTTAGGAAACTAAGGACAGTTTACTATTAGGCATTCTATTGTTAATTAATTACAATGTCAAAAACCAAAAATTACATGGCTTTTTATTTCATTAGAAATTGAAAATTACTTGAAAATATCCACCATCAGTTTCTGAAGGGAAAACAAAATCTTTGTGGTAAACCAGGAATATTATTCCTTATATAATAAAGAACATTGATCTCAGTGCTATATTTGACAATGAAAATACAGAAGGATGTTGGTTATCACTCCTCTTCAAAACAGTCCATCAGTTAAAATCGCTGTAATCCACTGCAAGTGAAAAATGAGAAAGAGATTAGAAGTAACTTTCATGAATGCAATTAAAAAAGATGCATGCATCTGTATGTTCACAGCTGCACTATTCACCAAAGCCAAGGCATAGAAAAACTTAAATGCCCATCGACAGGGGATTAGATGACGAAGATGAGCCCTAAAAGGGAATGAAGTAATGCCGTTTACAGCAACACGGGTGGACATAGAGATTATCATACGAAGTGGGATAAGTCAGAAAAAGAAATACAAATACCATGTGATATCACTTATATGTGGAATCTAAAATACGACACTCACAGACATGAGAGCAGACTTGTGGTTGCCAACGGGGAGCGGGGAAGAAGGATGGAGTGCCAGTTCGGGGTTAGCAGATGCCAATCGTTATACATAGAATGGATAAACACCAAGGTCCTACTGTGTAGTACAGGGAACTATATTCAATATCCTGTGATAAGCCATAACGGAAAAGAACACTTTAACAAAGAACATATGTTTGTGTATAGCTGAATCACTTTGCTATAGAGCAGGAATTAACACATTATATAAATCAACTATATTTTCATTAAAGAAATAACCGTTATGGAATGCCTCTTGGACCAAGACATACTGTGCTAGCTCACTGATCCTTGCAACAACTCTATTTTATGACCCTGGCTATCTTCATTTCACAAGCAATCAAGGGTCAGTAATTAGCCGTGGCAAGTGGTACAGTGAGGACACCGCCCCATATCGGCCTGATGCCAGACCAAGCCTTTTCCTTTGTGTCCATACTGAGAAGCCGGGCAGTAGTAGAGAGGTTAATCCTTTGGTCCAGGGGTCAGGCTGCCTGGCGTGTGACCTCGTGCAAGGACTTCACCTCCTCTTCTTCTGGAAAACCGCACTCTTTACCTGACAGCCATTATTATTTTATGTTGACATCTGACACCACTTTGTGTCTATCAGAAATCTATTGATTCAGTAACCCTCAACTAAGCATGAGCCAAAGCGGGACTCCAACACAGGGACCCGGCGGTGTCTCGAGGAATCCAGGGTCAGGAATGCAGTTGGGCGTATTAGAACTGGAGTGACTTCATCTCTCCTCATCCGGTGGTGTCTCCTCTTGGCTCCCTGCTGGGCACATCTGCTCCTTTTTTTTTTCTCTCCCATTGCCACACTGCCAGTGTTTTTCAGCCTGGAGTTTAGGTGCCTAGAAACACCAGCTTGACTCACTCTGATCTTAGGTCCAGATTTCCAGCATGATTCTCTGATTCTCCCAGTTCAGGTCAGATGCCCACCCTGGACCAATCATGAGTGGTCAGGAAAGCAGGGTCAGGGGACCAGATGTCAGAGTCTGGTGTTTTGCTCATTAGCAGCTGGGACTGCTGCCTCCCCACCAGCAAGTGCGATCAGATGGAGGGCGGCAGATGGGGTTGTTTTTAGCACAGGGGACTGCCATGCAGACCACTGATGGAGAATTATTTCCTTTGAACGGAGCAGAGCATACGATGGCATTTCTAAAGACAAAACTGTATTGGTTTCACAGGCTGATGTGGGCAGCTTGGAGGCGTGCAATATTTTCTCATAGCTGTGCAAGCAATCTTTGATAATGTGGTTTGACTTTATCTAAGCACAGACAGGATGGCTTGTGACCAGTCCAGTACATAAAGGAAAATGTATTCCAGAGTGATGAGCTCTAATCTGGGGTGTGTTGTATAAGGTGTAACACAGAGACTTTACAATTCAAATCCAAACAACAGCTTAGAAGGCAGAGATTAGAATGGAAAGCCTTTCCCTGGTGATGAATTGCAGTGACAATCTCACTAATGAGAAAACACCTGTCAGGGCTTGGGCACCTCTTCTATTATCTCACCCAGCTTGAACAACAGCTTGCTGGGAAATTGATTGTTCCTGTTGTCAACACAGGCTGTCAATGCGTAGCAATTAGGAGGTGGAAAGAAGGTCTTCTTTAGCCTCTGGATTGATAATTGAAGAAACTATCCAGATAACTTAAAAAAGAAAAAAAACCCAGTGTTCCTGTTGTGGCTCAGTGGTTAATGAAACTGACTAGTAACCATGAGGTTGAGGGTTCGATCCCTGGCCTCGCTCAGTGGATTAAGGATCCGGGGTTGCCGTGAGCTATGGTGTAGGTTACAGATGTGGCTCAGATCCCGCATTGCTGTGGCTGTGGTATAGGCCGGTGGCTACAGCTCCGATTAGACCCCTAGCCTGGGAACCTCCATATGTCACGGGTCTGGCCCTAAAAAAGAAAAAGAAAAAAAAAAGGTTCTAGTTTGCCCTAAGTGACTTGGCACAGATAAAGAGTTCTAAGGATAATCGGAAGTGAGTCCTTACACAAAGAGCAGCCTCGCCCTCCCTTGCCTAAGGCGGGCACTTGTTACTTTACTATCCAGGCCCTGGGGTCTCCAGTTTGACAGCCCCCATGTGGGACCATGCTGGGCCTTAGGCCCCCTTTTCTCTCAGGGGACCCATGAGGAGTTTCATCTGATACAGGTTGGGACCTGGGACCTAGGACCTGGGACCCTTGCCTGCAGTGGCTGCAGTGCTTGCACCCAGAAAACATCTCCTCTAGAAACAAAATACAAAGAAACTAGAAGGGACTAAAAATAACCGTGTGCATGGCAGTTGGGGCAAATTATGGGCAAGAAGATACAACGAAACTAAAAATCCAACTGCCTCTTTGGAAGAGCTGAGAGCAGAAACAGGGTGTCAGGACAGAAGCAGGGTACTGCGCATGCCCCCTGCACACAACACCCGCAAAGGGGTGGGCAGAGCCCCTAAGCCACCTCTCTGGCCTGACCCCTGGACCCGTCCCTACCCTAACCCCATATAAGGAACCACCTGGCTCCTCCCAGGGACCCCCTCTCCCCGCCCAGCAGGAGAATCTGTTGCTTGTTTTCGCTCCCCCTCCAGCTGCAGCAGTGGCCCCAATAAAGCCTCGCCTGAATTCCTTGCCTAGAGGCCAGCCCTGCTCCTGGGTACTGCATGGGCACGTGGAGTTCCCAGGCTAGGGTTAGATCAGAGCTGCAGCTGCCAGCCTACACCACAGCCACAGCAACTCAGGATCTGCATCTGTCACCTACAGCTCGTGGGGACACTGTACACTTAACCCGCCGAGTGAGGCCAGGGATCGAACCCGCATCCTCATAGAAACTAGTTGGGTTCATTCCCACTGAACCACAACGTGAACTCCCTGGGCTGCCACTCTTGAAGCCATTCTGATCTCAGCACGTCCCCAGGGAGGGTTACTGCACAACAGGTTCTGGGCCACTGCCACTGGCCCCCAGGCTCTGCCCAAGACGAGTCTACTGAGTGGCCTTGCCCGTTTTTAATTTGCTGGTAGGAAAACAGCTCCTCTGCATTGATCTGCTCTGGTTAGCGGGGCCTCACAGCAGAGTCTCTGGGGCCCCGAGAGTTTCATGGGTCTGCTTTTAACTCACTGGCTTTTCCTCCCTAGGCTGGCAAAGTCCCGGTGGGGTTAGGAGGCAGCGACCCTCATGCATTCACATCCGAATGAACCTCAGTGCTGTGGGCCACTTGCTGGGCTGTTCTTCTGCTTCTCTTGGGCTGTACTATTTCTGAAGACCCCGTATTCCCTTCTTGCAATCTGCCTTCTGTTGGCCCCTCTTTGTGAGCGTCTGGGACAGGTCCACACGGTAAGATTCTAACAATGGCCGTCGGGCCACTTCTCTTCACAGGTGAATCAGCAGATACGCGTACCAGGTGAAAGACAAGAGGAGACAAGGTGTGTCCCCAGACGTGTCTAAATCCACGTGCCAGCTGCACCAGGCTGGGTCCCACTGGGCCCTTCCCCCACCCCAGGCACTAGCTAGATGGTGGGTCCCAATTTTTCCTCCATTCTGGCCACCTGAAGAATGTGACACTCTGATGGATCAGGAAAACAAGGCCTCTGTCCACTAGTCATCCTCAAATTGGGGGGAAGAGAGAGTTTCCCTCAGGCACCCTCTCGGGTGTAATATGAAAACTCTCCAGGAGATTCTGATTTGCTATCACCTTCAGATGGAGTACTGACTTTTTAAAGATGCAGGAGCCATTTTTTTTTTCCTATTAGTTTACTGATCAGAGATTATTCCACAGAAACTCACTTGGACCTAAGACATCACAAAAAGATGATCATATAGCAAAATACCAAGAACCATATATATACATATATACTCTTTTTTTGCTGTGCCCACGGCATATGGAAGTTCCCGGGCCAGGGATCGAATCTGAGCCACAGCTGTAACCACAGCTGTAGCAATGCCAGGTCCTTAACCCCCTGTGCCATAGGGGGAACCCCATGAACCCCGTATTTAATAGGACAAAAATCCTCTCTATTGAGAGTCAGTCAAATACGGGTCTTGTGAGAAGGTCAGGTCTTTTCCTTTAGGGGAGGAACACGGTGAGCGTACAACTAGATTTCTCAGCCTAATCCCACCCACACCGTGGTTTATAGAAACATCCCTTTGGGCTAAATTCTCTTCCAATATTTGGTTTGCAAGTCTTTTTTTTGTTTATTTGTTTGTTTGTTTGTTTTGTTTCATCAGCCCTTACCCTCTTGCCAAAGAAAAACAATTGTGTATTTTTTTAGTGCAAAGAAAAATACAAGCAAGGCAGATGATACTGAATAAGAATGCATCAACTCCATTTCCTGAGGCAGTGTCTTTGACCCTGGGGGGTCTTTCCCCTTGAATATCTGTTACACACATGCTTATGTAAATGGGGCCACCCTGCCACTACTGCTGCTCCCCGAAACTTCCTCTTTCCACATCACAACCCAGCCCAGCCCAGAGACCCCCCACATATCTGCAAACATGGGTTTTCATCATCCAATTTAAATAAGCTTGAAAGTATTTCATTTCTGAGTGTTCTCTGCTTGGTTTAGCCCTCCCCACTCTGATGGAAACCTAAGAGGTTTTCGTCTTTATCCATCTGCTCATAGGGCTAGAGGGGCAACTGCCTTCAGCCAGTCAGCTCTGGGCCCATTGGAGAACCTCTGAAATAGGCATGGGTCACTCTTCAAGCATCCTCATCAGTCCCTCATCAGACGTTTGGGAGATGAACTTGAGTTGCCTCTGATGAAAGCAACTGCAGCCTCTCTGAGCTTTCCCAGCAACACAGAGGGAGATCATGGCAGAAGATCTGAGAGCAGCCAATGTTACTGGCAAAGGTTTATCTCACTCCCGTCTGGGTTTTGTACATTGCAGTCAGGGTCCACAGGTAACAGAGTTTCGCACGTTTCCAGCACAACGTCCCACATGGTTTAAAAGGCCCAGCAAAGACCTGAGTCTCCTTTTGAGTGGATTACTGCTTGTTGATACATTATTCTTTGGGCTGTTTGCCAGTAATCCAAGAAAGGCAGTGTGGTGGGGACGACAACACTGCAAGCTCTGATGTCAGGCTGCCTCAGCTGAACTCTTCTGAGCTGTGTGACTTTGGACAAGGTCCTTGCCACCCACGGGCCTCAGTTTACTCAACTGCGCCATGGGCTCATAATGGTACCTACCGCATAGGGCAACTGCTAAGAAGCTGGAACACAAACACCTGGCAAAACCAGCCCTGCGCTGGCTGATTCCAGGGCCTCAAAAACATTTTGTTGAATCACTGAATGCGGCCAGAGAGTTGCTAAAACTGCCCCTAGGCCTGAATGTCCCAGGCCACCTCCTAAGTTGTGATCTGTAACCGCATCCACCTGTGCAATGCCTACCTCCCGCAGACTGGCAACTGAGTTCCAGAAGGTCTTCCACCCCTTCCTGGCAGTGGACCAGCACTTGCAGGGATTAAGGTCCTTTAATAGGTCCTTGTGGTTCTCAAAAGAATAGAGCTGGTCCCTCAACTATAGCATGGTTGATATTTGCTGTCCTGTGCTCTGCCGGTGTTTCATACCACCCCTGGCCTCTACTCACTAGTACCACCCATCCCTCTAATGCTATGATCACCAAAACTGTGTCCAGACATTTCAAAGTCTCCTGGTGGCCTAACCAGCCTCTCAGGGGCAGGATAGCCTAATAGTGGACCGTTGTCTCCTTCCTGGCACATGGGCACCACCTGTCTTCTCCTGGACCCTCTAAGGCAAAGAAAATCACAACCCCAGGCTTTGTTCTCCACGCTGAACTCATCTGAGCAGTTTTCATCACTCCCTGAACCTCTAGGTGGGCCTTTCTACTAGGCCCAACATCATTTTAGATTCCCACCTAGAACTTGGGCTCTGGGAAGTCTTTCTTGGGAAACAGATGGGAGGGGAGAATAATTCCTTCCAAATGTACCAGATTGTGTCATCCTTTCTGAGGGGAGGATGTCTGATCTGAGTGAAGAAAAGGAGTGAGCCTCCAAGGAGAAAGAGCACGACAAGCTAGGGGAACAGCAATGCCTAAGATGGGAACATATACAGTTCGTTTGAATAACAGTGAAGAGGGCAAGAGCTGCTGGACCCTGGAGAAAGAAAGAGAGGATGGTAGAGATACCCCAGTGGACAAACCATACAGGGCTGTGGGGTATATGGGATGGACTGTGGATTTTATTCTGAGTGTGATGGGAATCCATTGGAAGTTTCATGCAGGGACTTGGTAATGAACTTGCCAGTGCTGGGAATGATCACTCTGGATGCTGCATGGAGAGAGGTGAGGTTGGCAAGAGTGGGAGCACAGAGACCAGTTTAGAGGCTCTGTAGTCATCCAGATTGGGGGAGGGGGGAATGGCAGCTTACAACAGGGTGGTGGCAGAAGAGGTGATGAGGTCGGATTCAGGATGTATTTTCATGATAGGGCCAAGAGGATCTGCTGATGGACTGGATGGGAGATGTGAGAAAAAGAGAGGCAGCAAAGGCAGTCTGTGGTCTTGCACCAGAGCAATTGCGTAGGTGGCGGTGCCACTTCCTAGATAGGAAACACCAAAGAGAAGTTTTGGAAAAGAAATGTGAGTTCTCTTTTAGACCTCTTAAGTTGGGGATGCTTATCTGTGTGAAGCTGCTGAATTGTACCAAAGAGTCAGTATTTCCAGGAACAGGGCCAGGCTGCAGATGTTAATGTGGGGCCATCAGGATGGAGATGGCATTTGAATTCTTGTTGCTGGACAAGATCACCAAGGAAGTGCACGCAGATGGACTGAGGGCTAACCTAAAGCCATGCAACATCTGGGGGTCTGGGAGATGTAGGGGGATTGACAATAAAGTGAACAGGGCAGGAAGAGGCAATGAACTAGGAGAGGAACCAAGGGATGGGAAAAGTGTGCAAGAAGGAGGCAGAGACTGACAGTGTCAAGAGCCTCTGAGAATAAGCAGTAGGAGGTCTGAGAGTGGCCCAGTGGATTTGGCAGCCTTGATGGGAGCTGTTTCTGTGGAGGGAAAGGGGACGGAAGGCTGGAGAGAAGGGCAGAAGAGGTAGTAGGGAAGTGAATACAGATAATCCTTTGGAGGAGTGTTTCTTCAAAGGGGAGCGGTGACTCAAAGTGGAGGGTGGAGGAGGGCGTGACATCAAAGGAGGCTTGGGTTTGGTTTTAAGTGTGAGGGAAATTACAGTGTGTTCATGCATTTTTAATTTCACCCAATTTACCAAATGCCCACGTGCCAGGTGCACACAAAGATATGAAGGCACAGGTTCATTCCGAAGAGTGTACAGGATGGTAAAGGGGGGAGAAGTAGCACTGCAGCATCTCATTACCCTGTATGTGTGCTAACCAAGAGTGCTCAGGATGTGGGACAACCCAGAGGAGGGAGACTCAGATGACTTGGGAGGGATTAAATCTGAGCAGTGTTCCTGGAGGAGATGACTGAGGTGAGCTTTGAAGAATGAGTACAAATCAGTCAGCTTCAGAGGCAGGGAAGGGCTTTCTCAGAAAATCGGATCACATGACAGAAGAGGCAGGAAAGAGAATGGAATGTGTTTAGAACCAAAAGAAATTCACGAAGACTAGACCAGAAAGAGACAGAAGGGGTAAGATCTGGGCTGAAGAAAGAGGAAGTTGGAGGTTCTGAAGGCTCTTATTTTCCATGCCAATGAGTTTAGCTTTTTCTTTTTAAAGTTAATTAATTAATTAATTAATTAATTAATTAATTTTAGGGCCACAGGTGCAGCACATGGAAATTCCCAGGCTTGGGGTTGAATTGAAGTTGTAGTTGCTGGCCTACACCATAGCCACAGGCTCTGAGCTGCATCTGCAACCTACACCACAGCTCATGGCTATGCTGGATCCCCAACCCACTAAGCGAGGCCAGGGATTGAACCTGCATATTCATGGATATTAGTTGGGTTCATTTCTGCTGAGCCACAACAGGAACTCCAAGTATAGCTTTTAAACTGTAGAGAGTGGGGAGTCACTGAAGGGTTTAAGCAAGGGAGCGACACGCTTGGTTTAGCATTTTAGACAAATCAATCTGCGGCCACGTGAAGGATAGATTTGAGGAGAAGGACACACTGGAGGGTATTATAATATATCCAAGTAATTGTGAGAAACATTTTGGGGGTAAAATGGACAGGACAGGGAGCTTTACGTGGCCAGAAGAAGAAAGGATGGATGACAGAAACTGGCTCATGGGAGAGAGTAGATGTTAACTTGGAGGAGGTGACTATGTTTAGCAGGAAAAAGATAAGAGTTTGATGAGGGCTTGCTGTGGCACAGTGCAGTAAGAATCCAACTGCAGCAGCTCAGGTTACTGCAGAGGCTCCGGTTCATTCTCTGGCTCAGGAACTTCCACACGCTGTGGATATGGCCAAAAATACCAACAAAAACAAAACCAAACAAAGCAAAGAAGATAAAAAAGAGTCTGAAGCTCAACAGAGAGGTTAGGTTAAAACTAAAGATTTAGAAGTCTTAGTCTGACCTGGAGAGAAGCTTATAAAACAGTAAACTTTGATCCCATTGCTATATTTCACGTAAAATTATATCTTTCCATCTATCTGTCCATCTGACTATCCATCCATCCATCTGTCTGCCCATCCGTCCATCCATCCATCCATCCATTCATTGGTCCATCCATCCTCCCACCCACCCACTCACCCATCCATCCGTCCGTCCGTCCATCCATCCATCCATCCATCCATCTTCCCACCCACCCACCCACCCATCCATCCATCCATCCATCCATCCATCCATCCATCCATCCATCCATCCATCCATCCATCCATCCATCCATCCATCCTCCCACCTATCCATCCATCCATCCATCCATCCATCCATCCATCCATCCATCCATCCATTTGTCCAGCCATCCAGCCATACATTCATCCAGCCAACTAGCCATCCATCCAGTAAAACAGCGTGGGAGGACTTGAGTTCAAATATTAAAAGCATAAAAGCAGTTATTTCTGTGAAGAGATATTTCCTTATGCATATTATATTTTTTACAATGCAAGTGGACTACTGATGTCATAAAATTATACATGTTTATTTACATATAATAGAGATATAAGGAAAACTGGAAGACATTGATGTCTAGGACACCAAAGTCTGTGTCCTAGAATCTAAGGGTGTAGATTTTAGGGAAGAGATCTTATCTATTGCAATGATGTTTTCATTAACATAGGGAGCAATAATAGTTCCCTAAGTTTGCGATTAGGTGGTCTCCACTGCTCAAGGAAAGATCAACTTTGGTGCTGAATACTGAATTCAGATTTTAGGAGGTGAAGGAGAGAACGAGGGAAAGGAGCCTTAAGCAGGGGGAGAGGGTAAAGCATATAGATGGATGAGAAGGAAAAAGGTGCCTGAGCAAGGGCACGAAGGGGATGGGAACAGATGGATCCAGAGCCTCAGTGGAAGGATCTGCCTGGAGCAGGAGAGGGATGATGCAGGGGAAGTGTCAGGGTGCGTGGTGTTTGTAGCTGCGGTGGGAAATTGAGGTGGTGCCCTCAGTCTTCCCACTTTAGGACCACATGAAATCGCCTCCTCGAAGTGAAGGAGTCTGATTGGCAGTGGCTTTCAGGCCAGTGAATGAAAGATGCATCAAAGGACAGGTGAACTGGAGAGCCTTCTGAGGCTGAGAGTGTGATTTAAAATTGCACCATCTCTCAGGATCATTTCGTTTCCTCTGGTCCTAGAGGAACACGAAACAGCTCCGGCATTGAACATGGAAGAGTGAGTTATGCTATTAATCCAAAGTGGCCTTTTGCCCATCGTATGGCGTGTAAACACCGAGGGGAGAGGGAATAGCGTGCACCTGGGGTGAAGGACACCGTTGTGCCAGATGGGGGGTGGTGGATAAGTCAGAGGAGGTGTAAATGAACTTGGCGAGCAGCTGCCATGGGGGAGGAGGTGGGAACACTGTCTGTAGAATGACTGAGGGAGGGATTTCAGAGTTTTCAGTGTCAGATATGGCACAGTTCTGGGTGATAATGAGGTTGGGAAGGCCAGTGTGGGAGCAGGTGGCTGGAGTGTAGTGTAGGTCAAAGCCACTGGGGTTTTGTAACTTAGGTCTATTCTCTCCATCACTTTTATCCAGACAGCTGTCCAAGGAATAGGTAAAGAATCGCCTCCCTTTTGCCCCCCCCCCCCGCCCCCGCGCGCACCAAATCGTTCAAACACTGTAGATGCGAGATCTGATTTATATTGGGTTTTCATATCTTCCCTGTGTGTGGAAACAGCGCTGCAAATTGGCTGGGAAAACTTGTAGTTTTCTTCATCTGTCATGAAAGAGACTCTGCCAACACAAGATAATGACAGGATATTATCTTCTGATTGCTAATTAGCGACTGAAATGAATGTCTAGCCCTGGTGCCCGCCAAGTGCCCTCCATCAGCATCAGCCCCGCAGGGGGCAAAGGAGTAAGAACAGGGCTGCTTGTTCCTCAACCTGGCGACAGGCTGGGCCAAACGGGTGACTCCCTTTCAGAGAAGGCTCTTCTAGAAGTCGATTATGCAGATTATCTGTAAATGTGGGTTGAACGTGTCCCCAACCATGTGTCTGATTCCTCCAGCCTGGAACCTGTGAACATGACCTTATTTGGAAAATGGGTCCTTGCAGATATAATTAAGAATCCCAAGACGAGACCATCTTGCGTCATCCAGGTTGGCCCTATATCTACTCCAAACGTCCTTGTAAGAGACAGAAGAGGACAAGACACAGAAATAGAGGAAAACGCCATGGGAAGACAGAAGCAGATACTGAAAGGTTGCAGCCACAAGCCAGAGAATGCCTGGAGCCACCAGAACACTGAATAAGACAAGAATAGATTCTCCCCTGGAGCCTTCAGAGGGAACAAGTCCTGGCTGACACCGTGCTTTTGAACTTCTGGCTTCCAGAACTGAGAAGGCCTGTTTTGTGGTAATGTGCTCTGGCAGCTCCCGGAAAGTAATACAGCACTCAACATGAAGGGCACCCCACTCCCTTCGCCTTCTGGAACAATTATCACTAAGCATATTACGGTGGAGTTCGCAAGTTGATCCACTAAAGTCATATATTTGATTTCATGCAAGAGGAGACTGTATCTAATTTTGAATGAGACATAGAGTCTGGTTCTATGCCCAGAATTACACAGAAAAGTTGACCAAAAACCTGTTGCCTGCCTGGATAACTAAAATGCTCTGAGACCTGCTATAGCCTCCTTTAAGTGGGTAAGTAAAATAGGAGGCTGAAGGTTTAAAAGGTCTTAATTATCTGACTACCCAGACCAGAGCTTAAAGGAAGAGCTGTGTCACTGTGCTCTAGGCAGAACCCATAGTGTCTTACCGACACTGTAAATATTATCTCTCACTCTTGCCTGTGAGTCATTGAGCAATGCATAGTATTTCATGAAAACTGGGTCAGGTTAAAAAAAATGATCAACTTGATATAACCTAGACAACTTTTAATCTTCTCATTCATTCATTTACTAAATCATGAGTTCCCCACCATTTCTGAGGCCACGTGCTAGCTGCTGAGGGGCTGAGAGCACAGAAGCTCCCGAGCTTGCACAGAGCGTACAGTCTAGTGACATTACGGTTCAGGAAATTATTAGAATTACTGAACTACTACCTAAATCTCAACTGAAATGACATTCTGTAATTTCCACATGACTGGCAAAATAATAACATCTCTGACAATACCACACTCTCATGCTACACAAACGTGTATGTACTGGTTCAACCACGTACCAGGAATACTTGAAGCTATTTAAGTAATTGGTTCTAAATTAATTGCACTGGTAGAGGGGACGTATGGAAAGCATAAATTGAAGAATATAATAAATCACTATGCTGTCGGGGCTTGCGAATATGTTCTATTTAGTTTCATTGTTTTGAAGGTTTATCTACTGATGATATTTTTCTGCAGATCTTTGAGATTAGAATATAAGGAGAAAGTCCCTAGAAGCCTGGAGAGTAGGGGAAACCAGTTTCGGAGTCTATACTGGCTGTTCATCATCTGAAAGCTGGAAGCCCTTCTTGCCCCTTGGTGCCCACAGAGGTCCCGAGGCCTCTGTCTGATCTGTTCCCATCTGTGCCTGAGGATCTGCCTCCTTGACTGTGGAACACGCTTCCTCAGAGTCTAGAGTGATTCCCACATGTCTTTCCAATGATAATCCAGATCACTGGATTCACGCCTCTCCACCAACTATCTCCTTCTCAGGTCCTGAGATCATTTGGGTGCCTTCATCTAGCTCTCATCTTGATTAGGGTTAAACTTTTGTCCCTGGTTCACCCCTGCAAATACTCTTTTCAACATTTTTTCAGACAGCTTTACTATTCTCAACTTAGGAAATCCATTCTATGTGGTTGATGTTGGCCCTGGCCCTCCACTCATTCCAATTTCTGTTGCTATTGGACTCTTGACCCTTCCCACTACTCTGATGGTTTGTTTGTTTGGGGGGGGGGCATATCCGAGGCATGTGGAAGTTCCCAGGCTAGAGATCAAACCTGTGCCACAGCAGTGGCAACGCTAGATCCTTAACCCACTGAGCAGCACGGGTACTCCCCCACAACTCTGAACATATATTTCCTCTAATGAAAATGAGCCTACACAGAAAATCACTCGCATTTTAAAAAACCTCTTCCAGTAGACAAAAAGGTCTTTTAAAGACAAGACGTTGTTGACGCTATTAACTCTACTTGATATTTAAACAGATCAGAAAAAGAACACATCTCACGGAAAGTGCATCTTTCAATGACAAACAATAGTTCCAATTTCGTTAATTTTAATACTTAAAGAGTCGAGCCTGAGGATCTCTCAGCCATGATATTAACTATGCATTGCAGTTTACTCTCAGGCTTACATCGTCACTAGAGTATTTTTATTTCCTTTGTCCTCAAAGCAAATTTTTAAGGTGGGTAGCATCGATTTCCATTTACTTAATCAAGCTGTAATACATTCATAAAAAGTTTGAATCATGTAATCAAAGCACAGTTTTTAATCCCTATGTTACATGTTTGGATGCTGAAGTAAGGTAAGGTACACAGCCTGGTCAAATTAATGAACCTTGATTCTTCTGAATCCCTTCTTCACTTTAAATCCTAACACACCCCAGGAAGTTAGGAGTTCAGAAAAAGGCATCTTCCATCCCTATGCACAGAAGTTTCTTGCACACACCCACAGTGATCATTTATACAAAATGTGCTGTAACTTCTTTTCTAATAACGTAAGCAGACAGGACAGCTAAAGGGGAAACAGCCCAGACACCCAGATCTCCAAGTCTCCACGGTGGGAATTTAGTTTTTCTAAAGTCCTTTCAGTCTGCATGACATATCATGCCCTTGCCACCCTTCTCTTCCCATCTACAAATAAGGGATAATAAGGTTCAACTTCGCTTACCTACCTTGAGGGACAATTTCAGAAAAGAGTAATTTCATGTTAATAGGTTCTTTGAAGATGAAAAGCACTTCATAATTGCTAACTTCTATTATATTTAAAAAACCCTTCTCAAAGTTACTCCTCTTTCCTTATGCTCATAACTTTGATTAATTAAAAATAATTATCCTTTCTCAACCTCACCGTTTAAGCGCATTAAATATGATGTTCCCACACAATGTGTGTTCTAATGCTTTACCCAGTGTTCCCGTTTTTTTGGTTGAGCCTGCAGCATGTGGAAGTTCCCAGGGCCAAGGATCAAACCTGTGCCACAGCGGCAACAATGCCAGATCCTTAACCTGCTGCACTACGTGGGAACTCCTACCCAACATTCTTGCCTTCATTTCTGGACCTTTATGTTTTCTAACTTCTCACATTTTGGTAAATAGAGTGAAAATTTGTTGTTTCTGCCTGGGGTGATTTCACTTCTTTGCGTGAAAACTGTACCAACCTCTAGCTTTTTCCCTCTCACACGCTCTGGAGGGCCCTTGAAGCTGCCAGCATCTATAGCAGTGCTTTCCCAAGGGCTGGGATCCTTCCTTTGGTATCAGAATCCCTGGGGTGCTTGTTCAAATACAGGTGCCTGGGGATTCGACTCTCTGTGGGATGGGTTCTGGGAATCTGCTTGTAAAACGAGGTCCAGAGTTGTTGACTGAAGTTTGAGAACCACAGCCTCCAAATACCTTGGAGGTACCTTTTATAAGATGGGGAAGAAAGACGGTCTCCAAGTCAGAGGTGAAGTTTTGCCTTAGACATCCACCACTGTGTTCTGTGCATGGGTACCAGAGAAGGACACCATTCAAAGATTCGCCTCTGGGAGTTCCCGCTGTGGCTCAGTGGATTAAGAATCCCACTGCAGGAGTTTCCACTGTGGCTCAGTGGTAATGAACCCAACTAGTGTTGACGATATGGTTTTGATCCCTGGCCCCGCTCAGTGGGTTAAGGATCTGGCGTTGCTATTGAGCAGTGGTGTAGGCTGCAGATGCGGCTCGGATCTGGCATTGCTGCAGCTGTGGCATAGACTGTCAGCACCACCCGCCCCCCCGCCGCCAACTGAGCTTCCAGAAAGGGCACTTTTCAGGGCTATGGATGGCTAATATAAATCAAAACAAGCAGAGCTCCTTTTGGAAAGTGGAGGCACAGCACAAGTAGTGAGGGCGAGTGCCAACAATAACCGCGTCCTCGCTGTGGAGCTGTTCTGGAGAAGGTATCTGGGCAGCCGAGTCCTGATTCTCTGCAGCTCCCTGTGCCTGCAGATGACATCTCCCTGCTCCCACGCCACGCCCGGAACAGTCTGCATTCCCTCTGCTGGGTGCACATTCCTGCCAGTTGAGTTCAGGTTTTGGCCCTAAGCTAGTCTCTCATCTCCACGGCTAATTAGTGGGTTTGGCTTGGTCCTGGCATCCCCACTGGTGGTTTGCTCTGTAATTGTTCCCTCCTGGTCGGTGGGAGGACGGAGGCATGGCATCTGGCCCTCCTGCACAGCTGCAGGCCTTTCGGGAGGGACGGGGTGGCCTGCTGCTGGTGGGCAGGTGACAGACTGTCTACCTGAACACTCCCGCCGACCCCAGGGGGAACACTCAGGAACGCCGCCGTGCCATCGGGCTCCTGATTCCTGAAGGGCGTGGCCTCACTCCAAGCTCCGCCCCTCTTGAGTCCAGGAGGCAACTGTCCTGGAAGCAAACAATAAAAGCAAGTGGGAGGTTCTCTTCTGGGTGGATCTGAAGAGAATCAGAGCACGGCCTCAGCTCAGGGGCCTGACTACACCATGGCTCTTTGCCCAGTCTCTGCTCAGAGGCTGAGTTATGCTGGCCCAATGATGAGACATATTTAATACTCCACTTATTCCACTGCTGAACATGTTTTCATACAACTACAGGCCACGGAAGTATACTTTATCCTGCAAAAATAGTGCTGCCCTTATTTAGCTATGTGACACTCTTCTTGTCCCAAGCTTTTTCCTTATGGGAATATCAAAGCAGTGGTTCTAAACAGGGAGGCATTTGGCAATGTCTGGAGACACTTTTGGTTGTCAAAACTGGGGGTAGTGCTGGTGGTGATGGGACTGTACCTGGCGGGCAGAGGTCAGGGATACTGTTCAACAGCCCCCAGCACACAGGACAGTCCTCACAATAAAGAATTATCTGGCTCCAAATGTCAGCAGGCTAAGAATCAGAAACCTGGAATTAAAGGAAGCAATCTAGCTTTCTCTAACACTTAATCATGGCCCTATAAAATACATACAGACACCCAAAGAAAGAATGATAGCATCTACATCTGTTAAAAGACTGCTGGGTACCAGTCACTTTTTCTGTACCCTTACAATCACCTTGCAGAAAAAGCACTGTTATCACTTTTTTATGGGCAAGGAGGCCGAGATTCAGATAGGCTGAGAAACCTACCCATAGCCACACAACAACAGAGAGTAGGAGCAGGAATTTACTCCCCTGGCTGCGAGGCACCCTACCCCAGGAATGGAAAGGTGTTGCCTCTATGCCAGAAAGCACGCCGGCCTCAAGGGACAATCCATGCCACTTGATCCAGTTTCAAAGCTAACATTTGTCTCTTTAGAAATGATGCTGAAATAAACATTCTTGTCTGTTTTGATAGGGATAGCAGAAGAGATTTTAAAAGTCTGCACTGGAGAGAGCATGCTGCCCGGGTTGGATTCCTGGCTTGGCCATTTACTAGCTGTGTTGCGATGGGCAAGTGCTAAACTTCTATGGGTTTTGGTTTCCTCATTTGTAAAATAGGAGAATCATAACAGGATGTGCAACTCATGTAGAGCCTTTACAAAGATACCCGCTGACAATAAGGGCTCAAGAATATGAGCTGTTGTAAGAGTCCTTACATTAATGCTTTCATTTCTGTGAGATTGGTTCATGGGCCCACGGGCATATGGGTTTAAAATTTGTAGTATATATTGCTGTGTTTTTTAAAAAGGCTACAGAAATTCTTGTTTCTACAGGCAATGCATAAGAGTAGCCTTTTACCCAAGTCGTCTTGAAAAGAGATGATATGGGTTCCTGTTGTGGCTCAGCGGAAATGAATCTGACTAGGAACCATGAGGTTGTGGGTTTGATCCCTGGCCTCGCTCAGTGTGTAGGATGGTGGCTTCAGCTCTGATTTGACCTTAAATTTTTGTTTTATAAAGTGATGTATGATTGTTACTTTATTTTGCATCTCCCTGGTCACTGATAAAGTTGACATTCTTTTTCTGGGTTTGTTGATTATTTAGATTTGTTTTCTTCTCTGAACAGCTTTTTCAGTTTCTTTGCTGATTTTGCTTTCTTTCTTTTGTCTTTTGTCTTTTTAGGGCTATGACCTCTGCATATGGAGGTTCCCAAGCTAGGGGTCGAATTGGAGCTGTAGCTGCCGGCCTGTGCCATAGCCACAGCAACGCCAGATCAGAGCTGTGCCTGCAGCCTACACCCCAGCTCACAGCAATGTGGATCCTTAACCTTTTAGCGAGGCCAGGGTTCGAACCTGCCACCTCATGGTTCCTAGTTGGATTAATTTTTGCTGTGCCATGACGGGAACTCCCTGATTTTTCTTGAGTTGGTTCTCCTCTTCTTCTCAAGTTGGAAGAGCTCTTTGAGGTCCATACTACAGATTTCCAACCTCTGATTTTCCTGAGCTGCAAAGATTATTTTTCAAAATTAAAGCTGGCTTTTTGACTTTATTTATGGTACTTCTGCCATAAAAGGTATTTTCATTCGTATATATTTAAGTATATTTTCCTTTTTAAAAAGTAGATTCTAGGGTTCCAGTCTCTACCAAAGTTTCCTGAGTTCATTTCCTGTTCTTAATAATGTTTATATTCTCGAATATATATGAAGTCACCTAGAGTTTCTTGAAGAAATCTAATTGTTATATTTTTTTACATGCATTTTCAAATTAGAGAGGAATTCAGCTTACTTTTTTTGGTTGCAGGGCCAGTTACATTGGCACCACTAACTAAACAGTCCATTCTTTTCACTTTGGTCATACAAAATCTTGTACATTTTTAGGTCTATTTCTGCATAATACAAGTCTTTCCTTCCCTTCCCTTTTTTCTTTTCTTTTCTTTGCTTTGCTTTTCCTGCCACCCCATGGCACATGGAGTTCCTGGGCGAGGGATCAGATCTGAATTGCAATTGCCACCCAAGCAGCAGCTGTGGGCAGTGCAGGATTCTCAAGCCAGTGTGCTGGGCTGGGGACTGAGCCCATGTCCTGGCTCTCCCAAGATGCCACCAATCCTGTTGCACCACCACAGGAACTCCAATGCAAGTGTTTTAAAAAAGTGTTCTAATAGTTTTGAAAACTTGAGCAGAAGTTTCGCACAAGTTCTGAAGAAAGCTTCAGGAACGGTTAAGAAGTGAACATAGTGACAACCAGACACCCGCAATTTATGGGGATTTCTCAGCTAATGTGTGCCTGAGCTTCTCCAGGGCATTGCTAGGAAGGCTATGCAGATTCAGTCAGAGATGGAACCAGGGAAACTCTTGCAGGTGCCCAGGAAGGAAGGGCCGGCTGCTGGGGTGGCGTGGGGGTGGCGAGCTTATCTGACCCTTGACCCAAAGAGGACACACTGAGCTATCTGTCAGGAGGGGCTCTTGGAGGTTAAAGGGCCAAGAGATATTCAACGGAATCTTGTGATATTGTGGTTTCTATCTACTAAGTGAGACCCTGCAGATGTGGCAAAGGATATTTAAAGTGTGTCATCCGGGACTTCTTTAAGTTCCATAAAACTCTACAATTATGCTTAATACCCACTTGGGCAGACTCTAAACATACGAGAAGGACCCTCCCTCTACCGTCACCTCCCCTTACTAAAGACCTGAAAACAGAAGATTTTTGCCACCCAAGTAGCGTCTGCTTGGAAAGGGAGAGGTCAGGGCTGGGGCAGAGGGACAGCGAGGAGTCAGTCTAGTTTGCAGTTGGCAAAGGCTCTGGGAGGTCCCAGGATTTCTTATGTGACGCTGGCAGGTTTAGATCTGTCATCATCACTAATATGAAATGAGCACTCGGACTTTTTGGTGTTTACACAGAAACTGATTAAACAGCATCAGATTTGAACCCTGGTTTCTGAAAATTCTTCTCGCACTGACAGTTACGTAAACACTGACATATCACAGTAACTTCTTAAGATGATACAGGCTAATACTTCGCACAAAGAGCCTGTTGACATTCTGGCACTCTTCCTCAAAACAGGGAAGCCCACCCCTTTCAACCGTTGAGTGCATCTTAGATTTGCTCTGGGGAAAGTGGCATACTCAGAATCACTGAGACAAGATGAGAATTTCCAGCCATGATTTCAGAGAGCATAATTAGTCGGAACTTAAATGATAATCAACAATGACCACTGTTTTTCTAAATCCAAATATTCTTTTTTTTTTTTTTTCGGTCTTTTTAGGGCTGCGCCGTGGCACATGGAATTTCCCAGGCTAGGGGTCAAATTGGAGCTACAGCTGCCAGCCTACACCACAGCCACAGCAATGCGAGATCTGAGTTGAGTCTGCCACCTACACCGTAGCCCATGGCAACGCTGGAGCCTTAACCCAGTGGGCGATGCCAGGGATTGCACCTGCGTCCTCATGGATACTAGCTGGGTTCGTTACTGCTGAGCTGCGACGGAAACTCCCATGAATCACAAATATTCTGAACTAAAAACTGAAATGAGATTGAAACTCTCATAACCAAGGAATTTTAATGAGGATTATCCCATCCACTCAGTCACCCAACCATCAATCCCTCCATCCATCCATCCACCCACCCAGCTAAGGTATACAATATAAATATATAAATACACTTCATTTCAGATAGCAGTAAGTTCTGTCAATATAATGAATTAAGATGCTAAGCTGGAGAGTTATAAACGGCCGGGCTGTTTTAAATTGAGTGCTCAGGAAAGGCACTGAGAGGAACGGTTTCAGCTGAAATGTGAATCTTTCCTATAATAACTTGAAAGCACATGCATTTTGCACTATTCATAATTTAACAGAAATAAAGATAAGTTTGGAGCTTTATACATTTATAGTTTTGTTGTTTATGCCTCCATTCAAAATATATGAGAGTTTTTACCTGGTATTTTCACATATACATCATTTTATGCAAGTGGGAAATTTCATATACTGAACCCCTCCCTCCCCGGCTGTATATAATCTATCACCAAGTTTTGCTCACTTGTTCATTCTTCTTTGAAATAGCTTTCTATTCCCACTGCTTCTGCTCTAGTTTGATACTTTATCCTCTTTTCAAAGAACTGTTTCAAAGAACTGCCATTTAAACGACAACCCCATTTCCTCTCCAACTCATCTACCTGTAACCAGGGTTGACTTCCTGAAATACAGGCCTGATCAAGACATTCTCCCACCCTAAAAATAATACATCATCATCTTCATGATAAAATCTAAATTCCCTGGATGCCACCAAATGCCCTTCCCTATCTGACGTAAGATGCCTTTACAGACTTTCTCTGTTTTGCAGCCAAACCCAACTGACATCTGTTTGTTCACCTGCCAACCTGCTGTGAATTTCAGGTCCTCTACCTGGAAGTTTCTTCTCCCCATCTCTGCCAGCCAACTATTCTAACTCATTCTTAATATTCCTTGTACCTGATGCTGATTACCACACAAAGGGATAAATATTGCAACAGAGGGGCGTATAGCCTTTATCTGTACACACTGTATTGTAATCTGCCCAGCTGAATACCTGACTTTGCCTTAGTAGGGGGCCTAAAACCTGATGCTGGAGCCAGGTTTTCTGGGTTCTAGTCCCAGCTTGATCTGTGACTCTGGTAACATTTGCACCTTGTTTTCTTCATGTGTAAAAACAGTATAACTCACTAGTATCTGGGTTATAGCTTTGTTAGATGGAAGTGTCTTGAACAATGCTTGGGATGTTTAATAAGTGTTCAATGGGTGTTTTATTAGTCTTATATTAACTTCTGTATCGCCACGGGCATAAAATCAGCACACAGTGGTGATTAAAGGAATAAAAAGGTCAGCGTATGAGCACCTCATTGATATGCAAATGACATCATCATCATCAAAAGATGCGAAAATGGAATTCAGGATAGTGCCTCAAGATTTCTAAAGTCAAGGACACATATAACAGACACATAGTTGAGCACATGGTAATATTTCTAATGGATGGATTGAAAGTCCTGGAGGCTCTTCTGCCTACTTTTAATCACTGCTCTGCACCCCCGATGGGTTTCCCACCATTTTCTCCCCTGCTTTGTGACTTTGGGGAGAGGCTGCTCTGGGCTGCAATAGCTGGAGATCCCTTGCCCTCTGGTTTCTGGTTGGCTTGGCCAACAGGACTGGAGGGTGGAAGACGGGTGTTGCGCTATTTCCAGGCCTCTCTTTGCCTGGCTCGGGGTGGGCAAGGCTGTGTCCATCTGGGACCACAGCTCCCATGGGATACCCAGCAGGGCTCCAGTGCCACCTCCCCTCCCTTACTTGGGGTGAGTGTTACCTACGCTGATTTTGACAGGGTCCTTATCAACTTGGAAAGTCACTGGTACAAAAGTTGCCCAGAGCTGCTCCAAGTCTTTGTGCAAAACTGGCCAACCCCTACTTTAGCAAGAGTTCATGTAAATTTTTAGGTTAGAGGGTCCAGAGATAAGAAAGGAAGCTGCAAAGAAAAAAACCCAGATAGAACAGGCTGGGGCCAAGATGGTGAGGAATCTGACCTCCGATATATGCCGAGTCTCATTATATGCTGATTTTACTACCCTAGCAAGTTAGATGATACACCTACTGGTAGCCACAGGAAGGACCAAAAGAGGATAGAAAGGGGGTGACCCTCCACTCCCTCGAAGAAGCCCTGCCCCTTCCCAGGTAGCCTAATGCATGTGCCTCCCCATCACTAGCTTTACTCCTCCTCTGTCTTTACTCTTTAAAATTAAATCCCTTTCTCCAGGTGAGTGAGAAATTGATCTGTGAACTCAGTCCCCGCTTCTCCATTCTTAGGTCACTGAATACAGAAAAAGACCCTTCTTCCACCTCCTGTGGCTCCATCAGCCTCTTCAAGGTCAGGTATTACTGCAGAGATGGTCAGAGAGGCCCCTGAATTTGGTTCTTTCCCTGTAAGTTGCCCCTTGACTGTAGCTACTTGAAATTCTAGGCTTCCTGCTCTCTGTATGGGGCTTTGCGCAAGAGAGGAGGAGTGAGGCAAATGATGAGGGTACATATCTGAGATCTCTCTGCCACAGAATTGACTAATACTTCTTACACATTTCAGTAGGTGGTAACTGACACCTCAAGAAGAGAGGGCCATTGAGATATTGGATTTTCAGATTAGAAGCTTGCTAAGATATCATCTGATCCAACAGCCTTATTTTACAGCAAGATACAGATGCTGATGGCCACAGTGTGAAAGCCACTGGTTCAAGGTCAAAGAATTTCAAACCTATGAATACCTGCAAGGAACCTCCACTGGGGACACTTAGGACTTTTGAAGAATTATCTATATTTAGCATCTATGTCTTAGCGTCCCTTCAGAAGGCAACTGTAGTATCTTTCATCAATTTGCAGCTGCAAATGGTAGCATCTTTATTAATTTACCTTGTACTCTGGGTGAAGATCAGCAGGGAGTCTTCCTTCTATTGCTCTGCTGGTCAGTCCCATCACCCCTCAAGATACGCTGCTCCAAACACAGTGGCCCTCAAAGACTGTTGACTTCTGACTAAGAAAGGCCAGAACTTTCTAACATGAGAAAGCAAAAAGCCCAGCTCTTACCATTCAAGATGGTTTTCCACAAAGGCAGACATAGGGCTGATCTGCACGGTGTAGGTGTCATTGGCGGAGTACTCAAAGAGTCCATAGTAAGGGTTGAAGAGCTCCTGAGACAAAAGGAAGAAGAACTCTCGAGAAGGACCACTGTAGTCCAGGCTGCAAAGGAAGCAGAGGCCCGGGAAGCTCATTATGTGTAGGAGGTGGGGGGGACCTGTCTCTGTGCGGGGGCTGGCCTGCCCTTTCAGAGTCGGTACCGGGAAAGCAGAGAGCAGACTCTGCCTTTTACAGAGGATCTCAGGGTTCCTCTGTAGAGAACGAGGATGCAGTGACTGGTTTGGGGATGATGTCCTTACCAGATGCCATGCCCTCCCACTTCTGCCAGTGATCCTTAACCTGTTCCCTCCATCACAGAACACCTACTGGATAAAACACACAGCCGGCCCGTTAAAAGCAAGGACTTTGTTGGGAGAGGCACAAAAGAATCTCCTGTGATGGTGCATGTGTGCATGAGTATGAGTTGGAAAAAAAATCTTCCAAGTTCACTCTGATAGGCCCTCCATGGTTGAGACGGTTTGCCATGAAATCACGGAAATTATATGAAAATTTTGGTATGTAGTCATATGTGCACATACTCAGAAGGATATCCCCAACCCTGAAAACGTAAAGATCCAGCAGTTTAGGTCTGTATTTTTGGCTTCTACTTTGAACATGTAACCTCAGGCTCTAGAACATGCCAATCATTTTAGCTTTTTTTTTGTTTGTTTGTTTTTGCCTTTTTAGGGCCGTGCCTATAGCATATGGAAGTTCCTAGGCTAGGGGTCAAATCGGAGCTGCAGCTGCTGGCCTATACCACAGGCATAGCAATCTGGGATCCTAGCTGTGTCTGCAACCTACACCACAGCTCACGACATTGCCAGATCCTTAACCCACTGAGCGAGGCCAGGGATCAAACCCTCATCCTCACGGATACTAATTAGGTTCGTTACCGCGGAGCCACAATGGGAACTCTGAATACTCTTAGGTTTTTGAAGAATGTGAAACCTAAAGATGGACATGACCAGAGGCTTGGAGCTACCCCGCTCCTTCTTGAGAGAAATGACCCAAGATCGGGGGGCCCTGGACCACCCACACTAATACGTCTGCAGAAGAGTGCTGGTGCCTCACCCCTCCTCTCCAACAAAGGTGATGTAGAGCTTGTTTCGCTGGAGCTCCTTCCGGGAATAGGCCATCACCTGATTGAAGGTTCCCTCCAACAGGTGGTCTCGACGAATGATGAGCCTGGAAAGGAGAAGAAACCACATGGGCAGTGAGTGTGGACTTGGGCTCCGACACTGGGGAGAATCTGAGGTGAGCTGTGGGGGCCCAGGCTGACTGTCTCCTTCTTTAGCCTCTCCAACGAGGTGCAGATTCCTTGGACTTCAGTTAGGATTTCAGTTCAGTTCAGCCATGGACTTAGGTTAAAATTCTTTCCAAAACATTGGGAGCACAAGGACAACATGCATTTAATAATTGACACATTCCATCATATTGAACTAATGTTCAGATTCTTTTTGATCAATTCCAAAAAGAATCTAAGTTGGATTCCTGAGTCTGGGTTTGGCTTTTCAAGGTGAAAATAATAACCCTGGGTTGGCGGGGGGGGGGGATACAAATTTTTACTTAGCTCTCAAGCTCAAAGCTACAAAGAGTCTGTGAATTTGACTACCCAGTTAAATTTGTCCTGAGAATATGTAAAGGGAAATATAAGATTTTTTTATTTAGTTAAAAGATTCCTTGTTTTTTGAAAAGGTCTACCATTGATTTTATATATGGCTTTGTCTGAAATCCATTGTCCTTTCTCTCCTTCCCTTCTCTTCCTTTTCCTGTCTCTATTTCAACTCTTAACTTCCTTTCTTCTTTCTTTCCAACCTCCTAACTTTTTCTTTCCTCCCTTCTATGAACATGACCGATACCACACCATGGCATTCCATCTTCAAAAACTAATATCAAGTTATAGGGAAGGAAAGGATAGAAACACCTGCCGACTGAATTCAGTGGAGCAATGGAGCACTCACTTAATTTTCCCTGGACCCTGACCAAATCCTTTGGCTTCCAGTTTTCGGTAGAAATTGCGGAGCTTGGCCTCAAAGTCTCTCCTGTAGGGTGAAGGGGCTCGTGCACTGGCTCTCTGTAAACCTGCAGAGATAAAGACATAGGCTGAAGGTCGTCTTTTTTTTTTTTTTTATTGAAGAACAAATATGCAGAGTAACAACAGAGAAAGGGCCAACCAGAGTCATAGTCCTGTGTCTTCACCTTTTTCTTCTCTGAGAAATTCCCTGTGATTTCTATCACCTCCATAGTTACTCTTATAATATAAAGAGAACCATAAATTCTGATGATGATAAATATTTATGTTTTCCACTCCATTTCAAGTTGTATTTCTCTTCAAAATACCTTCATGAGCATATTTCTTGGCTTAATCGTACTTAAATATTCTAAAACACCATAAATCAGAGATGCCTATAAGTTGCTGTAAGAAGTGACTTTAACTATTAGGAAGTAACCAGGATTGTAATATAGGTGTATGTTGTACTTCTAAAACTATTTTGACCTTGATGCTAATATAAACACACCTGTCCACTAGGGCCCAGAGCATTTTTATATTAGATTACCTCGCATCAGAAAAGCATAAGTAATAATACTGTTATTGATAATAATAATTCCTTGGATATTTGTATTACTTAGAGTGTGTTGTAAGTGCTTTCTTATCTTTATACACTTTTTAATGAAAAAAGGAATGGGAAAATAATTTTTTTTTTGGTCTTTTCTAGGGCTGCACTCACGGCATATGGAGGTTCCCAGGCTAGGGGTCTAATCGGAGCTGTAGCTGCCGGCCTACGCCACAGCCACAGTAACGCGGGATCTGAGTCGCATCTGTGACCTACACCACAGCTCACGGCAGTGCCGGATCCTTAACCCACTGAGCGAGGCCAGGGATTGAACCTGCAACCTCATGGTTCCTAGCAGGATTCATCAACCACGGAGCCATGATGGGAACACCAGAAAAATAAATTTTTCCCCAAGTATCACAGGTGGCTAGAATCATGGTTTGCCCCTTCAATATTTATTAGTTTATGTTCAATATATTTATAATTTATAATCTAAAGAAGGCTGATACCACTAACCTCACATAAATAAGAATAAAATTAGAAATTGAGATGATTGCTACCCATCATTGTCACTAAGGAAAACAACTTAGTTCTTTAAGATCACAGAACACTCTGGCCAAGTTCAGGAAGGCTTTCCTGAGCTATATTCCCTGCAGAATAAGTGGGCATGAATTAGGCTGAATAAGTTAAGAAAGACTTCCATTTAACTAAGAGAAGAGATAAGCTGGGAGAAGAAGAGCAATTTAGGCAGAGGACCAGCATGTGCACAGGTCCTGTGGCAGAATGGAAAGTGGTGCTCCAGTTTATCTGGAGCACATGGTGTGAGGATCAAAGTGACGCAAAACAAGGCTTGAGAGGTGGGCAGGAGACAGACCAAGCAGGACAAGGCACACTCGTTAAGCACCATAGGGAGCCATTGCTTAGGGGCTGATGCAATGTCTTGAGTTATAACAACCCAGTCCTTCTGCAATGGAGAGAACAAACTAGGGAGGCCGAGAGTGGATTTGGACAGCCTACCTTGGATGTCAGCGGAGGTGAGAAGGGGACAGACTGGAGATGTGTTTAGGGGGCAGTGAACTGCTTACAGGTCGTGAGGCAAAGGTGGGTTTCAGATATCATAACAGAATGGACTGCAGTGACGTTCACTGAGATGGGAACAAAGGAAGCACACATTTTGGGGAGATCATGAGCTTGGACTTTGATGATGGTACCCCTGAATGCTTGAGTATAAAGAGACCTATCTTAAGAAAGAGGAGAAAACACCTTGGCAATGAGTCCTGAGGATGGTGAGAAGGGAAGGATGGGTCTGCTGAGACGGCCAGAGACACAGATGAAATGCCTACTGGGTGTCACAGGAGCCTACCGTAGAGGTGACTAAGGGGAAGAGCCATCAATGACTTTAAATGTGGCTGAAAAATCAGGAGGAAGGCTGAGAATTACCCATTGGACTGGATGCCCAGAGGTCACAGTGGCTTAGCTGAAGACGCCTCTCAAGCACAGGTGTGAAGGGGGAGGCGGAGGGGCTTGGCTTGGGGGGCTTGTGAGACCGGCAGCAGGCATTTGGGAAAGTTTCTGCCCAAGCGCGTCAATTTTTTTTTAGCAAAGGAAGAAGGGACATCATTTGCCAGAGAGACTGAGGCAGTTGGTGGTTTGAGAGGAATGGAAATGTATGAAATAGCAGCAGAAGAGAGAGTTAAGTTGATCAAAGAAAGGTGGTCGAATTTCTTTGGGGTGTTCAAGGTCTCATGTGAAGTAAGAGAGGACTAATTTACAATCGATGATCTTCCCTGTTGGGTGAATTTGCCCCCAAACCCCTGACTACAGATGTAGGGGAAGCAGAGACCAAGTTGATGAGGGGCTGGAGCTCTGTGAGTGAAATGGAGAGGGTGGGGGGAGATTGGGGCACTGGCAAAGACGGTACCAAAATGATGAACCATGGAGTTCATGTTGGATGAGTGAGAGCCAGTCGGAAAGGAAGGGAGAGGCTTCTGTGAACTGGGGGGTTCCGATGAGGGCCAAGGGGTGCGCCAGGGAGGAGAACTGAATAACCAAGTTGGACGGGAGCAGGAAGCTTGGGTCAATGATTTCAGAGACGATAACAAGGCAGGAAGGGAACTGTGGGACCAGCGGTTGAGGTGGAGGAGGAGGAGGGCAGGGCAGGCAAGGAAGTCCAGAAACTGGGAGGCCAGGGAACTGAATGGGTGCCCTTGTGGATATGGCGTCATCCAGGATGGCGGAAGGACGTGGGGAGGACAGGAAGCTCTGCGAATGGGGGCCGCGGTTCACAGGCTCGAGAATGAGAAAAAGGTTGGGAGGTCAGAGCAACTAGGAGGGGAGATAGAGTTGAGCTGTGCTAGAAAGGAGGCGCCGGGGGCATCCGCCCCACCATTCCTACCTGTGGGCCCCGCAGCACCTGAGGCGTGAGGGAGAATGGAAACCACCTTTGCTGAAATGCCAGGTTTCAGGATGTAGGCAGGACGAGAATACAAGTCCGTAGATACAAGTAAAATTTTTCTGTCCAGCTGGTTACAGCATATTTTATTATTTATTTTTGGCTGCAACCTTGGCCTGTGTAAATTCCCAGGCCAGGGATCGAAACTGCACCACAGCAGTGAGTGATCCAAGAGGCTGCAGTGACAATGCAGGGTTCATAACCCGCTGAACCACCCGGGAACTCCTGAGATTACAGTATATTTTGTAATAGACTTTCACTACTGCTGGTACTACCACTATGCCCGTGGTCACAAGATGCATTTCTCTGATAATTAATGCTTTATAAAGTACATTGGCATATATCATTCACTCTCTCTGTTGCCACAGGTAAATTTCATAAAGGTCTAGAAAAGTGGGAATTGTAATTTTTTTTAGGGCCGAACCTGCAGCATATGGAAGTTTCCAGGCTAGGGGTCGAGACAGAGCCACAGCTGCCGGCCTACACCACCGTGGGATCCCAGCTGGGTCTGTGACTTACACCCACAGCTCACAGCAATGCCAGATTCTGAACCTACTGAGCAAGGCCAGGGATCGAACCAACGTCCTCATGGATCCTAGTTGGGTTTGTTAACTGCTGAGCCACGAAGAGAACTTCCAGGAATTGTAAAATTTAACATCAAAGTATCTGGATTACATAATCTAGGACCCTGTGATAAAACCTGGGAGAGTAAAGAATTAGGGACTTTTGACACAATGAATCATATGACTGGGTTCATAGCATCAGTCATGTCTGTATCAGGAAAGCTGATTCCCTTTATAAAACGTAACCAAGTGATTCTCATTTGCAAATAACTCTTTGCACTCTCTTAGTTTTCTAGTTACAATATGCTTTCTCCCCCACATAATGACATTAAAACCATACTCTGCTGCCCAAGGTTTGGACCCAAGTGTAGACACATTAGCAGGCTGGGGCCACCTCAAGAACAAAACAGCAGACTGGCAATGCAGGCGCCCAGGCCCCAGACAGAAGCCTCCACTCCCGGAAGTCAGGCATCCTGTGCACGCCGGGAACAACTGACGGTCCTGATGCTGCTCTGACAAAGTCCCTGGTCCCCCCTTTCCCAAGCCGTGTCATCTCAGTTACGCTGCGTGTCAGGGGCAGTGCGCATGGGACATTTCCTCAACAATGTCACTGAAACACTTGGAAGAGGAGACAGCATGGAGATACTGACTGAAAATCAGATTTTAGGAATTAGCAAAACTACCTCTAAGAGAGAGTTCTGAAATGATATGATGAGGGTGAGCCACAGGAAAAGATATGGTAGTTTTAGAGACCCATGGCAGTACTGAGTGACAAAAAGACCCTAGTTTTAGAGACCCATGGCAGTACTGAGTGACAAAAAAGACACTAGTTTTAGAGACCTATGGCAGTACTGAGTGACTCTAGCAGAGTGTCCCCTTCTGGGGTTGGGGTGGGTACAGAGCAAATTCTGTTCTCCATTTCCCCACTGGCTTCAAAAGACAAGCTTAATCAACTATACTTTAAAAAAAACTACCCAGTATTCTGTAATAATCTATGTGGGAAAAGAATCTGAGGGGAAAAAAAAAAAAAGATGTTCCCATTGTGGCACAGTGGAAATGAATCCAACTAGGAACCATGAGGTTGCGGGTTCGATCCCTGGCCTTGCTCAGTGGGTTAAGGATCTGGGGTTGCCGTGAGCTGTGGTGTAGGTCTCAGACATAGCTCAGATCCTGAGTTGCTGTGGCCGTGGTGTAGCTACAGCTCTGATTCAACCCCTACCCTGGGAACCTCCATATGATGCCAGTGCGGCCCTAAAAAGCCAAAAAAAAAAAAAAAAGAATCTGAGAAAGAATGGGTATGTGTGTATGATGTATGACTAGGTCACATTGTACAGCAGAAATTATCACAACCTTGTAAATTAACTATACTTCAATAAAATTTTTAAAAAATCCACAGTAAATAAAATTAATGATAGAAGATTAAAAAAACTTAAAAATGAGAAAAATAAAACAAAAAGAATATATAGAAAATAGCAAAAAGAAAATGGAAAAATCCAAATGCCTTAGAGCAGAGGACTGGCTGAATATATAAAATATATATTGCATACATATGTAAAATTGAATATCATGGATTTATCAAAATAATGTTGAAGAAGTATGTATATTGGTATTTTAATGCTTTATTAATACGTTAAAAAAATTCCAAACAGTTTGATCCCAGAAAGGGAATAATTGTCCAAGTGTACATAGAAAAAATCTGGAAAGAAATACAGTGTCAAAGTGGTTTCCTCAAGATGACAAGCTCATGAGGGGTTTTTCTTTTTGCTTAACTGGTTTTTAATTTTTTCCCTAATATATATGTATTCTTCTGTAATAAAGAAAGCCAATAATAGTTATAAAACTCAAAAAAAAAAAAAAGGCCAAACTTAGACTCTGACTCGAGGTCATGAGACAGGAAGTTACTAGATGTCTCAAGCTAACTTCCTTTACTAAAGTTTAAAGTTATGGGAATAAATTGGGGCTTACCTCAAACACCCATGACAAAGTGACACTGCAAACCAAGGCAATGGGGAAAAAACTCTTCAATGTCTGGATCCCGTTTGGGTGGATGGATTTGATTTCAGCTAATTATCTTGATGAACGCAGGAAATAACAGCTTCTTTTCTTTTCTTTTTTCCCCCAGCATAGAGTTCAATATGTATTTCCTCATTTGAAATGGAAAATACCCACAAAGAGTTTTGTATCATGGATAAATTCATTCTAATACACCAAGAAAACTTCAGGGGAACAATTTCACGCCATGTTAAAAACTCTTTGGCATCTTTATGGGGACATAGTGGTGGTCCCTAGGAAGCACGTAACCTAGCAACGCCTTCACAACTCAGCAAAAAGTTACAAAAATTGGTATAACCTTCTGAGCAGTTAGGCAGGATGTTTCAGGAGGGGCTTTTCCCTGTTAAACGCTTGGAGGATACATTTGGGACACAACAGCAATTTAGAGCAGGCGGGGGTCAGCAGATCTTTTCTGTAAAGGGCCAGAAAGTAAATATTTTAGGTTTTTTTTTTTTTGGCGGGGGGGGGGCGGGGACAGGGTCTCTATTGCTCCTACTCAGCTCTGATGCTGTGGTGTGAAAGTTGCCCCAGGAAATACATACATGAACTGGTGTGGCTGGGTTCCGGTAACATTTTATTTAGAGACACGATATACTTTTCACATGTCATGAAGTACCGGTTTTGGGAAAAAAAAAAAGTTTTCCATCATTTAAAAAATGCAAAATGCACTCTAGCTTGGGGGGATTATCCAAACAGGTGGCAATGTGTCGACACCCAGTTTAGACCGTGTGTGTATGAAAACTGAGAGCGAGTCAGGGCCACAGAGCAGCTTCCCCTGCTGGAAACAGAGGGCCACCTGCAGGAGACAGACCGCCAGACTTTCAAGTTACCTGGGGAGTTCTGAGGGGACGAGCAGGGTGAACAGCGAGGAGAGAAGCTGTACCCAGGGTGGAAGGCAGCCTGCAGGGGGACGTAGGACATAATTTCTTCTTCAAAGAGACTGCAAAGTTAAAAAAAAAAAAAGGTTAGTACTCTGTCCATGAAAGAATGTTCATGAACCAGGTTAAAAGCAGTCGCAGCAAGGCACAAAAGCACTTGGATTTACTTAGACAGGCACATCCCCACATGCAAGCTCTCCCTGTTACTTTAAACCCCAATTAATCTGATAACAAGGTCTCCACCTCTCGCTCTTGAAACCCCAGCTGTAAATGTAAAGAAGGTGGGGGCCAGCAGGTGCAATGGGGGCCCTACTTTAGGCACCGCTGCCAGAATCCTCTAGAGCCAACGGTGAGTGTCTCCATCTGGGCTGTAGTGGAGAAATGTCCAGAACGGCTTTCCCAGCTGCTTTTCCAGAACCGTCTCAGGCTTAGTGTCTTACCTCAGCAAAATGACTAGATCTGCGTCACAGGACAGCTTCTCAAGCCCATGACTACCCTCAGTCCGAATGTAATGGATTTTCTCCCTAGAACAGTGTGGGAAGGAAAATAAGAATTACACGCCGACACACAAGCTTTTGACTCCCCCCTTTCTCTTCCAAGAGGGCCATACAGCAATGTTCCAACACCCAGTGTTTCGAGGTATTTTAAGTTCTTATGAGGGTTCCCATGGTGTTCTCCAAGGGCTTGCCTTTCCCCAGACTCACACGGGGACACAGTCGGGAGTGGAGCTGGGAAGGACTGTTGGGGGCTCATGGCGTCTTGTAAGCTATGCAAGGAAAGAGTGAGTGGGCATCTCTTGAGAAACCTCGTGCCTGATGAGAAATGAATAACCCCACACTAGGTACCGAGAGCGACCGGCACCAGAATACATGAGAGTCCCGAGGTCAGTCTGACCACAGGCATCAATTTCTCTCTGCTTAATTCCAATTGGTGCCTTTTGATTCTTTTTCACAGCCTCCAACTCCAGCCTGGCAAATGATCCCAATAAATCTATGGATAATTAGCCCTTCTTTTGAGTGAATGAACTTTGTAATGCGCTTCTCTGACGCTCAGATATCAAAGATCACAAGCACCATGGCCAAGACCCATTTCCTCATATTCACGCTTCAGTGACATTAAATGTTTTGCCCTTTCTTGAAGAGATGCAGCAGAAATCAGGGAAGACTTAGGGACTGACTTTTTTTTTTTTATTGCTTAATGAATTTTATTACAATTACAGGAGTACAAAAACCATCACAACTCAATTTGATAGCATTTCTGTCCCAAACCCTCAGTGCACCCCCCTCACCCCCCCAGATTGTCTTATTTGGAAACCAAAAGGTTTTCCAAACTCTGTGAATCATTGTCTGTTCTGCAAAGAAGTTCACTGTGTCTTTTTAGTTTCCACATGTAAGCGGTAGCATTGGATGTTGCTGTCTAATTGTCTGACTGGTTTCACTTCGCATGATAATTTCTAGGTCCATCCATGTTGCTATAAATGTTGTTATTTCGTTCCTTTTAATGGCTGAGTAATAGGGACTGACTTAAAAAAAACATATTTCACTGGAGTTCCCACTGTTGCACAGTGGGTTAAGGGTTTGGTGTCTCTGCTGCAGCAGCTTGGGTTGCTGCTGAGGCACAAGTGTGAACCCTGGCCTGGTGCAGTGGGTTAAGGATCTGGCATTACCGCAACTGGGGTGTAGATGGCAGCTGTGGCTCAGATTCAACCCCTGGTCTGGTAACTTCCATATGCCCTGGGTGTGCCCCTCCCAAAAAAAATCACTTTTTTAAAGTTTTTGGGATGGTTTTAGAGTCATATATATTTGTAAGAAATTAATCAGAGTGATCCAATAGAGTCTTTACTCAGTTTTCCCCAATAGATAATTAAAAATAAATCTATTATAAATACATATTGCAGATGCAACTTTGTTTTTAACTCTGATTCAAGTAGCATGAAACCAAATCTTTGTCATTACTTACATATTTTCAGGTAAAAATAAAATGAACTTGACTTTTTGGTGCTGGTATTTAAAAAAAAAAAAAAACAGGGACATTTTGGCCTCTACAAAGATATACAAAATGGGATTAGACAGAGAAATGCATTGTTGGTAAAAGTATCACTGCAGTAATGCCATTTCCAAAACCTGGTCGGGCTCACAGTGGCTTCTCTGATTGGGGACTTGAAAACTGGAGCAGACCTGTCCACACATCATGTAACAGAGGGCAGGAAGAAGTCCAGCCCAGGGAGCACGGACCATGCCCCCTCCACCGGCTGCTTCTCTCTCCGCGTCCCTGTGTCCTTGAGCCTGTGTCACTGAGCGTTGTTTTCCAGTCCTGATACCACTGCGTAGCTCTCTTGTCTGGAGGAACCCTGTGGACCCCGGCCCTCTGGTTTACCAACTCTGGTCCCATGAAGGACTCTCAGATTGATGTGTTCCCCCCACGGCAGTGTCCCTGGGGCAGGTCACTCTGCCGTCCCAAGGGACTCACATCTGGGTAAGCCCCTGGTCGCCCTACCTAGGGAAAAAGGGAGAGAACATTCTAGGAATGACCCCTTATTCCTCGGGTTCCTGGGGGAAGTGAAGTCCTTCCTGCTAGGGTCAATCCACGAGGGCAACAGAGGGCCCTCCCCAGCCCGGGAAGTGGTACCACCTGCACTGGTTCTGCCATCACCCCACCCATACAGACCACATCCACATGTCAGAAAGCCAAGCAGAGTTTTCCAAGAGTTTTGGTGGTTTTTCAGGGGATATTACACCCTCTGTCACTCGTGTGAAAAATCTCACGCAGACCTAGTGATCCAGGTCTTGGAGGGGGCTCCAAATACCCGGGGTGTTTCCCAGAGGCACTGAGAGTGGAGGAAGATTCTTACTCTTGTGAGAATGCCATCTGCCTCTTGTACACGTATCGCATGAGGAAAACTCCAGTGCCAAACGCCCCTCAGAGCTCGGGTCACTAGAACCCACCTGCTTCCTTGATATCCTGGCATCTTCACTGGCGGCCTCAAAGACCTCAAAACTCAATATCCACGATGAAATCCTTGACTTTCTCCCATCACTATCCCTCAGTTCTGATCATGGCCCTTAATAATTCTGTAGCCTTCTATTTTACTTTTAGAAAAGCCACACTTGTCTATCATATGTCCTTCTCAGTTGATAATAAGTCCCATGAGAGTAGGACCAGAGTCTGTTTTGCTTCGCTACTGGGTACACAGCCCTGACACAGTACTGATTCAGAATAGACGCACAATAAAAGCGCTGGCTGAAGGAAAGGAAGAATGAATGAGGAGTGCTGCTATGACCCTTAATGTGAACAGATGTCATTCCCTTCTGGGTTTTATGCCTCCATCTTTCCTTTCCCCATGTGGTTTCCTTTTGAGTCATTGCTGTCTGCTGAACAGTTTTTGAGAACTCATCTTCTACCCTCCAATTCAGCAACTGGCTTTGTGAACCTAAGACAGTGGATCTGTGGCTCCCTGAGAAGATCAAGGACTGAGCAGGAGTCATAGTCCCCACGTGGTGACCACACAGGAAGGGGTAAGCTTTTACTTTGGGGAGGGTCATGGGGAAAGGTGGTTTTCCTTTTAACTCTTGGACTCCTTTTTTTTTTTCCTTTTTAGGGTCACCCCTGAAGCATATGGAAGTTCCCAGGCTAGAGGTCAAATTGGAGCTACAGCCACCGGCCTACGCCACAGCCACAGCAGTGCCAGATCTGAGCCACACCTGTGACCTACTCCACAGCTCAACAGCAACGCAGATGCTAAACCCACTGAGCCAGGCGAGGGATTGAACTTGCATCCTCATGGATACTAGTCAGGTTCCTAACCCGCTGAGCCACAACAGGAACTCCTCAACTCTTGGACTTTCAAAATCGAGCTGATTCAGCCTTACACCACATCCAGGGGCAACGCAGAGGCACAGTCACAGCAAGCGGTGCCCATTTCCTGGGTCCTTGAAGCCTGACCCCCTGAAGAGCAAGTGGTTGCTCTTGTTCTGCCTTTTTGATTCCATGGCCAGTTTCTGATGTCACTGTGGGCTATTTTTCTTAAACTTTAATTTAAAAAAATTTAAAAATGCATTTTGTTTTTAATTTTTTTTTTTTTTTTTGACCGTGTGCACAGCTGCAACCAGAGTCACTGCAGTGACTACACCAGATCCTTAACCTGTTGAGCCACCAGGGGACTCCTGGGCTTTCTGCTTTTGATGAGACATTTGAATTTTTAACCTGAGGTCAACAGGTCCTTTAGGGGCCATTAACTCTTTGAAATTATAGGCAGAGACTTATGTTTATGTGTTGGGGATAGTCTCTAATAACTTTCATCAGATTCTCAAAGAAGTCTTTAACTTTAAAAAAGTTATCAGTTTCTACACTAATTTCCAAAGTTTTTCCAATTCCAACATACCCCTGATTCCAAGCCCCCCATATCTGGGAAAATCAGAACTGCGTACTTCTACATAGCAACAAAATTTTCGAAATCTCTTAGGTTGCGTTATAGTGTTATCCTACACAACAGTGACGAGACGGCTTACTTCCCTTTGGAAATCCTCTTCGCTCTTTTACACAGGGGGTTATTTTTATTACTTTTAAAATAATTTAAATGGGACAACAGTGTCTGTGGTGAGCTCAAATTTGTCTAAAAAGTCAGCAGTGACAAAATCACTTAGTGGCGGAATCAGAAAGGTAAAAAAATGTTCAAGACAAGTGACGTGGCAGAAAGTTTTCAGGTAGTATGACGCCTCTGAAAATCCCTTGGAAATTCCCTTAAATAATTATACACTGTGAGTCACAGAGCAGCCCACGAAAGGACCGAGTGTGCCACTGGCTTTCCATTGCACAGTAATAAGCCTTGGTGGGAGTTGAACTTAAGTGGAAGTAACAGTTCACTTAAGCTAAAGACCTGTAGTTCACTCTGAAAGTAGTGCTTCCAGAGTTCCAGCTGTGGTTCAGCAGGTTAAGGACCCAACATAGCATCTGCGAGGATGCAGGTTCGATCCCTGGCCTTGCTCAGGGGGTTAAGGATCCGGCACGGCCACAAACTACATCCAATCACAGATGCAGCTCGGATCCGGTGTTGCCATGGCTGTGGTGTAGCCTTCAGTGGCAGCTCGTATTCGACCCCTAGCCTGAGAATTTCCATATGCCACGGGTTCGGCCATAAAAAGGAAAAAGAAATAGTGTGTTCCCTATTTTCTAAAGCAGAGGGCCAGGCCCAGAGGGGATAGCGGTACAAAGACAAGACAGAGACCCTGCTCTGCGGTGGGAAGATATCAGTACAGGCTAGAATACGGGGAATATGGGAAAATATCTTAGAGGTACAAAAATGAATGCTATTAAAACAGGTAAGAGAAATATTAAAATCTGCCTGAATCACCGAATCTTTGCATTTCATTTGAGCCTTTAGAATAGGTCAAAATGCCCTTAAGAGAGAAGGCCTTCCAGAAAGGGCAGGCTTAGGAGAGGACACAGGCTGTTTGATGGAGGTGGAAGACAAAACCAGCACAGAATGGAGAGTTGAGATTAGAGCCAGACGTAGGAAACCATGAGACTGTGCTGAGAAATCTTGATTTTTCTTACCCATACAGTGTACCATTAAACAATTATATTTTAATAAGATGGCCATCTAATATCCAGTGTACCATTAAACAATTATATTTTAAAATAAAAATAATTTATCTGGTGCTTTATACAAAATTTTTTTGATGAAAGCTATTTTGCTCTGTTTTCGTGCTTTTGCCTCCAGATCAACAGAAGTCATTTTAGTGTCATATGAACAAGTGGTAACCTGACAAAATGACCATCTCTGATCGCAACACTTAGAGAACATTAAAACCCTGCTGGATCCTTCATTTTACACATTCAGCTTATGATTTAAATGCACAAATAAAATACAGCATAAGCGTCTGCCCTCTCTGCACAGAGGCTCTCCCACCTGGGTGATGGACAAGCCCTTACCTGAGTGCATGGTTTCTTGCCAAGCTTGGCTGACGCTCTTGCAGCATTTCAAAAATATTTGGCTGGCGAAGAAATGCCACAATCTTGTCATTATATGCTGAAACAGACATAAGCAGAAGTTGTGGTTGAGTCTTCAGCCCACAGATAATTTCTCTAATGATTGGAAAATGGCAGTTTAATACCAGGATTAATGGAGGAGTTTGAAGGGCAGGCAGCATACTCATCAAAAAAAGTAAGCTCTTGAGGTTTGTTTTTTTTTTTTTTTTCTGTGACATAATGGCGTTATTATTTTTCAAAGATCAAACCAAAAGTGAATGAGATTTAAGTTAATTACCTTTAATATTCTGGGAACTTAACGGGGTGTTAACTCATCCCCTTGTGAGCAGAGGAGGATAGAATTTATGAGAGGAGTTCGCTTTCCTTCCTTCTGACCTCTCTTGGTCATTGCGCCATAGTCATGATGGCAAAAGATTCTTGACGAGTTCAAAGAAATCCTTTTCTGAGCACTTGAACTTACGACTTTGACCACTGGTTGATTTCCCAATAGTGATCATGAAAATATCCAAATGCACTTGGACTCTCTCACCTCACTGGCCCTGATACTAGTGGCATGCATTGGGGGAAGAGGTAGCTGAGGCTAGGAATGGAGGCTGGGCCATCTTACCCCTGTACACACACAGGAAGTGAGCTCTAAATTAAAAATTCCATCAGACAGTGACACAATCTGTCACTCAAACTATGTCTCCTGGGACCCAGCTAACCAATCATTGAGTGGAATGAAGAGGGTGGGGAGTGAGGATCCAGAGGAGAGGAAAGGAGAGAGAGGGGAGGGAGGCAAGAAGGACAAAGTGAGGAGGAAGGAGGAAGGGAAAAGGGTTAGAGGGGATGGGAGCAAAGGGTAGGGAGTGGACTACACCATAGAAGAAGAAAAGGAAAATACAGAATCCTGAATAGTAAAGCGGTCACAATAAGAAAACCAGGGCTAAGTGCTGGGTCTCCAGAGGGCTCGCAAACACGATACGTACCCAGGGGCAATGGCTCATGTTGATGTTGGCTTCGAATCGCGGCTACTAAGCTGTGTCCTGGCCTGCCGAGTAAAGAGGCTCCTCTGTTTCTAGAGACTTCTGAGGCCTGATTTCAAAATAAAATGGGTAGTGTTAGAAAGCTCATCTGTTTCCGATGATGTTTGGATACTAATTTTTCAATATGAGGGGTAAAATGACCCTGACATCACCTAAGCTGAAGAAGCAATGGGGAGTTCCTGCCGTGGCTCAGCAGAAACAAATCTGACTAGTAACCATGAGGACGCAGGTTCGATCCCTGGCCTTGCTCAGTGGGTTAAGGAGCTGGTGTTGCTGTGAGCTGTGGTGTAGGTCGCAGACGGGGCTTGGATCTGGCATGGCTGTGGCCGTGGTGTAGGGTGGCAGCTGCAGCTCTGATTTGACTCCTAGTCTGGGAACCTCCATATGCCGAGGGTGTGCCCCTAAAAAGACCAAAAAAAAAAAAAAAAAAAGAAAGAGGAGGAAGCAATGAAGTTATAATTATCAAAATGATGGAAAATAAGCAAGGTAAAAAAAATGACTAAGTGGAATGGTTGATGCTGTGGTTTTCAAGAAAGGGATTATGCCAAGGGTCATGAATGTTCATCAGAGTAATATACTGAATAGACTAAGAAACATCTCTCCTCATAAGTATGTTAAAGAGATGTAGGGAGTTCCCCTTGTAGCTTAGTGGTAACAGACCCAACTAGTAACCACAAGGATGTGGGTTCGAACCCTGGTCTTGCTCAGTGGGTTAAGGATCTGGTGTCGCTGTGAGCTGTGGGAGAGGTCACAGATGTGGCTTGGATCCAGCGTCGCTGTGGCTGTGGCGTAGGCCGGCGGCTGCAGCTCTGATCAGACGCCTAACCTGGAAACTTCCATATGCTCCAGGTGAAGTCCTAAAAAGCGGAAGAAAGAAAGAAAGAAAAATCGATGTAAATAAACTCCAGGAGTATTATAAGTAAGGTAGGTTTATGACCTTGATTCCTAAGAGGCAGCACTGAACTTCATAACCAGATGTGGAATGGAGAGTCTCTATTAAACGGTGTTTACTACACTTGAATGGCCTTTCTTTGTTTAGTGGGTATTATTCCATTCACTATACTGGCTACTTTTCATGCAGTATCTTATAACTTCACAAAATTCGGCAAGATAAGTGTTATTAAACCTAGTTTGCAAATAGGGAATCTGAGGATCAGGGCAAATTAGAGTTTTCCAAAATTCTCAACTGGAAGAGATAGAACTAGGATACTAACGAATGCTTAACTGCAGAGAATACTTTTACTTCCCCCTACTGCTGGCCTGCACCCAATATCCTGGTTTGGGTTCGGCATTTGGACAAAATGTCATGGACTACAGAATTTGCTTAGCTTAAAACTGATACTTGTGATAATTAACTTTAATTGAACTCAATCTCAAAAGTTAATAAGCTCCCTAGGTTCCAGAGCATGAGTCCACACATATTTTGCTCCTTAAAGGACCCCTGCAAGGGTTTTTAAATGGAGTCATCCTTGGCTTTCCACGTTGGAATACATTCACCAGCTATATGGGGTTTGGTGTAGGTTATAAGTTACTCTTTGATATTTGGTTAAGTTGCCGAAATAGGCTTTGAAATATTGAAATATCGAAATAATAACTCTGAAGATGACTTTGTAAGATACTCCTAGAGAGCTCCAACATCCAGACCAAACAAGGAAAGAAAATTCTCCCTCGGAGACCAGCATACAATTCACTCACACAGAGCTCAATAGAAGGGGTGGGTTGCTATGTCGCACCGTCCAGAAATGTCAGGTTCTCAAAATGGTCCCTGAAGACCAGGCCATGTGTGATATCGCAGGTGACAAAGGAAGGCAGATGACTTAGGGTTTCCCAGTGAAAGAAACTGTCCCTTTGTTCCCCTCCATGAATTAATAAATCTATAAAGGTTTTCTGGGACTGAACTATCTCTTTTTCTTCAAGAGAATTGTGTCAGTTTGCATTAATCGTGTGTGTGTGTGTGTGTGTGTGTGTGTTTTATGGCTGCATCTGTGGCAAACGGAGGTTATCAGGCCAGGGATCAAATTGGAGCTGCAACTGCCGGCCTTCACCACAGCCACAGCAACATGGGACCTGAGCCTCATCTGCGACCTACGTGGCAGCTAGCAGCAACGCCGGCTCCTTAATCCACTGAGCAAGTCCAGAGATTGAACCTGCATCCTCATGGATACTACATCAGGCCCCTAACCCACTGAGCCATAATGGGAACTCCTTAATCATGTGTTTAAAATATTTTTGATGCTGTAAAGACAGGAATCTCTAAGATCACTCAGTTGAAGATTATCTAAGTGATGAAGTACAGAGGGAAATTAGACAAGCAGAGAGACCTGAGAGTGGACTTCAAGAAAGCTTGGCTATGTAATGAACTTGGGTGATGCCTGCTGTCACACTTTGAGGAAAAGTGTCTAACTTAGTGGATGCCTGGAAATGAATAAGACTTTGAAACAGGAAGAGGCTCACTTCCCTTTTTTTTTTTTTTTTGGCTCTACCCGCAGCAAACGTTCCCATGCCACAGATCAAACCTACGCCATAGCAGTGACAATGCTGAATCCTTAACCACCAAGCCACCAGGGTAGTCCTTGGAAGAGGCTCACTTCTGTTCCTGGTGGTCCCAGGTAATCCATGCGTCTCAGACATGCTTAAGGGAAAAACTACACCTAATTCTGAGGTCACCTGCTCACTGGCAGAACTGAGCCAGGGGAAGGCTGGCTGGTCTGAAGGCAGATGACTGGCTAAGGGATATGCTTCATGTTGACTATGAGCGAGGTGGAGGAAACAAGACAGGGGAGAGGTGGGGCGTGTGGGGTCCAAGCCATAACATCTGCCAAGGATAAAGGAGGTGATTGCAAAGCGGCACTGGATGGCCCACAGACGAGAGCTGGAGGATGGGAAGGTTAAAGAGAAACATCCTTCAACTAGGGGGCAAGAATTCACAGGGACCGAGATGATTTCAGGCAGGGCTAAAGACTTTGAGATTCTAAGACTGGATAGAACTTTCTATGTACTACGATCCTGGAGGCCCTGAAGTGGGACTAAATGTCCATCCTGAGGGATGTCTGATATCAGCTAAGTGGCTGATTTCCATCTCACTGCAAACACGATGCTAACACTCGCCTTGCTCAATGCCTGAAAGCACCTAGAAACATGGATTTTCCATTTACGACCAAAATAATGAGTCAATGAATTCCCCAGAATTTGAAACTTTTTGTATTGCTGAATTTCTTAGACAGGTGTGTGTGTGTGTGCGAGAGAGAGAGAGAGAGAGAGAGAGACAGAGAGTGACACAGACAGAGACAGAGAGCGACACAGAGAGGTGAGCTCCTTGTGACCTGTCTCTCCCCAGACATTCTGTGACTATTCTCTGACTGGATAAAACCCAGTCTGCAGTAGCGACTACTTTTAAGATTTCTTTTCCTTTGGAGGCTTTAATCATAATTGCAAACGTGAAAACTTGAAACACTTGGCTTTCCAGACAAAACAGAACAGATATGCTCAGAAAATAGTTTTCCGTGACTGGTAAACAAGCTTCCCTTCTGTGTCGTGATCTGGAAATGTAAACTAGTGATTTTTGAAATCTGTGATTGAAAACTGCAGGTTTTAGACTGAATCTGGGTTAATCACCAGCTAATGCTCTCTTGAAACCGCTGGAGACCTGACAATAAAAAAATAGCAAGTTCAGAGGAAAAGTCCAAGTGATGAATTTGCATTCATCTCTAGATTCCTTTTGTATTCTAAAAGTGGATCACTAACCAGGTTTGCAGAACTGTAAGAAAATAACAGAGAGGGATCAATGTTTGAATTGTTCAGCATATTTATAATAGTGGGCAATAAACACAATGTACAAAGAAAGACTTGAGTTAAATTGTGGTAAATCCATATAATAACATATAGAAGAATTTTAACAGCTTGGAAACTATCTATAAGGTACTGCAACGCTAAAAGAAGATAATGAACTATAGACAATATGATTCCATTTTTCACTTCTATGTGTACCAGGAATTGTCTCTAGATGGGAGAATGACTGTACCAGCCTATTTCTTTTCCAGCCATGTCTGTATTTTTTTTCATTCATTACATACCACTTAGGATTCAAAGGTGTATTTTCACAGGTGTCTGAATTTTACAAACTTCCAAACAAACCTGTGATCAAGTACACGTTCCATGGAATTAAGAGGAAAATGACTGATTTTAAGAAGCAGGGCAGAAGTTACCCTCCCCAAAGGCAAGCTTCTTGAATGGTGACTTCTCTTTGTCATCGGAGCCAAAGCAATGATTTTTGTCATAAGAGCAACTCATTGCAAAGAATGATGAAGAGCGAGTTCTGCTTTGAGAATGAGAAGTCAGTTTCTCTTTCCTACTAGGCTCTTGCCCATTCCCGAGGCAATTCCTGCTCAGTTTTTTTGCATGTACCCTTTCGGAAACGGTCAATGACTAGTGATTTTTTACCTTGACCAAGATAAAGCGGTGAAAGAAATGAATACTGTGTGTTCTGCGGGCCATCTCTATTAATGTTTATTTCTATTGGAAACTGCAGTATAAACAAGACGAATTTGAACTTTAGTGATTTCCCTACCGATAGAGAGACGGGATCCAATATTTACAGCCCTCTCTGCTCTTCCAGTTCCATTTGGACACTAGGGAAGAGACAAGGTCTGTTTTGTTGGTACTTAAATATAGGGCAGGCAGATGTGCTATTGTATTAAAATACATGTTAACATGTCAAATAATGATCTTATAATGCATAAAACCCTACATTCCTGATAACTGTTTTCAGGAGACAGCCTGAAAAATTTTCAGGTGAGGCAAAGGCTAATCCAAAAGGCTTTGAGCAGTGTCTCTATTAACAGCGTATTGGTGGGGTTTTGAGGGAAATTTCTTATCATTTAGGATCCTGAACATAGAAACTGATTTAAATTCTGTTCTTACATGCCATAGATACCCGCCCCCCCCCCCTTCCTAAGCAACACTCAAGAAATGGCTTGGACTTCCCTGGTGGTTGAGCAGGTCAAGGACCTCGCATTATCACTGCTGCAGCATGGGTCACTGCTATGGTATGGATTCAGTCCCTGGCCTGAGAACTTCCCTATGGGCACAGATCAAAAACAAACAAACAAACAAACCAAAAAAACCCAAACCCAGGAATAAATGGGTCATGAAGGGGGACAGAAAATACTGATTCCTAACACTGAGGTCTAAGAAACATCTATAGTGAATTCCTCATTGCCCATGATAGGTGACACAGAAGAATCATGGATTATGGAAATAGTCCATTGATTATTCCCGAGTCTCCTATTTCTGTCTGCTTAGCTGTCATTTCTCATTGGCTCTACTGCTATTCCCAAACTCATTGTCGACCTGTCTAAAGGCACACCTGCCAGCCTTTCCAGCTGGCTTTGCTGTTCATCTTATCTGTGAGCTGTGAATGGGGCTGTGTGTCAAGCCTCACAGACTCTGAGGATCACAGAGCTGGAAGAGACTTTAGTGGCCATCCAGTCCCCTCGTCCCCATGTGCAGATGGGGAAATTGAGGAAGGACTCAGAAAGGGAAAGGTGGCAGAAGGACAAACAGCACCTCTGCTAGAAGCTGGGCTGAGACTCCCAGCTAACTCAAGTCCTAGGTACCCCTTCTTCCACACCCCTCAACTGTGGCCATGGCCTCTCATGGCCTTTCTCTCTCAAATCCCCCTGTGTGACAATCCTGCCTCTTCTTGGCTACCACTGTCTCCTTTTAAAAAGACTAGTTTAGGAGTTCCCTGTTGTGGCTCAGTGGTTAATGAATCTGACTAGGAACGATGAGGTTGCGGGTTCCATCCCTGGCCTTGCTCAGTGGGTTAAGGATCTGGCGTTGCCGTGAGCTGTGGTGTAGGTTGCAGATGGGGCTTGGATCCTGCGTGGCTGTGGCTGTGGCTGTGGCATAGACTGGCAGCTACAGCTCCGATTAGACCCCTAGCCTGGGAATCTCCATATGCTGCGGGTGTGGCCCTAAAAGGATAAAAGACAAAAAAAAAAAAATAAAAAATAAAAAAAAAGACTAGTTTACACTGGACTGGGAGTTAGGAAATCTGGTGGCTAGAGTTCTTGATATTTCAGTTTACTTGACTGTTAAACACTATCCTTAACTGGAGCAGACCTACCACTGAAGAGTGTTTGGAAATGCATAGGGGTGTCTTGTGCTGTTTCTGTTTTTGGTGTCACAGTAACTGGGGGAGAGGGGGTGTTACCTCTCCAGCGCTGTAACTTCGGAGCCTCTGGAGGTGCTGTCGATGTGTCAGATGGTTGGGAAGACGGCCATTCTGAAGAGGGATTCGGGGGTCAATGAAAGTGGTAGCTCGGCTGTTGTGGTCCACGAAGAAAGACTAGACAGACAGACCAGGAAAGAAAGTACATGCATGAGAAGGAGCCAAAAGGAGCCAAGGAGACATGGGAACGCTCGGGGGACTGGAGAAGAGTATTAAAAAATATAAACATAATAATAATAATAATAATTAAATCATCCTTTAATAATAATAATAATAATATTAATAATAATAATAATAATAAAAGCTAGGGAGAAGATGCCTGTACTTCTGCTCTCCCAGGTGTTCAATGAAGCAACACCAGACCCTGATAAACACTTTCCACTGTGAAGTTACAGGGCAGTGACACCTTACTCACCATGGAAAACAAGAGAAATAGAGCCTTGGATGGATAAAAAAATAATTCTTGTAATTAATCACTTGTAGATCATTTTATTTCTTTTTAAAAATAAAGCTCTTTTAGAGAATTAGCACAGTCTCACTGAAGAAAAAAACTTGAAAAGGATAAAAAACAGGTAAGAAGAAGATAACAAAAATCCTCTCAAATATTACAATCTAAAGGTAATCATTAAAATCTTTGGGTGCTTTTTTTCCAGTTTTTTCTTCCTATGCAAATATACGAATATATATGTTTTCCCCACATCAGCACCTACAATTTTGTTATTTTAGGAGCATTTCCCTAAGTTATTAAATATTCTCTTAACACAGAATTTTAGTGAGTATATGGTATACAGTTTGAAGAATACATAACAATTCATTTCAGTACCCTCTATCATTGGACTTTGACTTTTTATTGTTTTAAAATAATACTTCAATAAATATTCTTCTACGTAAATCTCTGTGGCCTGTCTGATTAGCGTTTATGTTCCAATATACGACAAAATTCATTCTTTAAATCTAAAATTACCTCTCACAAGAGAAAATTAGTATTTTTCTCCTTTTATGAAACCTCTCACGCTATAAAACAGCCTTTCAACTACCCTCTTTTGAATAGAATGTAATGTCTGGTAAAGATAGCTTCACCTTGAATGACTTCAATGTTCATTTTAGATATGTTCAGGTGTCACCTGAAAGAAGTAGTCTAAGAAATTTTATACAGATTTAGAAATTATTCTTAGGGGGGTATGAGTTTATAGTTTCAAGTATTAGATGTTGCTGTAAACGAGCTCTAAACTGTCATACAAGAAGAGGTGGTTTCATTATGGAGATTAGAAATACCCACTGCAGGACCAAGGTTATAACTCTCCAAGTATCATATGAATCAGTTATCTGTGGCTGGTAATAAAATTTCCCAGCACAGCATCCCACGTACTCTCAAAAAGGGCTATATGTCCAGCAAATAGTGAGGACCAAAATGATGTTCGCTGCAACACTGTATTAGAGGCTCAAAGGTGATGCTAGTGATATAAAAAATATGAGTGACGAATCTGAATAAGAATGAAGTGTGGGTGGAAAACACCCAATATTTATCGACGTGTTTACGTGAGATTTTTAAACACACAAGTTAAATGAATATACAGTAAAAGTAGACTTTAATTCAACTGCATGTCTTGAAGTTTCTAAAGTTAAACGGGTTTCCTATATACATATATATGATATATATGTATTCCCTATATATGTATAAACACATATATCTGTGTATATGTATTCCCATACATGTATTAAACGGGTTTCCTATATATGTGCATCTGGTAAATTTTTAGTATAAATTCCTAAAAGTTAACTACCAGGTTAGGAAGAGTGAATTACATAAAGTTAGGAGAATATTTATGGTTATTGATCCATATCAAACTGCTTTAATGAGAAGTGTACAGATTTATCGTCTTACCATAAGTCCACGAATTATTTTCATGGACTTTACAAATGCTGAGCATTGGAAAGAACTCTTAGAAATGCTGAATGGTAAATAAAAAAAAAATATAAGGGAAGCCAAACATTTTCTCATAGGTTTATTTGTCAATTTCTTCAATGGAGTATTATCTACTTTGTTCCCTTTTTGTTGTTGGGATATTAAGGTTTTATTTTAAAAAGTTTTTAAATGATTTTTAACTTTTTTCCATTATAGTTGGTTTATGTTACAGAGTTCTGTCCATTTCTACCATACAGCAAAGTGACCCAGTCACACACACACACACACACACACACACACACACACACACACACACACACACATATGTATATATATATTCTTTTTCTCACATTATCCTCCATCATGCTCCACCATAAGTGACTAGATATAGCTCCCTGTGCTATACAGCAGGATCTCATTGCTTACCCACTGCAGATGCAATTGTTTGCATCTATTAACATCAAACTCCCAGTCCATCCCACTTCCTCTCCTCCTTGGCAACCACAAGTCTGTTCTCAAAGTCCATGAGTTTCTTTTCTGCAGAAAGGTTCATTTGTGTCATATATTAGATTCCAGAAATAAGTGATATCATATGGTATTTGTCTTTCTCTTTCTGACTTACTTCACTTAGTATGAGAGTCTCTGGTTCCATCCATGTTGCTGCAAATGAAACTGTTTTGTTCTTTTTTATGGCTGAGTAGTATTCCATTGTGTATATGTACCACATCTTCTTAATCCATTCATCTGTTGATGGACATTTAGGTTGTTTCCATGTCTTGGCTACCGTGAGTAGTGCTGTAATGGGTTTTCTTTATTTTAAATATGCTTAGTAATTGATCTGCCTTCAAACTGTTTTTGAATTTTGTTTCCTTTGTTTTCTAATAGACAGAATTTTTAATATTACTATGTATACAAATCTCTCAATCATTTCTCATTAGCTTGAAGTCAGTTAAATGCTTCATTATATTTTTCTAGTTTTATTTTGGTGGCTTGTTTCTGAAACTTACTTTTGGCATCATATGAAGTTGTAATTGGATTTTTTTCTCCAAGAACTTATTTTTCTAAATCACTCATTCCCTATTGTTTCATTATATATAAATTTTTACAAATGCTATGGTCTGTTTTGGGAATATTTTACTTGTTTCAGTGGTCTGTGGGAGTTTCACTGTTTTAATTATTCATGTCTATAGGGCAAGTTACCTCTCATTATTATCTTTTTCAAATTTTTCTTTCTTAGGCATTCTTGCCTGCTTATTTTACATTTCTAGAAGAACTAATATTAATTTTATTAAATTTCAAAATAGTTATCTTGGACTTTGTTTAGAAATACCTTAAGACTACGATTTTAAATAGAATTCATTATGATTCCCACTTCTGAACATAAAATGGTTGTCTACTTAAGATTTTTTTCCTCAGTAAAATTTTGTAGTTGTCTACTTGAAAGACACATTTTAGTTAAGATAGTTTATAGATACTTAATATTGTTTGTTGCTATTCTGAGTGTTTTTTTTTTCCCTGTAATCTTTGTAATTCAACATTTGCTAGTACACAGGAAAGTTGTTATTGGGGTGTTTATGTCTGCTCACCATATTAAATTCTTCCAATGAATAAATTACTCTTTTAGATATAGCCTCTTTGATTTTAACTTGCAAATAATGATAATTTTGTCTACTCTGTTATAAGAGCTCTTTTGTCATCTACCTTCTTCTTTTCTAATATTGGTGACAACCTGCAGAACAATGTTGGATAAGAAATGGCAGCTACAATCTTCACGTTCTTTATTTTGACAGGAAAACTACTAGGGTCCAATTGGAAAACAGGATGTAATTCATTATGTTAAAGCATCCTTTACCATGTCAGGAAAACATTTTTACATTCTTACTTTACTAAGACTGTTTTATTTTTAAAATATATGTAAAAGTGTTTTTAATTTTTATCAAGTACTCACTTTAGTATTTCTCTTTTATTTTTCTTTATATCATATGTATGATGTTATTTGGGTCATAAGGCACATATGATTATTGTATTTTCATTTTCATTGTGCCATTGATGACTATAACATCTTCCTTTGACCCAATTTTATTTTCTAAAATTTTTTTGGCTGTGCCTGTGGCATGCAGGAGTTCCCGGGCCGGGGACTGAACCCAAATCACAGCAGGGATCCGATCCATAGCAGTGACAACACCAGATCCTTGATCTGCTAGGCCACCAGGGACCTTCGTCTCTGACCCCATTTTAACGATTCGGATTTCAACTCTCCTTTGTATGCTATTAATAAACCACCACTGACTTCTCTGTTAATGTTTTATATTAATATTGATTTTTTTTACTACCAACATTTCTGAATCACTTCTTAGGTATGTCTTTTTATAAGCTGCATTTGTTTGCTATCCAATCTGACAGTATCCCCTTTTGCTATGTAAGTTTATCCTGTTTTCGCTTGCTGTCACAACTGTTCCGCCTGGCTTTACTTTTGTTATTTTATTTTTATTATTTTAATTTTTTTCTTCCTTTGTGGGTTTTTTGGTGTGTTTTGGCACCTAGACTGTATTTTGCTTTATGTTATCTTTTGCAGAAATTGAAAACTGAAAAATCGTGCTTTAAGTGGTACAACGGTTGCCTTTCAGTTTTGTTGAATAACTATACTTAGCCTTTGTTTTTTCAAATTATCCACTTTGGCTCCCCTTACTCCCAACCAGGAACTTAGCACAACTTTCCTTGCCATGTTCACCCACCTGCTTCTGTTTCCTCATATTTTTAATTCTAGTCTGGGGATACTGATCCAGATTATTTTCAGACCAGTATTCTACTTTTATTATACATATTTTCCCATATTGTATTAGCCTTTTCCAATACATTTTAAAGCATTAAAAAATGTAAGGTGGGGAGTGATTATTGTGGTGCAGCAGAAATGAACCTGACTAGCATCCATGAGGACACAGGTTCGATCCCTGGCCTCACTCAGTGGGTCAAGGATCCAGGTTGCTGTGAGCTGTGGTATAGGTTGCAAATGCAGCTTGGGCCTAGCGTTTCTGTGGCTGTGGTGTGGGCTGGCAGCTGTAACTCCCATTTGACCGCCAGCCTGGGAACTTCCATATGTAGCAAGTGTGGCCCTAAAAAGTAAATAAATAAACAAATAAAGTAAAGCAACTATTTACATTTACATCTATGTATTTGACTCAAATACCTACCACCACAGTTTTTTTTAATGCTATGATTCTCCCATTATTGATTTCCTATTGTACTTCATTTGTGAGCCATTTGGAGAATGGCTTTTGGTGTTTTCTGAGGGCAGGCAAAAAGAGTAGACTGAGCTCTAAAAACTTGCACAGGAAGTTTTTTCCCCAGTGTCTTCACATTTGAGTGATAACAATATTTCTGGAAATAGGATTACTGGGTTACAACCTTTCTCATCAATAACCTGTAGTCACTGTTCTGTGGGTTTCTCTAGTTTAGTTTCATGGATGAGAAATTGAAGCTTGTCTGATTTTAATTCTTTGGTATGTGACTTTCACATTGTCATGGCTTGTATGTTGATAAGATTTGAAAAAAAATCTCTATTTCAAGACATTCCAGAGAATATGTGGATATAAAATTTATTTTCAATAATCTTACTGTGACTCAATGAGTTCAATTAATCTGCCCAATGGGACAGCTTGTTGTAGATCAAAGTTTTTTCAATATTTAATTAATAATTTGCTATTTATATTTAATTATCACTACTATACTTATTATTCTGGTTTCTTCTTCAGGAACATCTTAAAGTGATTCATCCAACAGAGATTTGCTGAGGGTCACCTATGGGCCAGGCACTATACCAGGGCCTTAGAAGTTCATCAATGAGCAAAACAAATGACCTGGCTCTCAGGGAGCTTAACATTCTGCTAGGAGAAACAGACAAAGCAGTAAATCGAACAAATACGTAAATTACATAGCAGAGCACGTCGGTTAGGGGTCTTGGGAGAGCATGTGATATTAAATTGGATCTCACTGAGAAGGTGAGACACTTTGTTTTTTCCCCCTTTTTTGTGGTTTTTACATTTCCTCTCTCCACCACCTCATCTTTCACTGTTTGCAATTGGGTGTCTTCTCTGTGCTTTGGGGGCTGTTTCCACGGTCATATTCTTTCCATGGTCATATTCTATGTTAGCGGTTTCATTTTATGGGCGTCAGTTCTGCTCTGTTTTATCACTCTGCTATTACATACAACTTGCGTTCCTTGCGATCTTAAAATATTTATTTTAGCCCATATTCTTTCCTTGTTTTGAATTGTGGTAGAACACCTAACATGAAATTTACTTTCTAAGAAATTGTCAAGTGCATAGTACAGTATTGTTAACTACAGGCACAGCATTGTATAGCTCATCTCTAGAACTTATCCTTCTTCTGTAAACTCTGCATCTAGCCTATGGTCATACCACCCTGAACGTAGCCAGTCTAGTCCTAAAACTCTATACCCACTGAACAGAAACGCCCCATTTCCTCCTCCCCGCGGCCCCTGGCAATCACCATTCTCCTTTGTTTGTATGAGCGACTACTTCCGATATCGCTTATCAATGGAACAATGCGGCATTTGTCCTTCTGTGACTAGCTGATTTCACTTAACATAAGGTCTTCCAGGTTAAACTGTGAGGTAGCTTGTGTCAGAATGCCCTTCTTTTTAAAGGCTAAATAATATTCCATTGTATGTGTACACCACATTTTCTTTATCCAGCCATCCATCAACAGACACTTAGGTTGCTTCCGTATCCTGGCTATTTGGATAAAGAACAGGAGAGTGCAGAGAGCTCTGTGTGATTTCAATTTCAGTTCTTGTGGATTAATACCCAGAGTGGGATTGCTAGATCCTAGGCTAGTTCTGTTTTCTTAAGTCTGCTTCCTCTTGGCTTGTTTTCTCTTTGTGGCTTCTTCTTGCTCAACAGAAGTCATGTGCTCTTATGCCATTTTGTGGATAATAAGCAGATCTTTTTTTTTAATAATAATTGATTTACAATGTTATGCCAATTTCTTCTGTACAGCAAAGTGACCCAGTCATACATAAATACACACACACATTCCCTTTATTATATTATCTTCCATCGTGTTCTGTCCCAAGAGACTGGATATAGTTCCCTGTGCTGTACAGCAGGACCTCACTGCTTATCCATTCTAAGTATAATAGTTTGCATCTACTACCCCCAAACTCCCAGCCCATCCCACTCCTTTCCCCCTAGGCAGCCACAAGTTCTCTATGAGTCTGTTTCTCTTTTGTAGATGACAAGCAGATATTTTAAAAGCTATTCATTTCTATTTCTGAAGAAAATTATACTATGAGACAGTTTTTGCTCAGATAAAGATTCTATTTCCTTCACGTAGGTCTTCAGAGGCCCCTTCTCATTTTGTTATTGTAGAGGCCACGTCCATCTCACGCCTGCCACAGATGGGGTCCCGCCTGTCCCACCACCCACAGCCCCCCACCACATCTTGGATGATAACCGCCCTCCTTAGCTCAGCCCTGAAGTGCCCTTGAGGCTCACAGGCAATCTCTAATGAAGTTGGGCGCAGGCTGTGTCCCTTCCTCAGATTTTTAAGACAACAGATGAGTCAGATGCTATTTTGTCTTCCCTGTGGGGATGACGGTGCATTCAAAGACACCAAACAGCTCAGGCCCAGCCCTCCTGTTCCTCAACAGTGCAGAGGAAAAGTGAAATCTGTTGACTCTGAATGTGTCAAAAAAAAAAAAAAAAAAAAAAAAGGAAGCAAACTGGCCAAGGGAGGAAGAAGAGGATGACCTAGTGTTCCGAAACCTACTCTGTTTCTTTGGCACAGATGTAATCACCACATCATTTTTTCACTGTCATTCTCCCAGTGGAGGCCGCAACCAGTAAACAAGAAGGTCCTGGGGAACAGATTCTGGCTATGGTGGCTTTTCTCCTACACAGGTCACCCCCCTCCATCCCCTCTGCAGTTCACCTGCAACTGCAGAGCTGGTCAGAGACGTTCACAGTACTGATGGACTTGAGTTCGTGGACACAGTCTTTCCCCGTACACTCTAGAGGGTGAGGCTGTGAAGCATGCTAAGGGGTTTGTGGGGGAGGGATTTCTGGCTCCCAGGGCACAGTGACACCCCATCTGCCCACTTTGGGGAAGTGTGACTTTGCATGTTCACAGCTCAGAGGAAAGGAGCTGCATGATGCAGTTTTCCACTGAGATGCATGTCTGCTGGCAACGCTTCTGATTCCTCTGACACTATGAGAGGGAAGATTTTCCCTACTAAAGGTTGTAAAAGCCGATGCAGGGACAATTCTTTGGTAAACTGTTTGGCCTGTCCTATAAATACACTGGTACTCCAGAGATGACTGTGGTAATTAAGAAAAAAACATTCTCATTCTCGCTTTAGCAAACTCAGCTAGATTCTAAAACATCGCTGGGAAAGACCAGTATTGGTCAGGGACACACCACATCAAAATGCAAGCCAGTGACATTGCATGGGCCCAATTCACCCCAACCCTACTTGCCAGGCTCTTTTAATGAGAACTGAAGGCTTATTAGGGAAATCACAATGACTGATCTAATAATGTCACTCCTATTAAACTAATAATTTCATTCCCTGAGAGTGAGCTAAGGAGGCAGGACACTAGAAAGGTCATTGAACAGAATTTGGTTTCAAGTTCCAAACCTAAACTAAAAAATATGTAGCCAGTAGTGCTCAGCTGGGTGCGATATTGTACTCCCCAACCACCCTTCCCCAGGGGAAATATAACAATGTCACAACTTGGTGGAGATGCTACTGGCGGAAGCCAGGGATGCTTGAAAACATCCTACACCGTAGCAGACAGAAACCCGGATGTGGACAGCACCCCTCCCACCCCCCTCCTCCGGGTGGCCATCGAGGGTCTCAGGCGCAGGCTTCCGTCCGCTCGCCAACTCCTCCCTCACCTGCTCCCAGGTTTTCCCTTTTTTTTTTTTTTTTTTTGCCTTTTGTCATTTTAGGGCCGCACCCGCGGCATGTGGAGGTTCCCAGGCGAGGGTTCTAATCGGAGCTGTAGCCACTGGCCTACGCCGCAGCCACAGCAACACTGGATCCGAGCCGCGTCTGCGACCTACACCACAGCTCACGGCAACGCCGGATCTTTAACCCGCTGAGCAAAGCCAGGGATCGAACCCGTAACCTCATGGTTCCTAGTCAGATTCGTTAACCGCTGCGCCACGACAGGAACTCCCAGGTTTTCCCTTCCGAGGCAAGGCCCTCACAGCAGTCCGGCTCACCTTTCCCTGCTGGTCCGTTTTGATCTCCCAGCCCCGGGGCAATTCCAGTCGCGTGTCCGCAAACATGTTGATGAAATTCACCAAGTCCCGGTTGTGCTGGTAGCGCTCGAAGTTGCGCGCATCCCGTCGGACCTTCAGGATCATGTGCTTCAAGCAGGTGCTACTGGTGAAGACTCGGTAGGCACTCTGAGAGCCGGCGGGGCGGATCGGGAGGGGCGTGGGGGTGGGAGAAACGCAGACCAAGCACACTATGAGCACCTTAACAGGATGGGTGATGGTCGAACGGGTTTACCGTGAGCCTTGAAGGGGGTGCCTCGGAAGCAGAGGCAGAACTCCAGAAGTAAAACATCCGCCCACCGTAAACACACATGGCCCTACCGGCATTCCCTGCAGCCTAGGACACTGGGGACCTTCCTGCATCTCAAAGCTCCCCTCCCCCTCCTGCCCCTCTTCCCGGTTCCCCCCGCCTCAGCCAGGCTCTGCTCCCTTGAATCTCCATCTACCTCTCTGAGCAGCCCTCCTCTCTCTCCTCCCTAGCTCCTCCTCTGACCGCACAGGTCCGCCCTGCCCCGCTTATCTGTCTGTGCAACAGGGAGTATTCACTAAAGTTCCCTGGGGATTTAAGGCTGGACGTTAAGTCTGTCACTCCCTGAATCCTATGTAAAAACCTCTGTGCATGGTGGGGTTGAGGGGGTAAGACATGAAGAAAGTTTCAAGAATTTCTACTTGTGCTTAATTGTGCCATTTTCTGCTACCCGGGGCTGGGGTGTGAGTGGTTGGAGAAAAGACTGCTTGCGGCCAGAGTAGCCTGGGACAGTGGTTCCTTCTGTTCCAGGGCCACCTGGTGGCCAGGGCCCAGGGCAGCAATATCTGGCATCCTTGGTTCCCATCATGATTCACCTTGCACCACTGGGTGTCTGAGAGGCTCTGAAACAGCACCTGCTCAGAACTGGCCTCCTCCCCGCCACGGTCTCCGTCACCTAAACAAACTATTGCTTAACGCGGACTCCACCACCTAACTCAGGGCCGGAAGAGAAAGAACTCGCGCTTCTGGAGCCCTCGCATTCCATCCCCTCTCCGTCGCGGTACGGATTCCACGCAGAAGTATCTCCTGAACTGAGTCACGTCCCCCCCTTGCTCCCAGCCCCTCTGCGAGGGCAGCCCTCGATCACCGCTCACTTGAGCAGCTGAACCAGCCTCTAGTCTTAGCCCGTCTCGGGCCCCCTCCCGCACCTCCGCCTGAGAAAATAACTCCTCCAACACTGATCACCTACGACCTGATGGCTGAGACCACAGCTACTTCCTGTCGCCTACGGAGGCAGGTCCAGGCTCCCTTCCAGGACGTACCAGAAGATTTGCTGCCCCTCCTCCACCCCGTCTTCCCACTTTTCCCTGTCACCACAGTACAGCCCTGGCCGGTCACAGCCTAGTCCTTTCTGCTGCAGGAACCTTTGCCCCGCCCACTTTTCACCTTCCGGACTCAATTCAGCAGCTGCCTTCTCACGACTCCTCCCTCACCGTCTGGAGAATCACCTATGTTTTCAGAGTAACTCATTCCTCCCTGAGGTCAGGCCCTGTCTTTTCTGCACGTCTGTTACCCCACAAAATGAGGGGGGGGGGACTCTTGTCGATCAGGTGTCACCTTAATCTGTCTCTGTGACCCTAGCACTTAGATCTGTGCCTGAAACGCAGGAAATGCTTGTCAAAATCAAAAGTAATGACTATAGCAATATCATGTCATTGTTATCTTGACAATATCAAAATAGAAGAAATGAAAAAACTATGAATATAAAAAATCCCATCGAATTTACCTTAAGCGTGTTATTTGAAAAATGAATTACAGGAAAGGAAACCTGGTTATTTATCTATTTTAACATTTCTTTAATGAAAGTGATTTTATAAAATGATTCAGGCTGAAGGGAATCTGTCAACTTCATAATTTTGTTCCTTTAAAACTGTAACAATAAAAAAAGAACACTTTCACATACAAATCACTTTCACAGACTTTAATACATTCGACTCTAACAAAAACCCAGAGAAGCTACAGCATTTCCAAATCTCTCTTTTCTCCTTTTGGGGAGATTCACAGAGAGTGAAAAAGAACGGACTGACCCACTTTTTCCCCTTTTCTTTTGTTTCTTTCTCGCTCTTTTTTCCTTGCCTGAGTTAAAATGCTATCCTCTTTAATCTACCAAATGACTTTGCAAAGTTGTGTTTTGGGTCTTGCCAGTAGCCAGGGCAGGCCCCCTGTGCGTGTGGGAACACTCACATAATTGGCATGCAGGACAGTGAAGAACTCAGGGTTGGTGATGAACTTGACCGCTGGGGACTGCAGCAGCAAGGTGATTTTTTGTGAGTTCACTGGAGAAAGTGACCCATCTCTCCTTAGATCTGGAAAAAGTGAAGCAAAGCAACTGAATGCATTGGAGAAAGACGGTTTCAAAGACAGCCCTTGCCTCTCCATGCCAGCAGCCCACGAGCCTTGACCAAGGCAGCCAGAAAAGGTTCTTACTTTGCATAGTGATCTGACCAAGTGTCACAGGGATGGGGCCAGGTGTCCTACCACTTCAGAATCTTTTATTTCCTAGGAATATTCCTGTGTAACTTGAGTTAGGATCAAGTCCTTGATCTTTTTTATCCCAATGACTTTGTTCTTATTTTCTTGGTAAGTTGCTAAGCATAGCTCCGATAGGTTTTTGGTAGAAAGTACCACAATTCTTCCCCTACCTGCATCCCCATCAACATGGGACCTTGCAGCTTCTCTCCATGTTGAATGGAGTTGGTCTTGTGCCTCACTTTAACCAGCAGGATTTGCCAGAGGTCCTGAGCCAGAGTTCTGAGAGAGCTGTGGGTCCCCACTCTCGCTCACTGTGAGAACTTGGGCTGGCCTGTTCGAGGTGAGAAGCCGTGGGGAACAGGGTCAAGCCACGCCCACTGAGCCCATCTCAGTCCAGCCAGCCGGTGGCCGATTCCACAGCTGGCCAAGGATGCATGTGTGAGTCCAGAGGCCTGAGCAGCCACCCAACAGAGCTCAGCTCAAACTGTTCCCGCTGCACAACTGCGGGATACATGCGTGGCTGCGAGTTTAAGCTACTAAGCTTTGGGATGGTTTGTTATACAACAAATGCCGACTGATCCAATGTCAAACCTAGAAAGAAAATTTGTGTTCCCTTTCCCTCATATTTCTAATTACTCTGTCACTTTACCACATCTCTCTCAGAGGTTAAACAAAGAACTTAATAATAGGAAATAACGGGACTTCCTGTCATGGTTCAGAAGAAATGAATTTGACTAGTATCCTGAGGATGCAGGTTAGATTCCTGGCCTCACTCAGTGAGTTAAATATCCAGCGTTGCTGTGAGCTGTGGTGTAGGCCGGCAGCTACAGCTCTGATTCGTCCCCCCTAGCCTGAGAAACTTCAGATGCCACAGGTGAGGCCCTAAAAAGACCAAAAAAAAAAAAAACAAAGAGAGAAAAAAACTAAACCTGTCAGTTTGGGTACCGTATCTGGTAAAATGAATAGAATGGAGGCAATTACAGTTTTTGGTGGAACTGTGTATGTGCACTTAAAAGAGGGTATGAAAGGAGTTCCCTGGTGGCTCAGTGAGTTAATCATCTGGTGGTGTCACTGCTGTGGTGCGGGTTTGATCCCTGGCTTGGGAACTTCTGCATGCCATGGGCAAAACAAAACAAAAAAAAAAAAAAGAAAGAAAAAAGAGGGTATGAAAAATGTCCACTGTTCTGCTTTTGCAGAGAAAGCTGAGACCTGGCAGGACAGGATAGAAAGCACACCGTCAATCTGGCATTATTTACCCAGTTTAAAAGAAACTGGATTATTAGGTTGACATGGTGATCATCTGATGCCATTACAGGTACAAAAATTAGAAGCCAGTCTCCTTGTAGGAAACAAACTTACGGTTACCAAAGGATAAGGGGGGGAGGGGTAAATTAGGAGTTTGGGATTAAGAGATACACACTACGATATATAAAATAGATAAACAGCAGGGACCTGTTGTATAGCACAGGGAACTGCATTCAATATCTTGTAATAACCTATTGCGGAAAAGAGTCTGAAAAAGTTGTAGATATATAACAGAATCACTTTGCTGAACACTTGAAACTAATATTGTAAATCAACTTTACTTGAATTAAAAACAAAAAAAGGAGCCAGTCACTTATGCCTTTTGAATATTCTCATCTATCTGAGTTCCACTCAGGCAGATTCAAAGAAACAAGCACCAGATCCCTAGTAGGTACCAATGATATCTGGGAAAAATGCTCCTGGGTGGTGGAGGGAGGTGTATAAAGCACACTAGGAAGCCTCTTTACTGCCAAGTTCCTCCCTCAGGGGGGACTGTATTTTATTTGAAATGCAAACAAATCTTATTCCTATGTTGTCCTGTGGCTCCTTGAAAGTATACCATGAATTCCTTCTGCATGTTTTATTTTTCAGTTAATTAATTACATATTTATTTTGGCTGCACCTGCGACATGTGGACGTTTCCTGGGCCAGGGATCAAATCTGGGTCACAGCCGCGGCAATGCTGGATCCTTAACCCATGTGTCAGGCCAGGGGTTGACCTTGTGCCTCGTGGCAACCTGAGCCATGACCCACTGCACCACAGTGGGAACTCTTCTGTGTTTTATTTTTAAGTGGAGAACACCCTTGGGACACCAACAAATATGCTTATTAATAAGAAATGATGAAGCCACCAAAAAAACTGTCTTGATGCCAAGGTACAAGTCCACCTGACTTCTCCATTACATTCCTGGTGGGACACTTCTGTTTACCCTGAGGACACCAAAACACTTTCTCCTCTGCCTGACCTCCCCCTGCCCCCACCCCACCCCATCCCAGGAGTCTGAGCTTTCTGCCGGCATACCTAAGCTTGACTGGAAGGACTCAGCCTCAGAGTCACTCCCACCACCCCCTCCGCTGCCTCCTGCTGGGACTTGCTCACAGCTTTGGCTGCCGGAATCCTCTTCAGGCCTCTCGGTGGCAATGGTCCGCTGAATATTTTGATACCTTTGCATTAGAAAATGGAAAGACAGGAGTTAACTCTGGTTTGTTGGCTTTTGGGGGGCTGATGCTCTGAATCAGATAATTCTGTAAATTGTCTTGGATGTCAAGAAATGTCAGGAAAGAGATGCTTAAAATTCCCCCAAGATACCCAAACCAATTAGCTAGGTGAATATCTCTGAAGGATTTGACTTCTTCCTTTTTTTTTTTCTTTTTGCTTTTTAGGGCTGCACCTGTGGCATATGGAAGTTCCCAGGCTAGGGGTCAAATCGGAGCTGCAGCTGCTGGCCTACACCACAGCCACAGCAACTCAGGATCTGAGCCACGCCTGGGACCTATACCGTAGTTCACAGCAAAGCCAGATCCTCAACCCACTGAGTGAGGCCGGGGATTGAACCCATATCCTCATGAATACTAGTCGGGTTTGTTACCGCTGAGCTATGAAGGGAACTCCCTGATTTGACTTTTTGTTTTGTAGGCTGTGATGAAGAGTTTCAAGTACGGTGACTTAAAAAAAAATCAACACACAAAAAGAACATTATAAAAAACAGCTTCTACCCCTCATTAAACGAAATCAGGCTAAGTCTAAAATAATACTGTGGGGATGCACATATCCAGGAAGCAGAAACATACTCCCAGACATAGAGAACTGCTTTGTGGTTGCCAAGGGGGAAGGCTGGGGGAGGGCTGGATTGGGAGGCTGGGATTAGCAGATATAAACTAGCATATATAGGATGGATAAATAACCAGGTCCTACTGCACAGCACAGGAAACTATATTCTATGTCCTGTGATAAACCATCATGGAAAAGAATATGAAAAAGACTACATACATGTATAATTGAATCACTTCTGTATAGCGGAAATGAATGCAACATTGTAAATCAACTATACATCAACAAAATAAAAAAAAAATGGTGTGGGAGGGAACTTAAAATGTTACAACTAAAATATCAAGTCACTTCTACCTGATAGTGTTAAGTCTACAACCTAGAATAATAGTTGTACTTGCTTGTTTTTATTTGACAGATAACTGATCCGACTGGCAAAGATCGTACAGAGATTACAGATGGAAAGCATGCTAGTGGACAAATAAATGCTTCCTGCTTATTTGAAGTCTCCTTTGATTCATCTTCCCAAGTTGGGGAATTAGTGTCGGCCAGTCAGTCAGCTAACAAGGTCCTTACTAAGTATCTTCCAACATGCCTGGCTCTGAGCTGGACTTCCAGACCAAAGAGTGTGATCTCGCCCTCTGCACACTCACAGTCCAGATGGAACCAAGAGGGGAAAGGCACATAAACCGTGACTCTAGTGATGAGAACAAGCAGCCCTGGATGTGGAAGAGACGTGAACACAGATGAGCAAACACCCAAGGCACATAATTTCTGCAGTCAGAGTACCGACTTGTCAGGGAGCTTGTAGGGAAGGTACACAGAGGAAATAACACGTGCCCAAGACTTTACCCTGGAGAACTTTGAGAAGCCTGGTGGTGACATCAGGGTGCATGGGTGTGGGCAGTGCCAGGAAACCGGTCGGGAGGGATGGGGAGGGCAAGCAGTACCTAGAAGTTGCCTGGCAATGGTTGGAATGTTATTCTCTAGGGCCAGGTTCTCCAACTTGAGCTGCAGGGCTTGTTACAACCCATTTGAAAAATGGGCAGAAGACCTAAGTAGACATTTCTCTAAATAAGACAGACAGTCAACAGGTGCATGAAAAGATGCTCAACATCACTAATTATTAGAGAAATGCAAATCAAAACTATGGTGAGGTACCACCTCACACTGGTCAGAATGGCCATCATTAACAAGTTGACAAATAAATGCTGGAGAGGGTGTGGAGAGAAGGGAACCCTTCTTTACTGTTGGTAGGAATGTAAATTGGTACAATCATTATGGAGATTCCTTAAAAAGCTAATATAGAACTACCATGTGATCTAGCAACCCCACTCCTAGGCACATATCCAGACAAAACTATAATTCAAAAAGATATATACACCCCTATGCTCATTGCAGCACTATTTACAATAGCCAAGACATGGAAATAACCTAAATGTCCATCAACAGATGATATTAAGAAGATACAGTACAACGGAACACTACTTGGCCATAAAAAGAGCAAAATAATGCCATTTGCAGCAACAAGGATGCAACTAGAGAGTCTCGTACTAAGTGAAGTAAGCCAGAAAGAGAAAAACAAATACCATATGATATCACTTACATGTGGAATCTGAAATATGGCACAAATGAATCTATCTGCAAAACAGACACAGACTCACAGACATAAAGAGCAGACTAGTGGTTGCCGAGGGGAAGGGGGAAGGAAGTGGGATGGACTGGGAGTTTGGGGTTAGTAGATGCAAACTATTACATTTAGACTGGATAAGCAGTGAGGTCCTACTGCACAGCATAGGGAACTATATCCAATCTCTTGGGACAGAACATGATGGAAGATAGTATGAGAAAAAGAATGTGTGTATATATATATGCCTGGGTCACTATGCTGTACGGGAGAAATTGGCACAATGCTATAAATAAACTATACTTTAATAAAAAACAAACAAAATCCCAGGCTGCCTGGCCCCACCCTGGAGGTCTCAGCCAACAGCCAGCATCAACCTCCAGATACCGGAGTTTCCGGCCCGGCCAGCCTCTGACTGCAAACATGAGACCCCCAGAGAAGGACCTCAGTGAATCCAGTCAACCACGAAAATGAGAGAGAGAAGGGTAATGATTACGGTTATTGTTGTTTTGCATCACTGAGTTTCAGGGGGTGTGTTACTCAGCGATCGATACCTGGAACACCTTGGATGAACCTCCAACTGGAGCCCCTCTTTTCCTTCCCAACGTGTGGTGATCACAAAAGAGAATTTTAATGAGTCACTATCATCTTGTTTGATGAAAACACCAGCAGTTTTCCCACCTGCTTCACACGTCCTCAGTTGGACCTGGGTTATCTCATGCCTTACTAAGTCAACAGCCTCAAATGCCAGGTGACAGACCCCAGCCCTGGCCTCATGTTTTTTCTTTCTTTTTTTTCAGAAAAAGGTTAAAAATTTATTCAGAGTTTAGAAAAACTGGTAAGAAAGTCAAATGGAGCGGAGTTCCCATCGTGGTGAGTGGAAACGAATCCGATTAGGAAACATGAGGTTGTGGGTTCGATCCCTGGCCTCGCTCAGTAGGTTAGGGATCTGGCGTTGCCTTGAGCTGCCGTGTAGGTCACAGATGTGGCTCGGATCTGGAGTTGCTGTGGCTGTGGCGTAGGCCAGTGGCTACAGCTCTGATTAGACCTCTAGCCTGGGAACCTCCATAGGTCTCGGGTGTGGCCCTAAAAAAAGACCAAAAAAAACAAAAAAAAAAAGAGGAGAGTCAACTGGAATGTCTAATTTTAAGCAGACACACAGAGGAACACACACAAAACCAAACCAGTAGAAAAAAAACCTTCCCACGCCAAACCAAAACAAGGCCTACGGCAACAGACAATTCTCACGGGAGGAGCTAAAACTGGTAAAAGAAAAACTCACGGAAACAAAAGTTGACCCTCCTTCCAAGAAGTGAAATATGAGAAAGACCAAAACACCAGAGTACTGCTTAAGTCAGCAAAACAAACCAAAAGAAGAGACGGAAGGGAAAATGTCTCTGCTGACATCGTGAACCCACAGAAATACTTTAGAAAACATTTAAGCACTGATGTCAAATACCAAAACTACATAGATCTCCCCTGGCCTGTCCTTTGGGAAATATAACCCTAAGGAAACACTCTAAGACAATTCTAATATTTTTGCACGTCCTTGGGCCTTATCCAAAATAGTGATAAAAAGCAAAACATCCAACAATATGGCAAATTAAGTTAAAATTACAACTGTTTGGTGGAGTACCACACAATCATTGAAGTGATAACCTTAAGACTATACAGCAATATGAAAATGCTTGTATGGAATAAGTGAAAAATGAATATAAAACTATATACTGTCATTCTAACTATAAAAGACTGTGCATATGGAACTCGAAGATAGTTAAAATTTTTTAATAAATCTAATCTTTGGGGAAGTAGTGGGATTATAAGACCTTTTTATTTCCCCTACTTAAAACGTGTACTTTTTCACAGCATAATAATTCCATCCAAATAACTAAAACATCAAATGAGTTGACTATTTAAAATCGGAATATGTATTTGTATTTTTGGCTCATGCAATAAATATTGGCAAAGGTAGAGTCCATTTGTTCTGGATATTCTGAAAGTGTGCGAGTTATCTTGGGAAATGCTCTTGGACTGAATCCTGGTAAACTCTGGCCCCCAACAGGCACCGGGAGGAGGGACACAGAAGAATGAGGAAAGAGGGTAGGGGCGGTACCGGTGGCAGGCATGATGCCTGAGGTGGGGCTGAAGAGGAGGCGGCCACCGGCTCTGGGTGGAGGGCTCTGGGAAGGTTTTGGGGACCATGTGACACTCGGGTTGGGCCTTTGCAGGATGGGAGGCAGGCACTAAGGGACTTTCCTACAGTGGGAAAGTTTTGCAAAGCCACTAAAGCCACTTGGGCAATGAGGCAACCACACCATAGAGCTACTGGGTGAATTCTGCATTCTGCAGTGTGCATCTTTTTCACAATCACCCCGTCAGGGGTCAACAGAAGGGCCTTCCTGCAGCCCTGATAAATATTTCCATTTTGCTGTGAGACAGTGATGGCTGTAAATTTCTCTTGATAACTGCGGGTTATCCAAAAAAAAAAAAAAAAAAAAAATGACCCCTGTGTGCAATTGCAGCTGTGATGGGTGAAAGACTGGTGGTATACGTTCTGTGCCTGCTGTTATCAGACCACATCACTGAGAAACTTTAAATGCTTGAAAGTGCTAGGTTAAGTATTGAAGCACCTGGATACTTATCTCAAGGTTATCTGACTTTCCCTCAGTAGGTTTTTTTTTTTTTCACAAAAAATAATAAGCACTTTCTCAAATCGCTAAATTCGTCTTCTTTGTATCTGTCTAGGTGGATGGATGCAGCAAATACTACTTTCTATTCAGCTAAGTCTGGCCTCTCCCAGCATGCTCAGCTCCCCTCGAGGGCACAGGGGCGGACACATCAGAGCCTGCACACGTCTCCAGAGGTCTGGTTTGGGATAGATCTGGCCTCAGTTTTTATATTATACAAGCTGAGCGCCATGAACCTGCATGGATCTTTATCTCTGCTTCCTGTTTGCTGCTCCGTTTCAGTCTACAAAGCACAGCTCTCATAGATACAGCCTGATGACGCTCTCCCCCTGTTTCTTAGCCTGTTAAACAATTTCAGCTCATCTGTCCGGCAAGGCAGACCTTGAAGCTCTTTCTGCCTATGGTATCTGAACAAGGTCTCTACGTGAAATGAGCGTGCTGTGTCCTCTACGTTTTCAGGTGTCGGAGTTTCGTTGCAACCACCACGAAAGGACTCTCCCACGGATTCTGGTGCATTTACCTCTAATGCGTTCTTCCTTGTAATATGCTTTTGTTCCGTGGAAGGGACCATGGAAAAACATGCTGCCATTGAAAATCCTTTACGGTTCTCATTAATGACTTAAGCGTTTGGCTACTGATAGTGAAAAATAGAAAACAAATATCTTCCAAATGCTTAAGTGATAAAAGAATCCTGGTGACCTTCACCTAAAACATCCTCCTCTGTGTTCAGTAGTAACCAGAAGTTTAATTTTGGTTTCTGTGTATTTTTAATGGTATTAAATTGTCTACACTTTCCCCCTGGAGGATAGAGTTAATGCTCAAAAAACAATTTGTTATCAATAGCTGTGTCCCCTAAACCTAGTCATTTATTTTTTTTTTCAGTCCCTCTCCACCTTACTCCATTATTTCACACTCGTAAGACATTATGTGGATACAACAAAAGTTGAGCTTGCAGCCTGAATTCCTAGCTACTAAAAGTATCCAAAAGCTACTAACTTGGCCTTAAAGAAGCAAGATATCAGGTATTGGCTTTCGGCATGGGAGAGATACTACTTAGGGTTTTGTTTGCAGGTTGAAAACAAAATGACATCTTCACATATTTACTAAAAACTAGGAAGGGGTCTAGTTTTTAGACAAAACAATTCTCAAAGAATGTTTAAAACATTTCTTTTTCTACGATGAAAGCTCTTTAAGAATTCACATTTCTGAGTATACAGCAATTACGGGACCAGGGTAGGCATGGATACAGTGATTCATGAGATAGTTTTTTTTTTTTTTTTCCTCCTGGCAGCTTTTAGCATTCCGTGAACCTATCCTTGGGATGTTTTCAACTGTTTGGGTTCCAGGCTGGTTTGGTAATCTTATGACAGATACGGACAAGTCTGGCAGAAAAATGTGCACCCATGTATAGTTTTGCATACAATTTCTGGAAGGTTCATGAACACAGGCACCCTCAGTGAATACCTGAGTTGGGGGGGGTGCATGTGGCCCCTGGGCCCTTGGCTAAGAACACCTGTGTTGGAGGCTGGATCATCCGATGTACAGAGGATTCTGCATCTTTAAATGACACACAGGCTTAGCTTGTCTTTGCCACCAAATAAGTCTAGCTTTCCAAGTACTAACTATGAATGGATTAACTACTTTGCAGTTTCCTCGTACAATGTGAGCAGAAAAATGTAAGGTCGGGGGTCGGGTGTGTTTCTTTAGTTGCAGGTCTTTCATGGGTTTAGAGGGGGCAGGCTGCATGCTGGTCACCAACCGCCTGTTGAGTTGCTCCATCTGCTGGATGGATCCAGATCTCCGCATTCCGTCCGGGGTGGCTGCCGTTGTGGGACGCTGCCAGGTGGTTGTGCGGTTCACGTGGTCCACATAAAAGACCCGCCCGTGGCTGTCAATGCGCGCTTCCCAGTCTAGTACGTAATAAAAAGGCAAAGAGAGAAATCAAGGACAAGCTACAGATCCGTGTACAGCACATACCACTTCCAGGCCTTTGCAGGTGGAACTCACCGCTGGTTTCTTGCTGAAGACCAAACACTGCCCAGAGCACCTGTGTGACCTCTGAGGCACTGGTGTGGAACTGGCATTCCAGAAAAGAGCCCACAGACTCAGATGCTCTGCCTGGCCATTTCACAATTTTTTTTTTTTTTTTTTTTTTTGGCTGTGCCTGCAGCCTGCACAAGTTCCCAAACCAGGGATCCAATCTGCACCACAGCAGTGGCCCAAGCCACAGCAGTGGCAATGCTGGATTCTTAACCCACTGAGACACCAGGGAACTCCTCTGCAGTGGCCATTTTAAATGGAAACTGTGGTTCCTCACATATGACCTATGTTAAAATTCTAATAATTTCTAAAGAGAAAGTCTAATGTTTAATTTATTTCCTTCTTTAAAACAGTTCCATCCTGTCAATTTTCTTGGCCCCTGAGATGACAAGCTGGAAGACTGGAAATGTCCTCCAGTGAGAGCTGACATTCTGATGCTGGAAAATCTGTTTTTGCCTAAATCTGATGGGGGATGACTGATCAGGAGGGAACAACAGCCCTCATGCTCAGACCAGTTCTAAATGCTGTATGTACCTGCAGTTTCATACAACTTCTGTCTAATGCTTAGTGACCTTAATTGACTGCCATTCCTTTTGCGAGAAAGAATGCAAGGATTCGATACTTAGGGTTTTCAGCCATCTTTTGATGAGTTGTGAATTCACACTGTATGTTCAACCCACCTGCAGCTGCCAAATATCTCTTGGTCAAAAAACTCCCTCTGATACTGACCCCCGCCCAAAAAAACCCCCAAAAAACCCCCCCAAAAAACCCCAAACCAATCACGGCCGTTAACTAGAATCAAGCTTCCAAATATCTCTTTGTTGGTAAGTAACCATCCCAAACAGTAGAGGGAGCCCAAGATAAAGATAAATTCCTTGACTTTGCAAGTTTAATCAACTGCAACAAACTAAAAGGTGGAAGCATAGATGACACAGTGCATGATGTATGTAGGCAGCTGGGCGGGGTGACAGGATGAAAAAAATCCTCAAAATGGAAGGAGCTGGAAGTTATATGTACACACCTGAGCTTAACATAGCTGAGTAATGTCTGCTGTACAGAGATGGGCAAAGCTTTCAGAGTCCATGTGTAAAAATATGGTGGGAATAACAGCTTCATGATAAAGTTATGCTGAAAAATGCATTAGACTAAGGAAGGAAAAGCAAAAATGACAGCGAATGAGGAAAATCATTAAGCCTTTTAAGTGAGAAAAGCCATAGCTTTTGGGAGTAGGTCAGATATGTAACAATTCTATTGAAAAAGTATCATTCAGGCAATGACATAGCAACTCTCAATTGTTTTTAAAATGAAAAACTCAGTATATTTGGTATATTTATGGTGCAACAGTGCATGATTTATCTGTTTGTGAACATTATGGCTTCTGACATTTACCTGAGGGGTTGCCAAGTAACACCCCATGAAAACTAAAATACCAGAAAACACCAAATTCAACTTATAAAACAAATAAAAAAATGTAGTCTAGTTGTATAAATATATTCTGGGAGGTCCTGATAAAAAGTGACTACTAGATAATCCAGCTGTCAACTGTTTGTTGTAAATGTTGATTGGTTCACCGATGAAATTGGATTGATGTGTAACTACCAAGTAATTAGTCTTGATCCAAAAATTTTAAAATTTCAATGGTTCTCAAACTAGTAGAAATCGGGCATTTCTTTTCTTGAACCCGAGGCCCATCCAACACAGCATAAGCATTAATCTTTGAGGAATATCGTGCCACTCCATTAAACTGAACAAACTTCTCCTTGCACTCACTATGGCCTAGATACTATGCCAGGTCTTGAGGACACACCAGTGTGTAAAGGTGTCCCTGCCTTCCAGGTGCCAGCAGTAAAGGAAGGACTCCTTCACTGACAACGCTCCAGTCTCATAGATTCTCCAAGGGGGGGGGGACCCCTCAAGTATGGTGCAGCAATAATAATAATTTCTCATTCTGGTTTCAGTATTTCCAAATCCTTCCTGGAAAAGGATGGCAAGCCAGACAGGCCCTTTTGTCAATATATTAAAAATCTGAACTGCAGAGTGCTAATTAAAACTCTTCAAATAGTAAGAAAATAATAGCTAAGCATAATTAGGAGTTCCCGTTGTGGCGCAGTGGAAACGAATCTGACTAGGAACCATGAGGTTGCGGGTTCGATCCCTGGCCTCGCTCAGTGGGTTAAGGATCTGGCATTGTTGTGAGCTGCGGTGTAGATCGTAGATGTGGCTTGGTACCCGTGTTGCTGTGGCTGTGGTGTAGGCCAGCAGCTGTAGCTCCGATTAGACTCCTAGCCTGGGAACCTCCACATGCCGCGAGTGTGGCTCTAAAAACAACAAAAGAAAAAAAAATAGCTAAGCAAAATTAAGAGATTATTATTATTATGTGTTGCAGGCTACTTTGTAAAGAACTCATTTTCATGTACTGTGTCAACTATATTGCATAAAGAAAAAAACTGACAAATGGAACTTTGGACCTATGTTTGCACAGGTGGATGTTGCCCTGTGATGTCAAAACATACTCCCGAAAACGATAACTTTATGGATGATGTTGGGACAAGTTAGAATCACTCATTTATGTTCACTTGTTTGTGATGGAGGGACCTATCAAATAGTAAATTACCTATTTCCCATGAAGTCTAAGAACAATGTAGAGCCTGATAAGGTATCCCAATTTTCATTATTATACTAAAAAAAGTCCATACAGCTGCATTTGTTTTCAACATTAACAAATGTAATATCACGTCTGTAGTCTAGACCTTTCCCTTGACCTTCAGTCGTGTCTTCTTGACACAGATACAAGTGACATCTCCAACATCGATCAAAAACAAACTTCAGATCTTTCTCACCCAAACCTTCTCCATCTGCAGCCTTTCCTTCCAGTCTCATTTAAAGGCAGCTCCATCCTTCTAGGTTAAAGCTTTCGAGGCCATCCTTAACCCCTGTCTTTATCTCACACATCACTTCCCATCTGTCAGCAAGTGTATTTCCAAAATACCTGTCTAGAATCTGACCACTTCTCACCACCACCTCCTTTGCTCCCACCTGGGCCCAAGCCACCACTCTTTCTCACCTGGGTCTCTGCAATAACCTTAGGTTGGGTTTTGTGATACTATTTTCCCTCCTCACAGTGTAACGCTACACAGCAACCACAGACAGTCTTGTCAGACCTAAGTCAGACAATGTCACTTCTCTGCTCAAAACCCTACAATGTCCCCCTTTCCTCCAAAGCAAAAGCCAAACCCGTCAGAGATCTAGGAAGCCCTATGTGATCTGGACCCCCAAGAGACTGACCTCTTTGCCTGTTGTTTTCTCCTCTCCTGAATGTGCTCAAGACACACCGATCTTACTGCTGTTCCTTCTAACCCTCCAGGCAGGCTGTTCTCTTTGTTAGAAAGCTCTTCCCCCCCAATACCTGCGAGACTAACTCTCTTACCCCTGGAAGTCTAGCTTCAGATGCTGCCTTCTCAATGAAGCATCCGCCCTATTTAACATGGCAAACCAGTCACCACCACATACTCCCAATCCTGCTTACCCTATCCTGCTTTCATTTTTCCATAGCACTTAACACGGTCCAACATGCTGCACTATTTCCTCATTTATTCTTTTCATTGTTTATTGCCTGTCTCTGCCAGTCTGGACCATAAGCTCCTTGAGGGCAGGGATCTTTGCCTATTTTGCTTACCTAGAACAGTACCTTGCACAGAGTAAGTGTTCAATAAATATTTGTTCGATGACTATTAGTGATGAAGTTATCCATATATTATTGGAGATTATCTAAGAAAATTCAGTTGTTAGTTTCACTACCAACTTTTCTAATATTTTCAATGCCGCTTGAACAGAAAATTGAAACTTATCTAGAAAATTTTGTTTTCCTAATCAAAAGCAGCTTATATAAAACAATTTTTTAAAATGGACTTATGTTAAACTATTTAAATATATGTATGTATAACTAGTTATTATTCCTGCATGTACAATGGGTGTGTACATGAATTGATCTTGAAGGTCAATTCGTGTACACACCCACTGACAGATTTTTTTTTGGTTATGGGGAAAATGTTCCTTTCTTGGATAGAACATATAGATATTTTTCTAGGTAGGAAATATCTATAGTGACACTGAAATTTTACTATTTACAGAATACCCATAAATCAATGTATAAAGGAATAAATCAGGTATCAAAAATCAAAGGACATAATGTTTGGCTTGGCCTCTCAAAACAAATATGGTGTGCTGTTAAATTAGTCTACACGTTAATGACACTGTTTTTTTTTTTTTTTTCTCTTTTTACAGCCACACCTGATATGAGCCGCATCTGCGACCTACACCACAGCTTGTGGCAACGCCAGATCCCTAACCCACTGAGTGAGGCAGGGACCGAGCCCTCAACCTCATGGACACTACATCAGGTTCTTAACCCACTGAGCCACAACGGGAATTCTGACACTGCTTTATCACTGATGAATTACAACTGAATGGGAGAATAATGGTGTAAATGTAAAATATATCACATTGCCAAGAACAGATGAATTAAGGAATAAGAATTTCTTCTTCTGAAAACTGTAATGGCTTAATGTAAGCACGGGCAAAAGAACGTAAAGAAACATTGATTCCTTGCATCCTGGAAAGATCTTGCAGTTGTAAAATTTATCAAACTTTAAAGGTTATCTTTGCTTGAGAAGTGAGCCTAAACCAAAACAGAAATGTTCTAGAATTCATGAATATACATGATGCTAAGTGAATGTATAATGTCTGGGGTGTCAGTTCCTTCTTACAAATTTAACATAAGTGGAATATTATAAGGCTAAAGCTGGAGTGCTATCTAGAGATGGCCTAGTCCAAATCTAGCATTTAGCAGATAAGAAAATTAAAGCTTCACTTTACAAATAAGAAAACTGGGTCTCTGAGAGATTAAGTGGTTTTTCCCAAGTTCAAATGACCAGTTAGATAATTATCAATTACATATTACAGTTACCAGGAGAATGCGACATCGAATTCTATTCCTAAAGATGATATTTTGCCTAAAATCCTCTAAGAACTGTCACCTACTGAGGTAAGTTAGAGTAAGGAAAATGCAAGTTCATGGGTACTGATGGGTTGAAATGTTCTATTATGTGGAGATGCTAGAGCCATAAAAGTTCCAGTGGAGAACAATAGGATATTTCCACCTTGTGCTACAAACTTTGAAATATAAAATAGTAAAATTTGAGAATTAAGGGTCATGGATAGTTTGCAAGGACTCATCAAGGCTCGTAAAGAAATGCTCTCCATTTCAGAAGTTGGGTGCAAATGCTGGGTTGTCTCTTTAAGATCGTATCCTGAAACCACTTGACAAAAGCCCACCCAACCAAACAAGTTTTAGGGTAGCTGCCATACTGGTTTTTGATAACAGTGTCAGGTATGGAGTGGGGGAAGAGTTGGGATGTTCATATACCAAGTTCATACTGACCTGCTTAGCCGGGATAGGAAGAGTTAAGACATAGATTTTCAAAACTAAAGCTTACTTGGTGGAAGAGGCTCATCGATTGTTGGGTAGTGATGATGTTCAGGCCTCAAGGAAGGAAGCTGGCTTACTGGCTGGGAATTATGGAGTATAGGACATTCACCTATGGACAAGATAGTCGAGACATTCAGGTTCATTCATTGCTGTGGCAACGTCATCCAAAAAGCATGACTGTAAAACAAACTACTACAAGGAAAAAAAAAAAAGCAGGCAAACGACTTTTTGTGTCAGTTTGCTACATTCAGAGTCATTCATGAGCAAAGGAATAGAGAAAACTGGTTTTTTTTTTTTTTCAAACTTGAAGAAAACAGTCAGACAATTCATGGCTATAACCTGCACCACGACAGACCAGCTGGTAGGATCAGGGTCTGATTCTGGAACCACTCGAACTTTCTTGGTGGGAAGGTGGCATTAGAAAGGGACACAAAAGAAAATTAGCAGAGTCTAAGTTTAGCCCGGGAAAAGAAACAGGCCTGTTTGAGGGAAGTGCAGGATTTATAAGGTCTCATAAAAGCCCAGTGTGCCAGTGCAAAATTATAGCTCCTTGTTGGGATAGGTTTCATTGGAGAGCTACCAAGAGGCTATTTTTCAGATTTTATGTTTGGAATGAAACTCTCAGATGGTACCTTTAAGGATGGGGTTAAAAACCTGGTGGGCCAAGGAAGCAAATTCTCACAGTACGGAAGCTAGGGGCTGGGGTGGGGAGCCCAGGAGCTCTGGGATCTCACGATGACTCTAAACTATTTAGAGGAAGAATCAGACAAGCCAGCGTGTCCTGGAAAGAGAAAAGACCAGAGACGAAGGAAGTAGATCAGAGGCAGGAAGACTGAGACAGAAAAACTGGAAACACGGAAGTGGGACAGAAGAAGAAAGACAGACAAGGGGAACTTTTAGAAATAAACATATCCACAGAATGCATGTCCCACTTCTTATAAACACAGACGATATTCTTATTGTCAGGCAGACTTATGATGAAGTGAACAATGTTCTAAAACAGAGTTCCTGTTTCATGATGTCCTCAGGTCTGTGACACTCTGGGTGGAATGGCCATGGGATGGCAGCTGTCTGGGTCACATCATCAGACGCAGTTGCCTTTGGGGATCTAGAAGGGCCCTGGCCATGAGATAGTCCTCAGACTGGTGTCACCCTGTTCCGTACCATCCTGGATTTCTTGCAAGAGCCCCTATTGGCCAGAGGTCAAAGGTCAGGTCTTCTCCTTCCTCTGTCCAAAATAACTGATGCAAACAACAAGTATTCACTATCGCTTGGGCCAGAAAGAGAGAAACTGTGAAAAATAGTGGTTAAGATCTTCGTGGGATCTCACATTTCAAATATTCCCCAGAAGGGCCATACCTAGAAAGGGTGATAATATCTTCTCATTCTAGATCCACAGAACTGATTTAAAGACATAAAACAGAAATTAATTAGGAAGGAAGTTAGGTGGATTTAATTTAGCCATTTAATTCCTAGAGCTACTTAGAAAACAAAACCAGGGATGTGTTCAGTAACAAAAGGTCCTTTTCAACGTTAAATACATAACATTATATCTTGTGCAAACTCTGGTATGTGGGGCTCAACTCCTTGGGGTCCTTGGAGACTAAGGAAAGTCAAGGAAAGTACCCCTTGTGCCAACACATAGCTCCTTGCACACCGACTCCTGTTTTGAAGTTGGGCCCTGTGTTTTATGGATAGCCCACTCATGTTTGTCTTTATTATGTGCTCAGTGTCAGAAACTATAAAATAAAAAAACAATGGTATAGTTGTTATGTCACCAGCTGCTGCGTTTTTAATTTAGTTCCTTAAAAAAAAAACAAAAACAAAAGCCAGACTTACCTCATCATCATTCATTCAACCAATCAGGTTAATTACTCCTCCAAGCTAGTGGAAACATAATAGTGTTGCTTGCCAGGGTTAATGGGGCGGACCCCACCTGCCCGTGAACCCCAAGCAAAGGCAATGATGTGACTGATGCATCTTAGCCAACTGAATGGATGGAGCGCACAGAGGAAGCAAGCAATTCTGTTCTGCATGAGGCCGCAGCTCCGTACATCCCCCTTGCCTCAAACACAAAGCAAACATCAGACCTGATAGAACTCTGGAGAAGGAAACATATTCTACTTTAAAAGTGAGCCTCATTGCTCATCTACCTGGAAGAACCTGCACTCAGTGAGAGGCTAGGTGTTTCATACAGATCATCTCATTTAATCCTTCCTTTTAGGGTATGGTCTACACTGGCACCCATTTTACACCTGAGACTTGGAGTGGGTAGGTAACTTGGCTTAGGTATCATGGTTGGGAAGTAGGGGGACTGAATATAAACCCAGGGAGCCTGGCACCATAGCTGAGATAAAAATCACATTAGATTGCTCTTTTCATTCCATACACAGGTTTTAAAAAACCATCTTATGTTGAGGTTATAAAAAGATGTTTGTATGGAGGGAAACACAGAGAAAAGCAGATAAAGAAGACACCCTCCACAAACGGTTGCAGCTCAGCTGCATGGGTAGGTGTATAGCTCCTCTACCTTGGGTAACTTTGGAAAGAATCTGCAATCTTAAAAGTCACTCGGAGGGGGCAGCAGTGATTCTCATGGGAGAAGAGGGAACACAGGCATATTTCTGGCCCGTGGGCTTTCTTTGAGCAGGTGTTCTTAGCAGCTTGGTGGTGAGCTGAGGTGGGGGGACAGATCCACTGCGGTGACACCATTAGCCTGGGCAGTCACCTCCAAGGGAGAGATTACTGGCTGGAGGAAGTCACACACCAGCACAGGTTAACAGTCCTTTCTGGGAATACCTGTGCTGCTCCTCGTAACTAACACAGTGAACTTTTCTTAGTTTACAATCTGCAAAAAGTTCAGGAGTCTAGAAATTTCTTTAGAAACACAGACTTCCTCTATGGCCCTGAAACACCTTCCCGTCCTTTTGGTTAAGGGGATGGCCTCCCTGCTGGGACTGTTAGGCCCTCAAAGGCGTTGGCAGCATCTATTTTTTTGGTAAAACATTCTTTTTTATCAATGTACACTGAGTCGATTTTCAATTACCTACGTGTGGATTGTCTTTCAATATGGCAGTCAAAATATACCCATTGGCTACAGCAGGTTACGAATTCAGCCTTGTTTTTGCATGGCTCTGGGCTAAGAGTGGTTATTACATTTGTAAAAGTCAAACTGTTAAATAAAAAAAAACCCAGCCCTTTGGTGAGACCAGTTGCTTGATTTGCTTCTACAAAGCCTACATTTTTTTTTTTTTAAACTATCTGGCCCTTTACAGACAAAGTTTGCTGGCCATTTGCTGGCCTAAGACATCCCTGGCAGCTCCTGGTTGGTTCCTTACGTGGGTGCACCCACAAATCTTATAATAGGCTTATTTTTTTATTCTGTTGTCATTACTGAGTGCCTTCCATACATTATCTAAGGCTATACTGCATCTTCCTGTGACCAGCACATAGTATGTGGCCCAGAACAAAGAGGGAACTTCAAACACCCTTGTTAAAGAAAAGTATTGTCTATCTCATTCTCACACTCATAGGTGCTTTTCCATAATGTATTTTACTATGGTTTACTGTATGTCACTATGGTTTAGCATATATCACTATGGCTTATTGTATGTCCTAGGGTTTGCCTTCCTGTGGTTTTTGTTTGTTATGTTTTGTTTTTACCAATTTTATTGGGTTTCTCCTTATCTTATATGCCACTTTCCCTTGCTCTTTCTTCCTCTAAAATGTAGAACTGGACATTATTAAATACTTAAATGAATTCACTTATGCTCACGTTAGTTCCTGTAAAAATTTGTAGGTACCAGGCATATGTTTAGGTGCTGAGTATTCAAACATAAAGAAGATTTAACTCTAGCCCTTGATGAGCTTACAATCTAGAGGCAGTGCCATCACATTGTGTTTGGAGGCTAATTTAAACAGATTAGAACAGCAAAATGGCAGAATCTATATTTTTCTCTTTAAAACCACTGAATTATTTCATATTATTATGTGACAAATTATCCCCCTCTATGTCACTGTCACTTGACTGGAAGGTGATTCCCAATGCTGGATAAGGAAATGCAAATTAATTTTAGATATGATTCCACAGGCATCACTGAGAAGGAAGGTCTTTGGTTAAAGCACAGAATACATTTTGAAACTAAGGGGGGCACCTTACTTGAGACAAAGATTTATACATTCATGTTACTCTTCCCTTCCATTAGCCAAAATAGCCCCCAGCCCCTCAAAACAACACAAAACAAACCCAACAACAATAACAGAGTTGAGTAGACAGAAATCACGACACATATATGCAGGCTATACATATCCGTAGGTACAAGGTTAGTGAAACTCTAAAACAGGTAATAGCAATGTTCTTCCACTTCTATGCACATTTATTGCTAATCTTCAGTAAGTTGTGGGGAGTCAGCAGATATTTACACATTATCCGCCTAACGCTGATGAGCATTTCCTGCTTGCATCACTTGATACTAGCCATGATGCTCTAGCTGCTGTCAAGACTAGAGTGTAACGTGTACCCTAACCAGTTCGGGTGATTAGTTAAAGCAGAGAAGCACACATACAAGTACACGCTCACATCCAGCTAGCTGTCATTCTCAGTGTGTGTCTGAGCCGCAGTGGCGTGTCAGCTATCCACAGTCTGGAATACTGACATACACATAGACACATAGACACACGCACACATATAGGTACAGGACAGGCATACGTGGACGCGTAGCAACCTCATCTGGGACCGATCCTCTCGCTCTTGTTTTTAAACCGTGTTGGTGAGACCTGAGTCCCCCTGGTGGTCCTATTCTCACTCAGATCGGGTGGGAGGTCTAACCTTCTCTCCGATGGCTCGGCCCCGCCACCGGGGACTCCAGACCTTCCACGGTTCTGGCTGCGCTCCCAGTGGGGGCGCCCAGCTCCTCTTGCCACGGCCCCGCGCCGTTCGCCGACTCCGGGTCCAGCTCCGGGCTCTGCACCGAGTCGGGTACCGACTCGAAGGCGCTGTTCTCCTCCTCCTCCTCGTCCTCCTGCGAGGAGAAGACGGTGCTCTCGGAGATCTTGGCGCTGTCCACAGAGGAGAAGCGGGTGTGGCTGGCGAACCTGCTGCCGTTGTAGCAGGAGGGGCTGTAGCAGGAGCTGCTGTAGCAGGACGTGCTGTAGCACGAGGAGCTGTAGCAGGACGGGCTGCAGCAGGACCCGTCGCAGCCCTCGCAGCTGTGGTCCCCGCCCTGCCGCGGGCTGGAGTCGCTCTCGCTCCCCGTGCTGGGGAGCGTGTCGCCATCTGGGACCGAGCCGTTGGCCAAGCCCGTGTGGCCCGGGGGCGCCGTGCCCGGAGTGGACCCCTCGGGTTCCTCTCCATCCTCTTCCAGGGGAAGAGGCTCGGCGGCGATCGTGTCCACTTCGCTGAGCGCATCCTTCTCCGAGGCATCCTGGAGGGTGGCCTCCTCCTCCGCGCCGTCGTCGTCCGCGCTGCCGCCCTGAGCAGCGGGCAGGCTGTGCAGTAGCGTGTGGATGCGGATGTAGTGGGTCCGCGGCGTTTCCGGTTCCCCGCACGTAGATGCGATCACCGTCTCCAGCTCGGACACCGGCAGAGAGCACGGCCTGCTTTTCCGCTTCACCGAGGCCCGCAGCTGCGGCCTGTTCTCCCCCTGCCCCAAGGCTGACACGTCCCCCTCCTCCTCCTCCGCCTGCTCCTTCTCCTCCTCCTGCCCCCCAGCCCGGCTCTCTGTTGCCGATTCCTCGGCCACTGGCTCCCCGGAGCTGCCTGGGGCTTGGGCGTCCTCCAGCAGCCCAGGCAGGGCCGCCTCCCCTCCCAGGTCCAGCCGCTCGGCCAGTTCTTCCGCACTCGAGGCGGGCTCTGTGTCCTCCGGCCCAGGGGCCAGAAGCTCCCCAGCCCCCTCAGGCCCTACAGAGACTGTGCCATCATCTCCAGCCTCGGTGGTACCTTCAGCTGCCTCAACTGGATCGGCAAGCTCCAGGTTCTCGTTCTCTGCGGGGCCCAGGGCGCTGCCCTGGCTCGGCTGCTCCGGCTTTGGGGTCCCAGAGGGTGCATGGTCAGGCTCCCCAAGGCCGCTGCTGGCCACCAGGCTGTTCATGGGGCTGTCCCGAATTTCTGCAGACTCAGGGTCTGTACTTAGGGAGATCTCCTCATCATCTGTGGACAAGAAAGTAATGTCACTATAGTGTTAGTCTACTCTGCCAGGCCATGGGAGCCTCAGGGACTTCTCAGGGATTTCTGCACTAGGGTATTGGATGAAGGGGTTGGTGAGGTTTTCCATTGGCCAAAGTTCTGCAAAAATGAGCTCTCCTTATGTTAAGGACAGTTTGCTGTCCTGATATATTTGAGAATTCTGTTTCAAGGGACTTCACTTTTTGGTTAAAATGCCCAAAGCCTAGTGCTCCCCCAGTTGTGGGCACACAGTAGGTGCTCAACAATATTTGCTACATAGAAGACTTCAAAGATGGAGACAGGGTTTGTAGCTCCTTGATGGCCCCAGGCAGGGTTAATTATACTTGTTCAGAGTGTTTCCTATGGCTGGGTCCCCTAGGGTGGTAGAATGGGGTTCCTGGGTGACCAAAGAGAAGAAAAGGCTAATGGTTGCTCAGACTGGAAATCTTCCAGCATCTGCAGATTATTGCAGTGGGAAAATAAACCAGGTCTCCACACCAAGCACCCACTCAAGGAGTAGCAACCATGGCTGACCTCTACCTTCCCCCAGCTGCTCTATTGGATATCTTCCGGATGTGAATTACCCTTTCAAGCCCTGGAGCTATTCATTCCTCGAAGAAAAACAATCTCTCTGTGTGCTGAAAGCTGTCCTTACTGCTACACCGAAGAAGGCAGTTTTATTCTCAGAATGTAGAAAAGGCTGGGTTTGAAAGGATGAAGTGTGTTCTTACCATCTGCATTGTATATCGGGTAGAGAAGAGTGAACTTTTGTCCGATGGGTGGGCAGTGATAAACTCCAGACCCTGACTTCTCAAAAGCTTTATTAGCTTTAATGGCAATTCATAAATGTGGCCCAGGAGGACCGAAAAATTCTCAGTGTGATCTACACTTACGAGGGGGGTTGTGGGAGAGGCATCTCAGCATTCTTATTTGGAAATATGTTTTGGCTTGAAAAACTGAACATGGGATGATTCTGAAGTTTTCTGTCCAATGTATGGTTTTCATTTTTCCCTGTGATATTGTAAAAAAAAAAATCCATTGTATAGTTACAGTTCTTCAACAATATCACATGTACCACATCCATTCATTCACTCGTGTATATAATGATTCACCATTTTCTTTTTTTCTTTTTTGGCCACACCCATGGCATGTGGAAGTTCCTGGGCTAGGGATTACATCTGAGTGGCAGCTGTGACCTAAGCCACAGCTTCAGCAATGCTGGATCCTTAACCCACTGTGCCACAGTGGGAACTCTAGAATCAGATCTATTGAGCACCTCCTATGTGGGTGCTGGGAGTAAAATGATAAATTAGACATGGCTCCATACCCATGTTGGCCTCATTGTCAGTCCCAGTCCTACTATCTAACCCTCGACCTTTGAGTCACCAGAATGAAGAGGAGTCCCTCAGTCAAGGGGACAGCAACTGGCTTCTAGGTGTCAGGTGGAGAAGAAAGAGAACCACAAAACCTATGACAAGTCTGGAGAGAACCAGGACTACTGTATTTTAGAGACAGGAACCACATAATGACACTAGGCTAGGACAACAAATGAAGTTCATGCTGAAAATACCTGGGTGGATGGAAGAAGTGATCTCAAATCGGAATTGCAGCTGTCCACTCACGTGATCTGTTGGAAGCCTGCGGCCAAGTGTGTAGCTGACCACCCTATCCCTAGAAGGAAATAAGCACCATCACAGACCTGGTCAGTATCTGTCCTCCTCAAGACCATGCAGTGTACTTTCTATGTCAGTGGGTGAGGAAGACAAGCCCAGGGAGGCCCTGCTATTAGCTGGTGATGATCTACTCTGGTCCCTATGAGACGGTCCACAGGAAAAGATGAGAAAATCACCTGCTCAGCAGCAATGAAAAACCTCAAGAAAATCCCTATCAGATACTCTAAAGCAGGAATCAGCCAGCTATAGCCCATGGGCCAAATCTGCCCCATCACCTGTTTTCAAAGGATGTGAGCTGTTTACACATTTAAATGGCTGCGAAAAAAAAAAAAAAAAGAGGAGTAGTATTTTGTGATGTGTGAAAATGACATGAAATTCAAACAAAAGTTTTATTGGAATGCAGTCAGGCATATTGGTTTACTTCTTGTCTGGGCTGCTTTCACACTACAGTGGTAGAGCTGAACAGTCGGGACAGAAACCATATGGCCTATACAGCTTGAAATAGTTACTATCTGGCCGCTTACAGAAAGTTTGCCAACCTGTGTTCTAAAGACAAAAAAGCAAAAAGGAGATGGATAGCCTTTGCGGGCTTTCCCTGTGCAAACTGACATTGTCCAAATCGGTCCTAATAATGGACAGGGGAAGCAGAAGATGCTTGTATTGTGATGTATAAATATAAAATCTGTGGAAGGACGCTGTCCTGGTTACCAGTGACCCTGTGGAGGGCTTCAGAAAGGGACTTGCTGCAGAATGGAGCAAGAGAAGACTTGTGGGCCTGTGACTTCTAATTATCCCAACTCCAGGGTCCCAAAGACAGATCCCGAAACTCCACCCTGGACTCTGGCACCATCCCTTCATCCCCTCTGCCCACTCAAGGCAATTCTTTTTCTTTTTTTTTTTTTGGCCTCCCTGTGGCATATGGAGTTCCCAGGCCAGGGATCAGATCTGAGCTGCAGTTGTGACCTGTGCTGCAGCTGTGGCAATACTAGATCCTTAACCTACTGTGCTGGGCTGGGGATTGAATCTGCGTCCCAGTGCTGCAGAGATGCCACCGATCCCGTTGTACCACAGTGGGAGCTCCACTCAAGGCAATTCTTAATTACTGAGAAGATAATCATCCAGGGAGAAGTCAACCTGAGACTTTGCCATTACAGTTTCATCAACAATGTAGCTTCAGCAGCTCATCCCCTACCTTGACCTAAATAGGAAGAGTGACTACCCTGGGATATTCAGAAATTAACAAATCCATTCTACCCAATAATAACAAAGACATATTCCAAAGCCAGTTGTTACTTAGATTACTCTGCATGCATTTCATTTATTCATTTGTGACATTCAAATAAAAAGATAAATCGCTGACTAGTGGTGTTTTAAGGTTTCTTTCTAGAAAGCACAAGCATTTTGAAACAACATGTATCCCAGTGATCCACTGACTCAGGATTTCTCTTTGGTAAGCCCTGGTTTTGTGTTTGGAGTTCCTAGAAAGCCCATTAAATATAGCATTACATGCAGGGAAAATTCAGTGTGCCACAATATTTTGCCATTTAGAAAGGGTCTTAGTCAATATTGTGAGGTACGTCTCCTATGACCAAATGAAAGAGATCCTGAACTCCAAACCCAGCTGGGATCAGAGAAGGCCTAAAGACAATCAGATGGTGAGACAAAAATTAAATTGCTCATGCTTTGCATTCACTTTCCATGATTTTCTTTCCCTTGCTTTTCACCTGCTTTGTCAACAAATATTTTTTGAGTCCGTGCCATGTAAAAGCAGTGCAGTTGATACAAAGCACGTAGTGCATCCTCCTGCCTTTAAGTAGCTTACATCCAGCTGGGGGCATGAGGCAGGACCACCACTTAAAGGACTCAAGGCAGCGGCGATTGGTATTTCCAATGTGACGCCGAGGCAGGCAAAGTAAAGGACTTGAGGGGAGGCAGACAGCCGGGCAGATAGCTCAGGGCTGGGATGTCATGGGCAAACACATCAAGCGAGCCTTCTGAGATGCCTTCATTTTAAAAGGCGTACAGTCTGCTACTTAAAAATGAACACTTTGGGATCATTTAGTCCTTATGTGCCACGGACTGCTTTCCCTTCTTTTCACCTGCTTTGTCAACAAATATTTTTTGAGCAAAAAATATTTTTGTTTGTTTGGTTGCTCAAGCCCCATGGCCCTGAGTGGAAAATGCAAACACTTTGTTTGGCACACGGCTGTAGCTTTGTAAATGTCAACTTCCTTCAACTTCCTTCAGCTGGAGAATTCACGTGGGCACACAGCTGCACACGTGCTCTAAGGTTCTGGTTCTGGTTACGTGTCCTTATGATAACCTTGAGCAATTCCAAATTCTTTATGAAAAATCCAAAGAGCTTTAAATTAAGACCCTTGGAGTTCTGCATGATTTTTCTCGTTCCTTTGATACCCTTCTAAGTATTGCATTGAAGCATCTCTATGACCAGAGAGCTATCTATGCCTAGTGTTTTCAGACATAGCTGCTGTTACCTATGGAAATCCATATTATGCACAAGGATTTTATCTGGGAAGAACTTACTTTCATGAGAACTCTGAACAGACATGAATGGAGAAGACACAAAGCACAGAAATATATTCTCATATACAACTGAAATATGTGAGTAACATAATGGTGGCTGTTGCATAATTTCATACATATTATCTGGCATTTTCTAGAAATACTAGCATTATCTAAGGCACCAGCATTTCATAGTAACCCAGTAACGCATAGTGAGCTAGCATTTCATCTTGTTATGAAAATGTCACAAATGATTAAATCCTACACGCAAGACAGGTATGTGAATGGAATGACATCCTTCACAGTAAAACAGACTTAACTTCTACCTGTACAGAAAAAAAAATTGCTGCATTCAGGGTACCTTTCACTATTGTGTCTTGGGAATTTTTACTCTCTTGTAAAAGTAGCCAGTGGTACACAAACAAGTGGAAAGGGAAGGGTCTGTTTAATTAAACGTTGTAGTTCGTGCAACATAATTAATGGGAGATGCCAAGGAAATACAGCACCACCATTCCAGTTTGAGTCTCTGTGAGGCTATTATTGCCTCCCTTGGGCCTGGCCTACTGGCTGAAGCCTAGTGACACCTGGCCCCGCCAAGGTTTACCCTATGGCATGTCTTTCCAGGAGTCTCTGAACGGGCATCGACAGCTTTCCCAAGAAGCGCTTGATGATGGGGCGGCTCTTGGCAAACTTGTCCTTCACCTCAATTTCCAGCACATCAGTGGGCAAGGATACAAAGCTGAATTGCTGCAATGAAAAAACATGTCACGTCAGTTAACTGCGAAGTGTTAAGGCTGGCCAGTCCATCTGCTTTAGATGATGTTATTTTCAAATACCCCAGCAGCAACCTCCCTCCTCCCTCCCAATCTATGTATCTTAAGGTTTTAGAAATGCCGTGAACATTGTTTATTAATAAATGAATAATGGTAACAACGTTAAAAATAAGGTTATGCTCTGAGACTCAAATCATAAAATCAACTCACTTTAAAGAGGAAGAATGCTACCTAGGCTTCACCGTACTTGATTAAATGTCTCAACATACTTAAAGAACAAACAAAACTCACCCATAATTAAAGAAATACATTTTCCTTTTCTTTTTAAGTTTGCACCTGTGGCGTATGGAAGTTTGCAGGCTAGGAGTCCAATCGGAGCTGCAGCTGCTATCCTACACCATAGCCACAGCAATGCAGGATCTGAGCCACATTTGCGGCCTATGCCACAGCTTGTGGCAATGCTGGATCCTTAACCCATTGAGCGAGGCCAGGAATTGAACCTGCGTCCTCTTGGGATATTGTGTTCTTAACCTGCTGAGCCACAACAGGAACTCCCAAGGAAATGCATTTTAAATCAATGATGCAGTGGCTTTTTTTTCATGATTATAATGCCTGAGATTTTTTAAAAGTTTGATCATACACTGGATTCTAGAAAATAGGAAGACAAGAACTCTCACATTGTATTGATGGAAATGTAAATTGATTCAACTCTTGGGAAGAGAACAGGCAATACTTATTGGCATTTTAAATAATGCATTCCCTTTAACCCAGAACTCAACTTCTAGGAATTATTTCTCTGGATTAACTTGAGTGAGTGTACAATGTATATAAATATTATAAAATTATCATAATTATCTGATTTCTAATTTCAGAGGTTAAATATGTTGGACGATGCTAATGTTAATATTGTCACCGTACCAGTCAGGATGGGCTAGGGCATGCTGCAGTAACACCAAATTCCAAGTCTCTGTGACTTACGGTAGCAAAGTTTTGTTCCTTGCTCCCACTATCACTGTGGTCTGGCAGAGGGCTCTGCTCCTTAGTCACTCAGAGAGCCAGGCTGATGGAGCAGACACCCTCTCAAACACTGCCAGCCACAGTGACAGGGGGAAAGAGAAGTCTGCAGGGCCTTCCCCTGCAAATAAGTGTTGGCTTTCAAACTCAAGTCTACATCATCACTAGACACACATCCCAGCCACCCACAGGGAACAGGAAGCATGATCCTTCTGCATGTCTGGGAGATAAAGAACAGAAATATTTGGCCAGCTGTGATAATGACTTCCATACTCTCCATGTGGTGCTTCTATAAATTAGTTTTAGTTAACATCTACATAAATTTCCACTATAAATTAGTTTTAGTTAACATCTACATAATTCCCAAGAACCAATCCATTCTGGTATTGACAAAAGTGAATTTATGGACATGCTAAGCTTGAGGATCAAACCCAGGAACAGACTTGGTCCTTGCTCTCGAAGTCCTGTCTGCATGAGCATCCAGGCCCCCCAACTGTCTTGGGTCCTAAACTTCCATATCTTCCACCTAGTGATTCCATTCTGAAGTGTATTATAATGGCTCTCCTAATGTAAATGCCCAACCATAGGCTAAGTGCCTTGAGGTACATGTATGCGATAAAATAGTTTATAATTTTCTAAATTACAATGATTTTTTATTATGATTATACCTAGATGTGCAATTACCGTTATAACTCACTAAACGACAATAAGATAGAAAATGCTTGTTTTCTAATGCTAAGTGACACAAGTGGGAAACAGAATTCATGGGCATAATAATGAATGAAATGAACAGAAAAAAGCCTGGAAAGAGTTACGACAAATTTTAAGACCAGTTGTTGTACCAAATAAGATTTTTCCTCCCATTTCTTTCTCTGGTGAGCAGATACTATTTTTATAATGAAAAATGGAATCACCTTTACTAAAACAAGAGTGTCTTCGACTCTAGCAGCCTGCATGGGGCGCAGAGGTCAGCTTGTCAAGACATTCTTGGAAACTCGGTGGCAACTCCTGAGCTCTTTCCTCCCTCCACAAAGACTGGTCCTCAGTCTCCCTTCATGCAATCCCTTGCATCAGCTTCTCCCCACCAGGCCCTTACTTCCATGCCCTGGTTACTGAAGTCCAGGTGACAACCCCCTCCCCCGCCCCCGCCCCCTGATAAGTCAGGTCCTTTCAAGAACCAGTGAGCAGATCTGAACGTGTAAAAAGTCTGTCTATTCAGGATGTTGACCTGGCTCTTACTTCGAGCCCCTGAAGACCTTGTGGAGTGAGCTGGACTTGGCTTTTATTCCTAGATCTGCACATCCAAGTTCTCGACTTCCTCATGCACAATCTCACTGAACCTCAGCATCTTCAGCTGCAGACGGGGAAAAGAATGTCCATGCTGTGTTAGAGTAAACTGCATCCTTACCTACCCTTTCCTGGTCTATCCAGACACTACATGGCCTGTCTTCTAATATCTCCTTCTCCTTTTGACTCTCTAATTGTTGGACTCCCCCCGCCGCCCCCACATTTACAACCTTATTTCATCAGGCCCTTAATGACCAACCGTTCAATACAGCTGTTTGTAGTAATCTGTAAGCCTGGTTCAGATGCCTAGTACACAGACAAAAGGTACAATTTTCCTACTACTAACGCCTACTCTTTCTATCCAGAGAAATAGCCTGGTTAGTGGTCAAAAGAGAAATCTGTGAAATATACCTGCAACGGATTAAAAAATATATGGATTACTCATCCAAGCCTTCTGCTCTTTGGGGAATTTTGCCTCCTTGCATCCTAGTTCATCTGTAACAGCATGGCAAATGAAAGAGCCAATCCTGATCCTTAGGGATCAGAAGACTGGCCATTTCATCTTCCTCCTTCTGCTTAAGAACATCTAAGGGAACTGTACCCCATGCTTGGACCAATAAATCAATCAATGGCTCCTTATATCTGCATAAGTCACAAAACTATCTTAGAGAAAGGAACTCCTGGTGTCTTGAGGGTCAGAGAGTAAAGTTCTGGAAGTCACCTTTCCATTAGAGCACGGGATTCTGAATTTTCTTTCTTGACTGCACTTGAAGAACCAATGGTCTCAACTCCTACAACTGGGCACCAAAGGCAGGAAAAAAGATGTACAAGGCCCAGCGTGGAGGCAAGAGCTGGAAAGACACGTACAGTATTCTTACAGTGTCAAGCCTTCTTTTGGTTAAAAGTGAAGTTTCTTTTGTTTAAGCACAGTTGTGGGACTCTTACTTTTGTTTTGGGCCATTGGTTCTTAGACCTGGCTCTCATTAGACTCATCTGGGAACTTTCACAAAAACACTCACTAATGGATCCTATTCTTGACTAATGAAATTAGATTCTCTTGTGGGTAGAGCTGGCCAATGGTAATGATTCGAGATTCCCAGATTACTCCACTGTGCAACCAGAGTGGAGAACCACAGCTTCCTTGGCAATAATCCATTTTAACATAGAATAACCTCATTGTTAGGAAAATATTCCTCTACCAAATCTAAATCTTCCTCTGTGGCCTAAATATCTAGTCCAGTGATTCATAACATATTCTTCAAACCCAAGTTTAATAGTTCATTATGTTTGTGGTCTTGACATTATTAATAGCAGTGAATAATAGTGGGCTTCTATCCAACAGATGCCAGTAATACCTTCTTAGTTGTGACAACTCAAAATGACTCCAGACATTGACCAACATCCCCTGGGGGGAAAACCACCCATGTTGAAAACCACTGATGTAGGCCTACCTTCTTCAATTTTCCAGAGATATGTTAGGACTGGTGTTGTAATATATGGGGTGTCTATTTTTGTCTGAACTATTATTCAATAGGCCACTTTTTTTTTTTTTTTTGTCTTTTTGCCTTTTAGGTAGAGCCGCGCCCGTGGCATATGGAGGTTCCCAGGCTAGGGGTCTAACAGGAGCTGTAGCTGCCGGCCTTCGCCACAGCCACAGCAACGCGGGATCAGAGCCGCATCTGCAACCTTCACCACAGCTCATGGCAACACTGGATCCTTAACCCACTGAGCAAGGCCAGGGACCGAACCTGCAACCTCATGGTTCTTAGTCGGATTCGTTAACCACTGAGCCACGAAGGTATCTCAATAGGCCATTTATAGGAATATGATGCTCTGTTTGTTATAATCCATCTTGCTTCATAAAAGACATGGGGTAGATCATCTATAAACAGAATTTCCATAAACTGAATTTACTGAAATAAAAACAGAGTAGCAAACTAAGAGAAATATTGAACTTGCAATTATGTAAACTGGCTGCAGTTCCATAATGGGCAACAGAGGCAGAAATCAGAGAGTGTTGGTCATAAAGGAGCTAAGGGCTCAGCAGAAGGGGAAGGGTCATATATTCACTCACAAACATCTGTTGAGCACTGACTTTGAGCAGGGTGCTGGTGACATGGCCACACCCTTAAGAGCTTAAGAGCTCACACAGTCTTATGCAGCAGGTAGATAATGACAAAACAGAAAGGAGACTCCTACTCCTTCCACAGCAGGAGTTCCCAAAGGCTCAGCCTGATGGACAGGTACAGAGAGGAGGGGTGGTGGTGGTGATGGGGAGAAGGCTGATGAACAGGTAGGGAGGATTTCCTAGAGGATGCAATGCCTTAACTAAATCTTTTTTTTTTTTTTGTCTTTTTGTCTTTTATGTAGAGCCGCACCCGTGGCATATGGAGGTTCCCAGAGTAGGGGTCTAACCGGAGCTGTAGCTGCCGGCCTTTGCCACAGCCACAGCAACGTGGGATCCAAGCCGCGTCTGCAAACTTCACCACAGCTCACGGCAACGCCGGATCCTTAACCCACTGAGCAAGGCCAGGGATAGAACCCGCAACCTCATGGTTCTTAGTTGGATTCGTTAACCACTGAGCCATGAAGGGAACTCCTCCTTAACTAAATCTTAACTAAGCACACATCAGCTGGGTTAAGAAGGTGTGGGAAGAACACTCCAGGGAGAGAGGACACCATGAGTGAAAGGCTGAAGTTCACAGAGTGTATGGGTTCCTTTGGGAAATGTGAGTACCTCACTGCGTCTGGATCACAGTAGTGGGTCATGGTATGAGATCAAACTGGACAGATAAGTAGGATCCAGATCATGAACAGCCCAGCCTCCTGGCCAGAGCCTGGACTTATCCCAAAGGCATCCGGGAACAATGGAAGGATGTGGATTATGCAAATGACACACTCAGACGTGCATTTTTGAGAAGTCACTGCAGCAGTGCTGAGGAGATGCCACAGAGAGGTCAGGCCAGGAGGCAGACAGGTCAGGTCAGACAAGTGAGAAATGAGGAAGAAGTCTGGCAGGCAAGGAGGAAAGGGCGGCAGACTTGTGGACTGGCTAAAGGCCCGTAAAAGCTGTGGCACATGGGACAGAAAGAGATCACAGGTTCCCAAGACTGGATTTACAACACTGAGGAGATGTGGGGGGGACTGAGAGCTAGGGATGAAGAGAGTGGATGAGTGATTCAACATCTAAAAGCAATGAAGGTACAGAGTAATGGACATAAGGGGTTGGGTATGGGGGAGGTAGTAGGATGTAGAGAGAGAGCTGGGTAGCTTGGGTGTTTTCACATGATTGAGGCTATAATAGATGACTGGTGATAAGTGGAAGTAAAGGTCAATGAGGTTGAGGAGGTCAAGGAAATCAGGATGTCTGATGGGTCTTTTATGTGGACACTGACCATCTAGGATAATGGTTTAGGCCTTTGGAAGAAAGGAAAAATAGTGCCACAGGTAGAAGGGTCTTTTACTAGTTTTAGCTGAGTAAATAACGGGACCCATTATCACCATGATATAGCCAAGACAATTAAGGATATCAACGAGAGGAGGGGATACTATAATCAAAAATGAAAAAATAGTTGTGGGAAATGTAAGAGACATGTTCAACATGATTTGGAAAGTACTTTCACTTAGGCCTTTAGGGAGAGGAATGAGAAAAGATGACTCCAGTCTGAGACAGCAGAAGTACAGTGATTCAGTTACGGCCACCCATAAACTTAAGAGGTGAGGAAAGGTTGAGAATTAAAAACTGGTAGGGATGGTTAACTTGTTTGGGGTCATATTACATTTGAAGAGGTAAGAGGGTATTCTGGAGTAAGGTGGAAATACCAACTTGAAGCCAACATGGGATACCTGGTGATGTGGGGGAGGAGTGGTCCTAACTGTTGTATGAAATGGGTCATGATATACGCTTAAAGGGACATCTAGTTTTGCCTCTCTTCTCTCACAGACATAAGGGGAAAATAAAACAGCAACTCTATTCACAAGAGGCTGCCCAGTGCCATTCAGCTAACACCATTATTCATTACTAATGAAAGCTAAATGGATGAGGCTTGGTGCTTCCTGTGCAAAAGTTCTCCAAGGAGAAGGAAAGTAGGAAGGAAGTAAACGGAACACGCACACTGCAGCTACTCTTCCTTAGAACCCTGCATGGTACATGACTTTCAACTCAGGTGGCACTATTCACTAAGTCTAAAAATGGTACTCAAAAATAACAGTGCTGCCTAAAGTCAAGGATAACAATAAACAGAAAAACAACTCCACTAGTAGAGCAATAACTGAATCAAGACCAATATTTTTCTCTCTCATTAGCAATGTCATAGGGTTTTATATTAAAAGGTGATGTTCTTGGACTCTGCGTTTAAGGGACCTGCCCTCCAAGCAGTGTGTACCCTGACTCTATCCCAGGAAGGAAGTGCCAGAATCCCGCTGAGATGGGAGCCTTAAATCTACAGGGAATCTAACTGCTTTGAGTGGTAAAGGCTGCTCTTACAGATTTGTGGTATACGGAAAGTGTACTTTTCTTCTTGCGTATAATAGCAAATGAACTGGATCTTGAATGGACCTCCACCATCTCCGTACCAGGCTCTGAGAGAACTCAGCCACAGAACAGAATGTTACTAATTTTACTTACAGGCACTGCTACAGCAAAGTTATATCAAGATTTACTCGTGGCTTGGCAGAGTAGGAAGCAAGGTCTGCATATGTGTGCATATAAATACGTAACATGTATATAATTATATATTATGCATAAAATATATCAAATACAAAAGTATATATTACACATACTACATATATATATATTCTATCTTTATCTGTATCCATATCTATATCCTTAGCCACATCTATATCTCTAAGTCTTTTGCTTCTGAAGATGATTCACTTAAAATCCTATAAGAAAGGAATGGCCTGGAGTTCCCGTCGCGGCGCAGTGGTTAACGAATCCGACTAGGAACCATGAGGTTGCGGGTTCGATCCCTGCCCTTGCTCAGTGGGTTAACGGTCCAGCGTTGCCGTGAGCTGTGGTGTAGGTTGCAGACGCGGCTTGGATCCTGCGTTGCTGTGGCTGCGGCGCAGGCCAGTGGCCACAGCTCCGATTAGACCCCTAGCCTGGGAACCTCCACATG
>PVHT021183645.1:537004-711438 GCA_004024745.2 Catagonus wagneri
ATAAAATGACAAAAGGCAAAAAAAAAAAAAAAAAAAGAAAGGAATGGCCTACAACTAGAGATTCCCATACTAAGTGAGGTAAGTCAGAAAGAGAAAGACAAATACCATATGATATCACTTATATGTGGAATCTAAAATGTGGCACAAATGGACATATCTACAAAACAGAAACAGACTCACAGACATAAAGAACAGACTTGTGGTTGCCAAGGGGGAGGGGGAGGGAGTAGGATGAACTTTGAGTTTGGGGTTGGTAGATGCAAACTATTACATTTAGAATGGATAAGCAATGAGGTCCTACTGTATAGTACAGGGAACTATATCTAGTCTCTAGGGATAGAACATGATTGAAGATAGTACGAGAAAAAGAATGTATATATATGTGTGTGTGTGTATATACATATACATATACATGTACAGCAGACATTGGCACAGTACTGTAAATCTACCATACTTTAAATTTTTTGAAAGAAAAAAGGAATGGGATTAGATTACTAGACTGGAAACCAAGGAGACCAAAATATGCTGTGTGATCACAAGCAACTTAATAAACCATTTTGTGCCTACTTGTAGTATCCTTAACAGAGAAAGAGAAAAATAACTGTTCATCCAACTTGACTATCTGCACAGGCTTTGTTGATTAAATATCTTCAGCAGTCTAGTTCCTCAGCTGCATACCTTGGTCAACCCAGTTCGTTCCTCTTACCTTCAGGAGCTCATGTCCAATCAGTCATTGGGTCTAAACTATCTAGAGTCAATTCTCTCCTCCCCACATCTGCTGCCACTGGCCTCTGGCATTCTCTGCCCATGAAATAACCTCCTAACTGGTCTCCCAGTCTTCAGTTTCTCTCCTACAGTGGCCAGTTAAGTGATGTCTTTGAAACATAGATCTGATCCTTTTATTCTTTTGCAGAATAACTTCCTTTGATTCCTTTTCATTTACAAGATGAATCTCACACCAGTCAGAGTGTCCATCATTAATAAGTCCACAAATAACAAATGCTGGAGAGGATGTGGAGAAAAGGAACCCTCCTGCACTGTTGGTGGGAATGTAAATTGGTACAATCACTATGGAAAACAGTATGGAGGTACCTCAGAAAACTAAATATAGAACTACCATAGGGTCCAGCAATCCCACTCTTGGGCATACATCCAGACAAAACTTTCCTTGAAAAAGACACACGCACCCATATGTTCACTGTAGCACTATTCACAATAGCCAAGACATGGAAAAAACCTAAATGTCCAACAACAGATGAATGGATTAAGAAGATGTGGTATATATACACAATGGAATACTACTCAGCCATAAAAAAGAACAAAATAATGCCATTTGCAGCAACATGGATGGAACTAGAGACTCTCGTACTAAGTGAAGTAAGTCAAAAATAGAAAGACAGGTACCATATGATGTCACTTATATCTGGAATCTAATATATGTCACAAAGGAATCTTTCCACAGAAAAGAAAATCATGGACATGGAAAACAGATTTGTGGTTGCCAAGGGGGAGGGGGAGGTGAGTGGGATGGATTGGGAGTTTGGGGTTAACAGATTTAAACTATTGCCTTTGGAATGGACAGCAAAGAGATCCTGCTATATAGCACTGGGAACTATATCTAGCCACTTATGATGGAGCATGATAATGTGAGAAAAAAGAATGTATTTGTGTGACTGGATTACCTTGCTGTACAGTAGAAAACTGACAGAACACTGTAAGAGATAGTTGATGGAGGATAGTGTGAGAAAAAGAATGTATACATATATGTGTGATTGGGTCCCTTTGCTGTACAGTAGAAAATTGACAGAACACTGTAAACCAACTGTAATGGAAACAATAAAAATAATTAAAAAAAGAGATAGTTGAGCATGGCTGAATGCAGGTAATGGAAGAAGTTAAAACTGATTATGTGAGAAAAAGACTATATATATATATACACACACACACACACACATATATATGTAATGTATAACTGGGTTACTTTGCTGTACAGCTGAGATTTACAGAATATTGTAAATCAGCTATAATAAAAAAATTAAAAAACTGATTATGGTATTCCACTGAATTTAGGTAACTGCCTGTCTGTCTGTCTATCAATAATGTGCAGTTTGGAAGGCATATAAAAAGTATGCTTCTCACATATTCTCTTGGTTATTTTATCTGGCTTTGAAAGCTTAATGCTAACTTCATCATTTGGATCTGCCATCTACTGTTCCATGTTATCTTGAAGACTGTATAATTCCCCTTTCGATTATCCTAGAAATCACTGGACTTGTGCTGTATTACTTCTGTCTGTCTGTATATTATCTTTCACAAATATACTGTTATACACCATTTCCATTAAATGCCTCCCTTAAATGTAATGTTCTCTTAGCCAATGTTGGATATAGCCAATAGCCTAAATGTTTACATTTATTAAAAAAATTCCAGGAAGTGTGAGATCAGTTAATTAATCATGGTATTACTGTAATAATAATTTTGTAATACATGAAATCAATAGCCTAAACTCAGTAATTCAGTTGTTACAAAATTGCAAATTAGAATCATTGATAATATGACAAGAACTCTATTGATTTTCCCTGATATTTTTAACTTAAAAAATGCTGTTGCTTATACTGGCTTTTGTTCACATATATTAACACTATTATCCAAGGCACTGAAAAAAGTTGAGAAAGCTAAACAAAGTATAGTCTGATGTGACTTGAGATTTTTTCACTGGGCACAGATATTCCTTCCCAGCAGAGAAGCTGGGTGGAGGAAAAGTTGGGAACCTGCTGGAAGACCCTCCAGAAGGATGGAGTCACGGTCGGCAATGGGCCTTGCTTAAGTGGCATTTCTGCTGAGGAAGGAAAGCGAGTTCATGGGATATGACTGTTTCTATGACTTAGTCCCCATTGCCCAACTCTTTTCCATCCTTTCAATGTGGCCAGTTTGTGTAGCTATGTCAGGGACAACCACACACTACCTCTGAAATTCACTGGGTCATCTCCTACCTGCCTGCCCCATGATCCCTAGTCCTTTTTTTCCTGGTTCATAGATCCTCCTCTCTGACTCGTCTGTGCTTGGTTCCTCTTTTTCTCAAGACTGCATATTCAGAAATCCACTTAGATTGGTTCTCCCTGACTCTAGCCCTCCTTTGATCTTTGGTATCAGCCAAAATAGGATGTTGCTTCTGGTGCTGGTCTTGAGCTTAACAAATTTCAGTCAGTGAAAGAGGTACTACCCAGTTCCAACTCTGGTTTGTAATGTCTGCCCATTTTCTTGGTGTACATACTTGCCCCATGGCTGACCTCACTAAATGTGGAGTTGGGAAGAGATGTGCATGGCAGCTCCTGGGAGCTCACGTGAGCTGGTCCCAGCATACTCCTGGTGCCCTGGTAGATGTCCTAAGCCAACCCCTCATCCAGTACTATATTCCCCCATGAGAGACAAGAAGCATTGGATTCTACTGCCGCTTTCAAAACTTCTACTCCATCCTAGCTCAGAGGCTGCAAAATGATGCTAACAAAGTACAAGGAATACTTTAGCCAGTGGCCATCACTGTGAGCCTCTGAGTCCTAGGTTCAGAGAATGAACCCTAGGCATCACCTGGGAACCAGAGGCAGTACCACTGCATTAGGAACCCTGATGTTTTTTAGTTGGTGTTCCATTCACGAGTTCCTTTCATAAGAGTTTAGCCAATAAAAGAACCAGATTGGTGTTTAGATGATGGTTGCCTCTGTCAAACATCAGAAATCCTTTTCTTCCCTTTTTTTGGGGGGGGGTGCACCCATGGCATATGGACGTTCCTGGGCCAGGGATCGAATCCCAGCCATAGCTACAACCTATGCCACAGTTGTGGTAATGCAGATACTTAACCCAAGGCACGGTCCTTAACCCACTGTGCCACAGCAGGAATGCCCTGGAAAACTTTTTTAAAAAAATACTGTGTTGAGGCAGGGCTGCTGGTTAGGGCTTTTCATATACTCCCAACTGATGCCAGCTTCGCATTTTCAAGAATTCTTTCCTTCCATAAAAGTGACTTTGGGATTTATGATCCTGTTTACCTTGTCCAGGTCAAAAGTGCAATTTAATGTCTGATTAAATTATTCTCAATTTCTAACCAATTAGGACTGCAGTTAACAATCCATTTTAAACAATTAGTGTGGTTAAAATGCAGTAGGGCTGGCTTATAACGGTAGTCATTTAGCAATTGTGCTTACTTTCTGGGGATCAAGGACCTTGGCTAGGCACCTTTATTTATTGCTACAGGATGGGGCTGCTTGCTTTGCTTGGTCAATCAGGTTTCGTCAATTTCCCCACCCAGTAGGTCTCATACTTGGTATATAATAGAATACTCTAAGCCTGACCCTTGTGAAGTTATGCTTTTGTTTGACTCAGGTTATCGGGGCAGTGGCTTGTGGTTTGGTTAACTGTAGGGTAGTGTCTCCATTACTGGTGTCTAGCCTGGACTCATAACTAGTCCCAGAGTTAGAAGCTGCCTTAATCTACCTGTACTGTTTGAAGTTCTTCTCACATGCCAGAGCCCTATTTTAGGTGCTCTGCAGCTAGAGGACATTGAATAATCCCAGGATACAGGTAGACAGAAGTGAATCATAACACCTAATTAGAGCTACACCTACGCTTCGCCATATTCACCGACACTATTCTGGCCCAAGCTGCATTGTCGTCTCCCACCTAGCTTCTTCAATCGTCTGCCGAAGGACGCTCTTTCTCCACCCCATGCTCCTCATCATATATCGGCAGTGGAAGAGTCATATTTGTTCCACATCTCACCAGCATTAGATATTGTTGATCTTCCTTTTAGCCATTTTGGTGGATGTGCAGTGGTATTGCACAGTACTTTTCATTTTTAATCCAGATGACCAATTAAGGTGAGCATCTCAACATATTCATTGGCATTTGGACATCCTCCTTTGCAGAGTGCCTGTTCAGGCCTTTGGTCCATTTTTCTGTTAGTTTTTGTCCTTTTTGTTTGGATTTGTAGGGGTAGTATGTGCATCCTAGCTACTAGTTCTTTGCTATCTAAATATAGCACAATATTTTCTGTGGCTTGCTCTCCATGTAGAGTTTTGATGAACAGACATTCTTAATTTTAGTGTCATTCACATAATCAGCCTTTTAATTTATGGTTAATGCTCTCTGTGCTCAATTTAAGAATTTTTTGGCTTCTATCATGAAGTATTATCATATGTTTTGTTATGAATTGGAAACTTTATTTATCATTTAATATCTAGATTTATAATCTATTTGGAATGATTTTTGTGATTTGAAGAGCTTGTTGATTCTTTTACATTATTTACTTCTGCAATGTTGAGAATAAGCACATTCTTCCTCTCCACTTCTGATGTATTTATTTTTGCCTTATTGCATTGGCTGAGATCTCAAGTTCCATATTAAATAGAAGTGGCTAAAGGGTGCATCCCTGTCTTGCTCTTGATTTCAAGGGAAAGTATTTCAATATTTTACCAAGTATGATGTATGCTGTAGACTTGCTTATTTAAGTCCTGTATCAGATTAAAGAAGTTATTTTCTGTTCTCTACTTTTATATGAGTTTCTAAAAGTCAGGAATGAATATTAAATCTCATCAACTACTTTTCCTGGGTCTACTGAGATAAACATGATATTTTTTTCCTTTATGTAATCAACATAGTACCTCATACCGACTTTAAAATTTATACTTTAATAGGAACTTACAATGAACAGAAGACAGACAACCACGGTTACTTGTTTTAAAAAATCCAAGTTTTGGCAATATCAAGAAAATTGTGAAAGAATTGTATATAATTGTTATACAGTTGAATTATGAACACTTGTTCACTGAAACAAGAGATTGGCATGGAATAAATTCTCCATATCAGGGGTCTCTGACCTAAATGAAGCTATAGTCACTGTAACAGTGGTGCAGAGCAGCTAAAACTCCAACAAAAGTTCTACCACCTTTTTGGCTGGAAGGACAACACAAAGGAACCTGGAGCAACCAGTGTTACTGGAGAATCGTAAAGGAACTCTGGAAAGAAGAGAGGCAAATTCTGTATATAAACTTAGCCCAAGTTTCTGACCAATCCCAGAATCGTACGTGCAGAGGGCAAATGAAGCCAACTTCCATTTAGGGCTTAAATAAGTGAACCGTGATCTGAGCTACTGCCTAACATATGTGTGACAATGAGAGCTTAACCAGATTAATTGCCTGCTATAACAAAAGCATCAATACCCTTTGAGGTAATATGATAAAATGCAAAATCTCTTCAACATGGATTTCATAAAGTTCAAGGCATCATCCAGAATTACCTGGCATATGAAGAATCACAAAATGTAATCCACATCATAATTACCAAAAGTCAGTAGCTTATCTCAGTGTTAATTCTTGCTGCCGTCTATTTTATTAGTTTGGACAAATGTATACTGACTTATATCCATCATTATAATATCATACAGAGAATTTAATTTTCACTTTCCTAAAAGTCCCCTGTGCTCTGCCTAGTCAGATTTCCCTTCCATACACCCCGCAGAAACTACTGATTTTTTTTTTACTGTTGCCACAGCTTTGTCTTTTCTAGATGTACTGTCACATGGTTGCAATTATACAAACTGTAGCCTTTTAAAATTGGTTTTCTTCACTTAATAACATGCATTTAAGGCTCCAATGTATCTTTTCATGGTTTGATAGCTCATAATAATATTCCATCGTATGGATGTAAAACAGTTTCTTATCCATTCAACACTGAAGGACATACTAGTTACTTCCAAGGTTTGGTAATTATGAGTAAAGGTGCTATAGACATTCATGTACAGGCTTTGTATGGATATAAGTTTTCAAATCCTTTGGGTAAATACCAAGTGGCTTGATTGCTCCCAGTCTGTGGCTTTTCCTCTAATTCTGTGGATTCTATGGTTATTGCCTTTCACAGAAGAGATGATATAATCTTAATGAAGTCCAGCTTATAAACTCTTTCTCTCATAGATTGTTTCTGATGTAGTATCTGAAAAGGCATTGTACTACCCAAGGTCATCTAGGTTTCTCCCTATGTTATCTTCTAGGAGTTTTATAGCTTTCCATTTTACTCTTAAGTCAATGATCCACATTGAACTAATTTTTGTGAAGGGTGTAAAGTCTGTGGTTAGCTTAATTTTTTTTTTTTTTTTTGCATATGGACATCCAATTGTTTCAGCTCCATTTGTTAAAGAGATGATATTTTTTCCACTGTATTGCCTTTTGCTCCTTTGCCAAATATCAGTTGACTATATGGAGGTCTATTCCTGGGCTTTCTATTCTGTTCCATTGATCTATTCGTTTGTATGTCCCAGCCCATCCCACTCCCTCCCTGCCTTGGCAAATACAGCTCAGTTCTCTTTGTCTGTGAGTCTATTTCTGTTTTGTAGATAAGTTCATTTGTGCTATATTTTTGATTCCACATATATATTTCATCATATGGTATTTGTCTTCTCTTTCTGACTTATTTTACTTTGTATGATATACTCTAGTTGCATTCACATTGCTGCAAATGGCATTATTTCATTCTTTTTATGGCTAAGTAGTATTCCATTGTATATATGTACCACATCTTTATCCACTTATTGTTGAAGGACACTTAGGTTGCTTCCATGTCTTGGCTATTGTGAATAATGCTGCTATGAACACGGGGGATGTGTGTGAATATATCTTTCTGAGTTATAGTTTTGTCTGGATATATGCCCAAAAGTGGGATTGCTGGGCCATATGGTAGTTCTATATTTACTTTTCTGAGGACCCTCTATACTGTTTTCCACAGAGGTTGTACCAATTTACATTCCCACCAACAGTAAAGGAGGATTCCCTTTTATCCGCACCCTCTCCAGCATTTGTTATTTGTAGATTTGTTAATGATGGCCATTCTGACTGGTGTGAGGTGGTACTGCTTAGCAGTTTTGATTTGTATTTCTCTAATAATTAATGATATCGAGCATTTTTTCATGTGATTATTAGGCTCTGGTTAAATATTTCCTAAATGCAGGCCTTGTTAAGAACAGAGAGCTATGATTCATTTTGAAGATTCCTTGTCCTGTCCTCCCGCTTGGGGCATGAGGGGATTTTCCTGATATTTACTATAAGAACCTTGCTGAGCACCTAGAGGTACACCTCAATATTGTGGGGTCCACCCTCCAACTGGATTCCCCTGGAGTTTTTACCTGTCAATATTGTGCACATTGGGCCTCCAGCAATTCTGAAGTTACAGTGCAGGTTTTCCTACCCTGGCACTGGGTCCTACAGTAGTTTCTGCTGGGAGTCTCTTCTCTGGTAAGTCTTGACTCCCTGTTTTTGCCTGTCTGTCTCTCTAACCCTGGGAACCCTGGTTTACCCTGTGTCCTCCGCTCTCATGAATCTAAGCAGAGTTATCAATTTTTCAGTCTGTTCAGGTTTCACTTGTTGCTAGGATGGACTGGCAACTTCTAAGCTCCTTACATGTGGGAAACAGAAGTTGGAGGTTGCCAAAGCAGTTATTAAAATGAAGAACAAAGCTGAAAGATGTTTACTGCTTGTTTTGAGATTTACCAGAAACCTACAGTAATCAAGACAGAGTCATGATGATGAAAAGATAGATTGCTCAATGGAATGGAGAGCCTAGAAACAGACTCGCACATATTTGCTCATCTGAAATTTGGCAAAAGTACCAACACAGTACAAGGAGGAAGGAAAGTCTTTTCAACATCCACATAGAAAGAAATGAACATCAATCCTTATCCTACGCCATACATAAAAATTAGCTGGAAACGGATCCCAAAGGCATCTTCAAAAAAGGTATAACTATAAAATTCCTAGAAGAAAACTTAGTACCTTTGCTAACTTGCGGAGATTTACTAGGTGAATGCAGAAAGCATGAACCATGAAATTACTTGATAAACTGGGCTTTATAAAAGTAAAAATACTTTGTCTTTTAAATATACCATTAACAAAAAGGCAAGCCACAGAATAGGAGAAAGTATTTGTAAAATACAGGTGTGACAAAGAACTTGAGTCAGAATAAAAACTCCCAACCCTCAGAAAGTTAGACATCTTGTACCTGCATATTCAAAGCAGCTTTGTTCACAACAGTCAATACATGAATGTCCATTAACAAGTGAGTGGACAGACAATAAATGGCACAGCCATACCATGGAATGTCACTCAGCAGGAAGAACAAATTAGTGAGGTGTGCATCAACATAGATGAATATAAAAAATTACTATGAGTAAAAGAAGCCAGAAAGAAAAGAATATAAACTGTAAGATTCCATTCACATAAAATACAGACTAAATTACTGTGATTAAAAAAAAAAGTTCAGAGTTTGGTGGCCAGGAATGAAGTCAGATCTGAACTGCAAAGTAGTACTAGTAACCTTGAGGGGATGATGGGAATGTTCTGTGTCATTAATATGGTGTAATTTCATGGGCATATAAAACTGTCAAAGCTCATCAAATCATTTGCTTTAAATGAATGCAGTTGTTTGACTTGTATGTAATTAATTGTATGTATGTAAGTCATCTTTTAATAAAGGATGAAAATAACGATACACATAGTATTAGAGACCAAGAAAATTTCATACAATTGAAAAATTGAAAAAAATAATGCCAGTGGTTGAGTTTGCACTGTGTTTCTATTTGCAGTTATATACTCAGAAAAAAAATTTCTGATGCTCATAATTACCAATATGTAAAAGACTTTTGTTGTTTGTCGAGAAGTATTTGCCCTTATGGTGGATTTTAAGCACATTGTTTATATGCCTGTGGCATATGGAAGTCCCTGGGCTAGGGGTTGAATCAAAGCTGTAGCTGAGGCCTGCACCACAGCCATAGCAACCTTGAATCTGAGCCACATCTGGGACCTACACCACAGCTTTCAGCAATGCTGGATCCTTAACACACTGAGTGAGGTCGGGGATCAAACCCGTATTCTCACAGATACAAAGTCAGGTTCTTAACCCACTGAACCAACAACAGGAACTCCCACCTGGGTGTTTTACCTTCGGCAGATTTGTGGGAAGTCTGCCTGTTACAAAGCGTAGCATAGACAACTAGTTGTTCCCTTTCTTGTTCAGTTGGCTCTCAGTAAATGATGAGTACACTGGTGCCAGAAAGAAACTGCTGTACTGATTGACTTTTTGTGTGTTAATTTCATATTCTTGGAATAAACACAATTTGGTAAAGTATTAGCCTTTTTATGTTGCCAGATTCAATTAGCCAATCTTTTATTTAGGATAACTGCACAGATTTTCACTAGAGAGCTTGGATTTTAATTGGCTTTTCTTGTATTGACCTCGTCAGATTTTGGTATCCGAGTTTTTTTTTTTTTGATCTCATAAAACAAGTTGTCTTCATAAAACAAGTTTCTTTTCTTTGGAAGATTTTGTGTGAGATTATTGTTATTTCATTAGATGTTTGGGAGCATTCAACTGTGACAAGCCTGGTCTTAGGAATTTCTTTGTGGAAAGGTTTTAGATTACATATTGAATCATATTTCTTTAATAGATATAAGACTATTCAGTATTTCCATTTATTCCTATGTCAGTTTAATAAGATACGTTGCTCTAGGGATTTTCCATTCAGATTTATTAGCATAAATGTATCACATTCTCTTATCCTTTTAGTAAATGTAAGAGCACTACATTTCGATATTTGTTGGTTTACTCTATTATGCATTTGATTTATAATTTACTGATTTTTGCGTTTATCTTCACTATAATAGTGTAGTTTTCTCTGTCCTCTTTGTGTTTGATTTGCTCTTGATTTTACAGTTTTTTCCATATGGAAATTCAGATAATTGATTCAGCTCTTCTTTCCTAATTTAGCTGCATCTTATAAGTTTAAATATATCATGCTCTCATTAGTTTAAAATATTTTCTAGTTTTTGTTAAAACTTCTTCTTTGGCCCACAGATTTTTTTTTCTTTTTCTTTTTACAGCTGCACTTATGGCATGTGGAATTCCTGGGCCAGGGGTTGAATGGGAGCTGCAGCTGGGGCCTAAGCCACAACCACGGCAACAACAGACTTGAGCCACATCTGCAACCTAAGCTACAGACTGTGGCAATGCCAGATCTTTAACCTACTGAGTGAGGTCAGGGATTGAACCTGCATCCCCACAGAGACAGCATCAGGTACTTAACCTGCTGAGCCACAACAGGAACTCCTGGCCTATAGATTTTTAAGGAGTGTTTTTTTTTTTTTTCCGTGTAATTTTCAAGGCAGCTGGGCATTTTTTAGTTATCTTTTTATTGTTTATATCTATCTTTCTAAGTTTAAAAACCTAGAACTATTTGAAATCTATGTCTAATAACTCCAATGTGTCTGTTTTTCTTGTTACTAAGATCAGATTAAGTAAACAGGGACTGACTGAGTTGTATGAGCTGTCTTAAAAGTTTTCTACCACTGGTTGGCCTTGATCCTACACTTAGCTAGCCAGGGGTCCACCTGAGAATCTGGAATTTGCTAGACACCGCTCCACTGGAGGACCCAGGACTTCTAGTTTGTCTTTTCAGCATCATGAGATTACAGAAAACTCCCCTTTGACCTTCAGCAGCTGTGGCCTACTTTCTTATCCTTCTTTTAAAAGTAGTTGCAGAAAGGTGGCTCACTTGAAATTCCTTTCTCTCTGGGATCTTTTTATTTTTATTATTTAAAAAATTTATTTATTTATTTTTTTAAGGTTGTACCCGTGGCACATGCAAGTTCCAGGGCCAGGGATTGAATCTGAGCTTCAGCTATGACAGACAAACTGGCATCCTTTAACCCACAGCACTGTGGATCGAGACCACACCTCCGCAGAGACCTAAGCCATTGCTATCAGGTTCTTAACCCACTGCACCATAGCGGGAACTCCTTTCTCTAGGATCTCGGATCACACAAGTTCTTGTTGTTTTAACCATTCTCTGATATCATCATGGTTTTTTAATTTTTGCATTGCATCTGGCTTTTCTGGGTGTTTTTGCCCCATGCTGCTCCACAAGAGCCGGAAGTGAAATCAGCTGCTTCCATCTTAGGCTCTTTATGCTTTATCCCACACATCCAGCAGGACCGTTTTTTACAAAATTTTAATCACAGCATGATGCTTCCCTCTTCCAATGGCTTAAACCACATTTACAATAAAATAAAATCTCAACTGCTTTGCACAACTTACAGGATGCCTCTCCCTCTGCTTCATCTTACACCCTGCCCCATCCTTTCCATGCTTGCCATCCTCCAGCCACAATGACCTTCCTGCTGTTGTTTAGACGTCCAAGCTTATACACACAGGCCTTCACTCTGGCTATTTCCGCTATGCGAAATGCACATCCCGTCAGGTCTTTGCATGTGTGGCTTCTCAGTTCACGTGACAGCAACTCAACAAGACCTTCCTGGACCACTGCTGTCTAAGGTGGCTCCTCTCCATCACATACATCTTATTATGATGTGGTGTTTCCTTCACACTACTTGTCTTCCATTGAAATTATCTTGTTATTTAATTTTGTTTTGCTGTCTAACGTTACTGTAAGTTCCATTGAATCTTCTAATGGAACCAGAAGAAGGAGTAGCTGTGACCAGACTGGAGTAGCTGATGGTGCGTGTATGGGGATTAATCCAGTCAGCTTTGAGGGCAGAGAGAGGGAGATCTAAAAGCACAGCCTTTGCCAAGTCCTCCTTCCTCAGTGCTCTGCAGTGTTCTGTCTACACCTTGATTAGGACATTTATTTCATTGTATTATTTTCTACCAGCCCAAGGGGTCTTATCTATCAACCATTTTTGTGTTTTTCTAGCTGCTTCACTTTCTACTACAGAGTAGATGTTCAATAAATATTTCAAATGAATAATCAACCATAAGAACTTCACCTTGCTTTCTCCCACCCCTACCCCCCAAATTCATTTATCCTTCAAACTTAATGTCCAGAAGCAGGGGTTCATGTGGATAAGCTGGAAAGATTAAGCTTTTTGATAACTGCCTTTGACCTTACCACTCAATGCTATTGATTTTAACTGATTTCTTTTTCTTAGATCTTGGCAAGTGATGGGACATTTGGGGGGAGGGGGAGAATGGCATGGGGTCTAACATACACCAGGACCCCAGGCTGGCCCGATTTTAATATTCGTGCAACCCACGTGACATTTCTGAGATTTTGCTTCTTAGGAGTTGCTTATTTTATTTAGAGGTATAAATATATTCTCTACATAGGCACTCTGAACACATAACCCCAGACTCTTTAGTTGCTGCTGTTTCTGTTTAACTTCTCTGTGAAGCTATAATCTTACAAGTGCTCATTATATCCATCCTGGAAAGTAAACAAACCTGAAAATCAAGGAGAGTGTTCCTGGGGTGAAAATAGTTTCTAATTACAGTGATAATAATAAAAAAAGAGGAGATAAATCAATCAACAGGGAAACTTTCTAATTTTTTTTAGTTCACATTACGTTTAATGTATATTTCTCTCAGTTTTCCCTCATTTTAAAATTCTGATAGTAACTAATTTTTCTAAGATGTAGCATGCATTTTTTAATCAGCAAAAAGTGTTTCAAGTTTGAACTTGCATAAATTTGAAAAACATCACATAAAGACTTTGATGCAATGTTAATCATAGAAATAAATTTAGCATTTAAACTATGTGCGCAACTTTAATTATTTCTCCCTGAACATCCTTGGTATATTAATCAGCAAATACAGAAAGTAGGACAGTCTAGTTGTCATTTACCTTCCTGCACAGAGATTTAAAGACTTGCATGGATCCTGTAAGGAGTAAGGAATCTTCATTTCACTCACCATGGGTGCAAGCTAGATACAGAAGACAACACTAGCTTGCATTTGTAAAGAATAAGGAAACCACAGCCGGTATGCCTGACTGAAGTAATCCCAGCCCAGTCACCACCTCCGGTTGGTGCACACCACTAGCTCCACCCACATGGCATTTCTAAACAGTCCCCTAAGTGCCTGTGGGATAGCTTGGTACCTTTGCACATGCTCTTTCTTCTACCTGGAATGCCTTCCTCTCCCCTCAAATGTCCTAGTAATTGCCAAGATCTAAGAGCACAACCTCCGCCAAGTCCTCCTCCCTCAGTGCTCTGCAGTGTTCTGTCTACACCTTGATTAGGATGTTTATTTCATTGTATTACCTTCTTCCACCAGCCTGAGAGGTCTTATCTAACATTTTTGGGTCCTTCTAGCTGCTTCACTTTCTACTACAGAGTAGACGCTCAATAAGTATTTCTTAAATGAATGAATAATCAACCATAAGAACTTCACCTTGCTTTCTCCCCCCCCCCAAATTCATTTTTCCTTCAAACTTAACATCCAGAAATAGAGGTTCATGTGGATCAGCTGGAAAGACCAATTTAAGTTTTTTGACAACTGCCTTTGGCCTTACCACTCAATGCTATTGATTTTAACTGATTTCTTTTTTTCTTCTGAAAGGAGAGGGGGTATAAGGATCACTCTGAATAATATAAACTATGGACACTTTTCCCAGAATTTATCCACAGCCACCTACACACAAAACTGATCAGCATCAGGCTCTGAACTGGTTCAAATTCTGGTCCTGCCGTTTACCAGCTGTGTGACCTCAGGAAAATCACTTAACTTTTCTGTGCTTTGGTTTTCTCATCTTTCAATTGGGATAGTAATAGCACATATTTCACAGGGTTATTATGACGATGAAATGAGTTAATTACGGAAAACATTTAGAACCCCACTTGGCATAGTAAGCCCTATATAACTCATTTAGTAGCAGGTTCTAGGAAATGGAGGTACCAAGAGAAATCAAATGTGATTCCTCTCCCTGAGGAGCTTAAAGTCTCATGAGGAAGACAGACGTGCAAATAAAAGGCACTATGGTAGAGCTCTGGACAAAGAAGCAGAGAGGAGGGAACTCTCCTGAGGCCTGGGGTGGGATGATCAGGTGGGAGATGATATTTTACTTATGTAATTCATTAAAAAATTAAAAATTTTTTTTTTCCCTTACAGCTGCACCCATGGCCTATGGAAGTTCCTGAGCCAGGGAGCGAATCTGAGTCGCAGCTGAGACCTATGCCATAGCTGTGGCAACGCTGGATCCTTAACCCACTGGGCCGGGCCAGGGATTGAACCCGTGCTGCCACAGAGACAACGCTGGATCCTTAACCTACTTTGCCATAGCAGGAACTTCCAGGAGGTGGTATTTTAGCTGAGAATTTCTGGATGAGCAGGAGTCGCTGGTTGGATTAGTTGGGGATGGACATATTAGGCAGATATAAACAAAGACAGAGTTTCTGCAGCCATGTGAAAGCACAAGGGGCCCCAGGGGGCAGCAGCTACTAGGAGTGACCTTAGCATATCCTTGGAAGTAAAAGATGCTAGAGAGTAAAGCCGAAGCACATTGCAGACACTCTAAACTGGTTTATTCAATACCCAAGTTCAACTGCCTCCTCCCCCGACCTCCCTGCTATAGAGTCAAGGAAGTGAAACGCTAGATTTTCCCATCAGATGAGGTCCTGTGACAGGATTTTGCTGGGATTGGCTTTTCTTATTGGATAAAAATGCAGAGCCCTTCAGGGGAAAGCTTCCTTGACTTTTTGGCTTTCTTCCTTCCTGAAAATTGAGCTTGAGGCTTTCAGACAAGATGATGAGAGCACTCTGCAATGGTGCAGCAGGAAGATACAGAGAGCTCAGGCCCCCGGCAGCTACGCTCAGTCGCTGTACTGCCTGGATCCCCTCCCCCTGGACTTTCTGTTTGTGAGAAATATCACAGGCCAGCCAGGCTTCCTCAAGCTTAGAGCCAGGTGCATCCCTAACTGGCACAAGTGGTAAGAAATGCCAGGTCACTGAAGGCCTCAAATGTTCTTCCCAGGAACTGAGACTTCCACATTTTTGTACTGGGCAACTTGGTCTAACTTAGGGGCTTTGAAAGTAGAGCTTCGGAGTCACTCTACCCCTGGTTTGAATCTAAGCTCAGCTGGTTACTTGCTGTCTAACTTGAGAAATCAGTTATCCTCAGTCTGCATCTCCTCAGAGAGACATGTGGTGAAAATTATTTTAGGATGCTAACCTTCACCGCAGCATGCTGAGAGAATGAAGGTCAAAAGCAGAGAAAGAGAGAGAGAGATTGCCCATATCCTTGCAGAGCAAAATAAATCTCAACGGAAGATTCCAAAATAATTTCAGAACTTCAAGTGGATTCTAGTTGACATTTGTAGCAAAAAAAAAAAATATTCTGACGGTACTAGATTTCATAAATGTTCTTTGAGACTGTTAATACCTTTATGACTAAATGTCTTAGCATGAGTTTCTCTCAAGTTCTTCAGAAAAGAAAGACTTGTTTTTTTTCATGTGCTATAAATGGCATCTTGAATTATTCCCAAGAATGCAGTGAGGACTCCATAAATAATTGGTGAGAATATCCAAGACTGAAGGAACAAGATTCATTATTTCATGCTAGTGGCACTGCAGGTGCTCTGGAGTCTGTTGAGAACCGAAGTGGTAGGAAGTTCAAATACTATTCCATTTCCCTTATGGCCACATAAAAGCTCTAAGTTGCTCTTCTGTAAAGCCTGGGTCAGGCTTAATTAAGCCTGGGAAGTAGGTGGTAATGATTTAAGAGACAATGAAAAAGCTTTGGCTCCAGATATCTAATTACACTTTTTGGTCAAGGAAGCTCGGAAAGTTCTACATCAGAGATAATCTACTTTGAGAAATAAAGGAAGGAACCCTGCCCAAAGCAAGTGCCTAGGGCAGGAGCAGCCATTTCCGTCAGCATCAGCCTGATGAGGATAATCTGACTTTCCAATTGAGGATAAATGATTTCTCAAAGTTACACAACTAGTAACTGACTGAGTTGGGATTTGAACCAGTCCATGTGACTGTAAAGCCACACTTTTAACCATGACAATATACGGCAGCACTTTCATGCCCTAAGCTTCCCTGCTCCCCAGCCCATGCACTGTGTAGGTTATACCCTCAAGTTAAAATAGAGTGCATCTATTTTTTCGAATTATGGTTTTCTCTGGGTAGATGCCCAGGAGTGGAATTGCTGGATCGTATGGTAGTTCTATTTTTAGTTTTTTTTTGAGGAACCTCCATAGTGGTTGTACCAAGTGGTTGTACTTCCTACACTCTTGGTCCCACCAAGAGTGTAGGAAGGTTCCCTTTTCTCCACACCCTCTCCAGCATTTATTATTTGTAGCCTTCTGATGATGGCCATTCTGGCTTGTGTAAGGTAGTACCTCATAGTAGTTTTTGATTTGCATTTTTCTACTAATTAGTGATACTAAGCATCTTTTCATGTGTTTTTTTTGCCATGTATATGTCTTCCTTGGAGAAATATCTATTTAGATCTGCCCATTTTTTGATTTTTTTTTTTTGATTACTGACTGCATGAGTTTTTTGTATATTTTGGAGATTAATCCCTTGTCAGTTGCTTGATTTGCAAATATTTTCTCCCATTCTGTGGGTTGCACTATTTACAATAGCCAAGACATGGAAAAAAACTACATGTCCATCAACAGAGGAATGGATTAAGATGTGGTACATACACACAGTGGAGTATTACTCAGCCATGAAAAGAATGAAATAATGCAATTCGCCAGCAGCATGGATGGACTGAGAAACTATTATACTAAGTGAAGTTAGTCAAGGCAATGAAAGACAAACATCACATGATAGCACCTAAACGTGGAATCTTAAAATAAAAGGATGCCAATGAACTTATTTGCAGAACAGAAAGAGACTCACAGACATTGGAAAAACTTATGGTTACCAAAGGGGACAGGTGCAGGGATGGGAGGGATGGACTGGGGGTTTGGGATTGGCATATGCACACTGAGGTATATGGAATAATTGGCCAATGGGACCTGTTATATAGCACAGAGAACTCTACCCAATATTCTGTGATAATCTATGTGGGAAAAGAATCTGAGAGAGAATGGATGTGTGTATACGTATGACTGGGCCACTCAGTTGTACAGCAGAAATTATCACAGCCTTATAGATTAACTATACTTCAATAAAACTTAAAAAAAACAAATGAGGAATGTTGGCCCTCAATGGAACAAATGATGCTTTTTAATGATTATTTTCAATGACTAAGCCTGAGTAGTTCTGTAGACATGACGACAAAAATGAGCTCAAGGTAGGATGCTTCTGACATCATTAACAGGAGGAAAACAGTAATTAGAATCCGAAAATGTGTAAGCTACCAGTGGAAATAAATCTCTGCTTCTTTGCTAACATAGTAGATGAAGTATTGACTTTTAGGGTCTATTTTGTATGAACATCTTTTTTTTGGAGTAAAGAGAGTTGTTCTTACAAAAAAAAAGTTAAAGCAGGGAGTTAGGCAGCCAATGGGTGTGATCTTCTTTAAAAAAAAAAATGTATACATCTGGAGTTCCCATTGTGGCTCAGTGGTTAACGAATCCGACTAGGAACCGTGAGGTTGAGGGTTCGGTCCCTGGCCTTGCTCAGTGGGTTAAGGATCCGGCGTTGCCGTGAGCTGTGGTGAAGGTTGCAGACGCGGCTCGGATCCCGCGTTGCTGTGGCTGTGGCGAAGGCCGGCAGCTACAGCTCCTGTTAGACCCCTAGCCTGGGAACCTCCATCTGCCGCGGGTGCGGCCCTAGATAAGGCAAAAGACACACAAAAAAATGTATACATGTATGTGTGACTGGGTTACCTTGCTGTACAGTAGAAAATTGACAGAACACTGTAAACCAGCTATAATGGAAAAAATAAAAACCATTATTATACACACACACACACACACACACACACAAAGCTAAAGCAGGGAGCTAGCCAGCCAGTGTGCATGACCTTCTGCTCGTTTTCTAGGACAGGACTTAGTCGCTGTGAGGCTGATCCTGCTGAGGCTTTGTTGAGGAACCTCCTTGCTCCCTGGCTCACTGACGGCAGAAAACACACATGTAGGCGAGAAGGGCCTTTTTCAGACAAAAATATTTGCAAACCCAGCAAGCTGCCCAGCACCATGCAAACTAGGAAGATGGAATGAAAAATTAGGCTCTGTGTCTATTTAAATCAAACAATATGCAACCCCGAGGCTGTTCTAGGGCTTACCGATTCACCTGTCCCAAGAACCTGACAGTTTCAGAATCTCTGCAACTGGTCCAGCGGAACACATTTTAAATCTGGCACTCTCTCTTAAGGACCACATACATGTATGGGAAGAGTGTGAGAATGCATGTATCGAAACGTCTCTTCCTTCTCCTACGTAAAGGTAGGAGAGTCTGTCCTCTCTCACCTGAGCTTTCAGGTACAGGCTCAGAATCAGATGAAGAGGCTGTTATAGTGTACCCTGGTATCTTGGGGGATTGGTTTCAGTACCTGCCGAGGTCACTGAAATTCACAGATGCCCCAGGCCCTTATATAAAATGGTGTAGCACTTGCATATAACCTACAAACATACTTCTATACGCTTTAAATCATTAAGATTACATATAATATCTAATACAGTGTAAATGCTACTTAAATAGTTGAAAATACAATGTAATGCTATGTAAATAGCTGTCGGTATGCAGCAAATTCATGTTTTGCTTTCTGGAACTTTCCAGAATTTTTCCTCCCAAATGTTTTCCATTTGATCTTGGGTGGATCCCTGGATGCAGAACCTGCAGATATAGAAGGCTGACTGTATGTGGCAACAAGATGTAGCTGAAGAGAATAGTTTCCTGGTCCTGCTCTGAGAGACCAATCAAGATCCCCTATTAGTTGCAAGCCAAAGAGGACATGGTGCCCTTCTAGGACCAAAAGAACCATGAACTTGGAGTTTGGGGCTGCAAGAAGGGAGGAAGTAGCACACAGGCTTCACGATCAGTCATTTAGCTTTGTTACTTAAGGTGTTTTCCAGGGCCTGGGCACTCACCTCAGCCTGCCAGATGGGGTTCACAGTGTTGCCTATGATCTTGGATCGCCTCTCCTGTCCGTGGTGGGGGAGGGCGGGGAAGATGCTGTGCTTCCCAGGCTGAATGGAAATCTTCAGGTAAGGATCTGGGTTGAAAAACATCCCCTTCTTCAACCCCATGGCCTGGAAATCTGTAAAATAAAGGATATTTTAATTTCATGTGTTTAAGTGAGGTGTGTCTATCAGGCCTTACACAAGGAGAAGAGTCCATCTGAAACATGGAAAAGCTTTCTAATCTTTAGATTACTTTCTACCTCACGACAAATATGAACTGGAGTCTCCAGAACCTATTGTATGGGATATTTACTGACATGTATTAAATCGTTTTGATGAGAAATCCCTGCAATAAATCAATACTGGCATTGAGGTCACTATTCTTTTCAAGAGAGGACCATAAGCCCTACTAGTCTAGATTTCTGGTGTTCCTTAGGCAGCCTGGAGTGAGGGGCTAAGGAAACTTGGGTGCACAGTGAGAGAGGAAATCCAACTTGGAAAATTCAGTGGGTCTAGGTGAAAATTCTTCAAAGTGGAAAAAGAAAAACAAAGGGTGTAGTCTCACAATAAATATGACTTTCACTGAATAAGGAGAGAGAGAATTAGAAGAAATAAAGAGAAAGGCAAGGGTTCAAAGAGCAAAGAACACGGACATTGCATTGGAGGAAAGAAAAAAATCACAGCCTCCATGAACTAATGCATATCAGCGAGGAGAGCTCTGAGGAGAGAGCATGCTGTTGGGAGGGGAGGCTTTGAAAATTGAAACATTCCACAGAATTGAAAGTGTCTGAGCATGTACAATTTCATGCTGTTTGTTGTGGGGTGGGGGTGGGGGGTTGGGGACAGGATAGAGAGAGAGAGAGGTCACTTCTGATAATGGTTTATGGTTGTTCTGAAAGATAATTTGAAATTATTTTATATTTATTGGACATAATTTACAATATCAAGAAATAATTTTTTTGATTATTGAAGTATTTTCCAAAAAATTGTTCATATTTATACATGAACAAAAGAAATGCGTAAAATACAATTGAACTGATTCTCAAGTATGGTATAAGTTGTGAAGTGTTGGAGGAATTTGTAACTGATGAAAAAAGTATACAAGTTTTCATGTGAATTTACTTAAAAATTGTTGTTTTTTTTGGTGAGGGGAGGATTGGCCATGCCCATGGCATGTGGAAGTTTCTGGGCCTGGGATTGAACCTATGCCACAGAAGCAACCCAAACCATTGCAATGACAATGCCAGATCCTTAACCCGCTGCACCACGAGGGAACTCCTTAAAAGTTTTTTTGAGTTGATTCAAGGCAATCTTTGCAATGAAATTATTCTTACTCTCTTGCATTATAATATACTGCCATGAGGGGGAATAAAGGATAGAAAGTATAACAAGCATCACAGAAATTTGCAAAATCCAGGCTACACCCAGTTGGGTGTGTGTGCAGAAAGCCAACGCAGCAGCCTGCAAATTTTCTTCTTAGAAAGGCCTGTTCATAAGGTTGGCCCTTGGCTAGTGTCTCAGAACTTGGATCCCAGCAGGGGTCCCACATCTCATAACTGATAGAAGTGGCTCTCTGTGCCTCAAATGTTTGTGCAAACTATGTGGTTTGTGCCAACCACATATTTTCCTCTGAGAGTCTGGACTTTTGGTAAGTGCTAGGAAGAACTTGGCCACAGGACCAGCACCCAATGAAAACCTTGGGCTCTGAGTCTGTAATGAGCTCCCCTGGCATATACACTATTTCAAATGTACTGTCACTACTTGTTGCTGCGGGAAATAAATCCAAGCTGTGTGAGTCCACTCAGAGAGGATCCGTGGACACTTCGGCCTAGTCTCCTCCAGACCTCAGACCTCATCCCAGGTGCCTTTTCCTTTTGCAGTTTTCTGTTTATCTTTTCAATGTAATGGATTATATCATGAGTATGACTATAAGTTGAGTTTTCCTAGTGAATCATCACAGCTGGGGGTGGCTGGGGACTACGGCCCAGAGTGTGACAGATACAGAGATTTATTCATCATAGAAAAATATGACTATCATCACCTCCACCACTGTTGCCTGCCATTTACTGGTTAGTTATTAAATTCTGGGGACCATTCCATTCCCTTCAAATATATTATCTGATTTAATCCTAACCACAAACTCTACAAGGCAGATATTACATCCCTATCTATTTAATTTGAGGAAGCAAAAAATAGAGGCTTATGAGTTAAGTAACTTGACCAGGTCTTCAGAGCTGGTCATTGTCAGAAGTGAAATTTGAACCTGTCTCTTTGAATCCAAAGTCTGCAATTCTTTTTCGGCCGTGCCTGTGGCATGTGCCTAGGCCAGGGATCGAACCCGTGCCACAGCAGTGATAATGCTGGATCCTTCACCTACAGGGCCACAAGAGGACTCCCCAAAATCTGTGTTTTTAACCAATATGTGATATTACTTTTTTAATAAAAATGCTAACTTTGGAGGAGGTAAAATTCTCAATATAATTTGGTCTTTTAAAAAAAATTCTCTTCCATCAAACAACAGGTCTAAATCTGCGTAATGCATCTATCATTGTTTTTACCTGAGGAGTTTACTCACTCTTCACTGTTTTTATTCTTTCCAAGACTAACTATCTTTACCACTCACACATTTATTCTTCCAGACTAATCTTAATTTTTTAATAAAACTCCCTCCAAAACTTGGGGATTTTGATTGGAATTTCATTGAATTTACAGATAAATTTTGGGAGAAATGGTAACTTTATAATACTTCCTACTCAAGAACATGTTTCTTCATTTTTTCATGCCTTCTTTCATGTTCTTCAGTAAACTTTTATATTTTAAGTTCAATTTGTATGCTTATTAAAATGCATGTTCCACAGAGTAACTATGTTTGAGAAGTGCTGCAATCAGGAGTTAATTAGGTGTTAAAAGTGCATTTAGCTGGGAATCAGTATATCTTTTCTTTCTTCTTCTTTTTTTTTGTCTTTTGTTGTTTTAGGGCCGCACCTGCAGCATGTGGAGTTCCCAAGCTAGGAGTCTAATCGGAGCTACAGCTGCCAGCCACAGCCACAGCCACAGCCACAGCCACACCAGATCTGAGCCGCGTCTGTGACCTACACCACAGCTCACGGCAATGCCAGATTGTTAACCCACTGAGTGATGCCAGGGATTGAACCCACAACCTCATGGTTCCTAGTTGGATTCGTTAACCTCTGTGCCATGACGGGAACTCTGGAATCAGTATATCTAGATTTTAGCTCTGAAACATTTGTTATTGAACTTTCTAACTTTAGAAAACTGTTGTAACTTTTTCAGGTCTCAATTTCTTCAACTACGAGATTGTTGGAATGGACGTCTATAAGAACACAGAGTTTTATGATTTTTCCAACAGTAAATGTTACATTAATGGGAAAATACTTAATTTCCCATTTTTCCCTGCATTAGTTTTTTGTTCTGATGGTAGACATGACGTACACTTATTATAACATTTTTAAATATAGAAGGAATAGACATAATTTTAAAATTATTTCAAAATTGTACTGTCTGGTAGCAACCATGGTAGTTCACTTTCTTTATTGCCTTTCAGTAATTTTCTTTGCATAGTTGAGACCACACTGCATATACAAAATTGCACCCTAAATTTTCTTTTGCCTGAATTATATCAAAAGGATGTCCCATGTCTTTTGGAAAATTTTGTATACATTAATTCCTTTTTTTTTTTTTTTTTTTTTGCTGAGCCCACAGCATGTGGAAGTTCCTGGGCCAGGGAACAAACCTGTGCCACAGCAGCAGACCTAAGACACTGCAGTGATGCAGTGATGATGCTGGATCTTTAAGCTATAGTGCCACAAGAGAACTATACATAATTCTAAAGAGTATGGGCTATTTCATTATTTGGCTCTGAGGTAATTTTTTACGTTTAAATTGTCTCTAATACTTGTGGAAAAAATCTTTATTTGCATTTAGGATTTTTTAAGGTTCAGGGTGAATTCATTGAAAATTAAATGGATAATAGATAGGAAATTTATTACCCCCAAGAAGTGGTAAAAACTGAATATATAAACGGATTTGAGAAGTAAAGCATTTGCATCCAGTCTTGCTTAGACATGTCTATCACATTTTTGAAATTTTCCAGAGAAGGAATTTCATAATCTATCTCTCTGGCTATTTATCCTTTTAAATCCTAAAAAGAACCAGTCCAATCATATGTAGTGTCTCCGGTTCTTGAGTTTTCTTGAATTTATCTCTTTATATGCTGGAGTGGATACCCACGTACTGCTTTCAGAGAAAGATGCAAAGGTGAAGTTCTTTTGAGCCCTTGCAAACCTGAGAATGTATTTCTCTTGGCTTCCCACATAAATGACAACTTGGTGGGCACAGAAATCTTGAGTTAAAACCTGCTACCTTCAATAGCTCTGTAGCTTTTGCATCACGATTTTGGCATTCTGTGTTCTAAGAAGAAAAATCCGAGGTTAACATGAAGTACATTCTTTTATAACTGTCATGCTTTTTGTGCTCAGATGTCTACTGCACCTGCATTTGAAAATTTCTTAAAAAAATTGCCATTTGCCTAGACGTTGGTCTCTGCACATATATATTTTTTTCTTAGCATCTGATAGTCTGAAGATTTGAAATTATATTCAGCTTAAGAAAGCTTTCTATTATTGTTTTGTTTTGATTTGTTCTGATCTCTTCATCAAAACACCATTATCTACATGCTGGCTCTGTATCGGTCATCCTTCTTTTTACTTCCTTATCTTTTTTGATGTCTGGCCCTTGATCTGTGCATCTGGGAGAGACTTTTAAGTCCACCTATCATATCATCGATTTTAGTTCTGCAGCAGTATATAGTAAAGTGTGCTCTCTACTGCCTCTTCAAAGCTCTCAGAGCTCACTCTGACTTTTATGATTGCACCTTCTAGAATTTTATTTAAGTCGCAGCTTGATTACGATGAACAACGGTCCCTCAAAGATGACCATGACTTAATCCCTGGAACCTGTGAATATGTCACCTTACGTGATAAAAGGGACTTTTCAGAGGTGGGGAAGAATCTTTACTGACATGAAATTAGTCTCTATTACCCAGTTAGGTCCAGTGTAATTCTAAGAGTTCTTACACAATTGAGGCAGGAGGGGCAAAATGAGGAGAAGGAGCCTTGATGACGGAAGCAGAGATTGGTGTGACGCAACCATGAGCCGAAACCTGCAGGCAGACTCCAGAACCTTACAGAGATGAGGAAGAGATTCTCCTCAGGATGACTTCAGAAGGGAACCAGTCCTGCTGAGACCCTAATTTTAGTCCCTTAAGATTCAGTTTGGACTTTGATCTCCAAGAACAGTATGAATGCATGCATGTTATTTCAAGCCACTAACCATGCGGTAATTTGTTATAACAGCGATGGCAAACAAACACACTTGGCTTCCTAAGTCTTTATTTTTGCCAGCTTCAAAGAACTCCCTCATCATTATTCTTCATCCTAGACCTCTTACTTAGTAGGTCCTCTACTTTCCTGTATTTTATAGAGAGTACAAGCAGACAAGCGATATATTATTTGTCTTCAGTTGGTATTTGTCAGCAATACTTTCTCTTTTTTTTTCTTGAGGGTTATCTCCAGCTTCTCAAAAAGGTAGAGTCTATCCTCTACACATTCTTCAAGCTGACATGTCTATAATTTTTATCCATGAGTAAGTTTGTCCATCTTCAGTAAGTTTTGTCCACTCGCCGCTGTTGGAAGCTTTACTTCTGTGTTTACACTCAGACATGACCAGCTTCTAGTCAATTTCTCGATAATTTGTGGACTTTGCTTCATTACAGATTTGATGACCTTTTGTCTTGTCTTTCTTTGAGGGATGGAATTTATTATGATACTTGAAGCAGTATTTATTTCTTCCCTCTAGACAGACATATGAGTTAAAAATATACACATGGAACTACTGAGTATTATAGTCCCACGCCCATTCAAGGCTTGCTTCTTTAGTTGCTCACTCGACATCCCCTGTCACATTTCATTGCGGGCAATTTTTCCCTTGAAGTAAATATAAGAAAGATGATATACTGGGGGTTAGAGATGAGTCCATCCTGATCACCTTATAAAGCAGCTTTTTGAACCAAGCTGGTGACGTGTCAGTGGGGTGGTTTTCTTTCCTCTGACCAGTCTGTGAGTCCATGTCTGCATGGCAGAGTCAAAATTAGTAGAGATTTCGTTTCCTTTCCCCATGGGGCCTATCCTGGAAGATAGGCCTCTTAGGCTTTAGGATTTTAGTGAGCTTCGGTTAGTGAAAATTTTTCTTTGTTTCTGGCAGGTAGTTGAGTGGTTCTCCTGGTTTCTATTGTTTCTGAAGGTCTGTACAAATAACTGTTAGTTATCAAGCATTTCAAGGGGAAAATAACAATAGCAAATCAGGAGTTTGCTTTCCACCTAAGTAATCCAAATCACTGAGTTTATTTTTCTTATTTATTTTTTCTAAACCTGGACACACACTTGCTAATGCTGTCAATGGGTTTTTTCTTAAAACTTAGTTTTTTAGACTAGTTGTAGATTCACAGCATAATTTTAAGGAAGTACAGAGATTTTCCCATATACTGCTTGCCTCACACATGCATAGCTTCCCCCATTATCAACACCCCAAAAAAGAGCGGTCCATTTGTTATAACTGATATACATGGACATATGATAATCAAAAATGAGAGATACTTTACCTCTCTTCCCAAAGTCCATAGCTTAGGTTAGGATTCACTGTTGGTGTTGTACATTCTATGGATTTTGACAAACGCATTATGACACTTATCCACTGTTACTGTACCATATAGAGTATTTTCACTGCCCTAAAAATCCTCTGTGCTCTGCCAATTCATCTCTCCTCCCCCCAGTTCCAAGCAACCACCAATCTTTTTTACTGCCTCCATAGTTTTACCTTTTCCAGAATGTGATGTAGTTGAAATCATACAGTAGATAGCCTTTTAAGGTTTTTTTCCAATGAGTAACATGCATTCAGGATTCCTCTGTGTCTCTTTTAGGGCCTGATAGCTCATTTCTGTTTAGCATTGAATAATATTCTGTTATCTGAATTTACCAGAGTTAATATATTCATTCACCTACTTAAAGACATCTTGATTGCTTCCAAGTTTGGGCAACCATGAACAAAGCTGCTATAAGCATCCGTGTTAGGTTCTTGTATGGACTGCAGTTTTCAACTCACTTGGATAATTTCCAAGGAATGTGATCACGAGGTCATGTGGTAAGATTATGCCTAGTTTTGAACGATTCGACCGAAATGTCTTCCACAGTGTCTGTACCACTTTGCGTTCTACTAGCAATATTTGAGAGTTCCGATTGCTCCACCTTCTTGCTAGCATATGGTGTTTTCAGTTTGGATTTTGGCCATTCCAGCATGTACGTAATGGTATCTTCTTGTTGTTCTAATTTGCATTTCCCTAATTATTAGACATATGATGTGGAGCACTGTTTCATATGAATCTGTGCCATCTGCATAGCTTCTTCAGTGAGATAGATATCTGATAAGGTCTTTGGTCCACTTTTCAGTTGGGTTGTTTATTTTCAATATTGTTGAGTTTGGGGAGTTCTTTGTATATTTTGGATTGACTGTCCTTTTTCAGATGTGTCTTTGGCAAGTATTTTCTGAGTCTGTGGCTTGTCTTCTCATTCCCTTGAGATTGTCTTTTCAGAGCAGAAGTTTTAAATTTTTTTTTTTTTTTGTCTTTTTGTCTTCTCAGGGCTGCACCCGTGGCATATGGAGGTTCCCAGGCTAGGGGTTGAATTGGAGCTATAGCCACCGACCTACACCACAGCCACAGAAACGCGGGATCCAAGCCATGTCTGCAACCTACACCACAGCTCATGGCAATGCCAGATCCTTAACCCATGGAGCAAGGCCAGGGATCGAGCCTGCAGCCCCATGGTTCCTAGTCAGTTTCATTTCTGCTGCACCATGACGGGAACTCCCAGAAGTTTTTAATTTTAATGAAGTCTGTCTTGTCGATTTTTTTCTTTCATGCATTGTGTCTTTGGTGTTGTATTTAAAAAGGCATCACTCTACCAAAGGTCATTTACTTTTTCTCCTGTGTTATCTTCTAGGAGTTTTATCGAAGTTTTTGTGCTTTACATTTAGGTCTATGATCCATTTTGAGTTGATTTTTGTGAAGGGTATAAGGTCTGTGTCTAGATTCATTTTTTGGGGGGATGTTGATGTCCAGTTGTTCCAGTATCATTTGTAGGAGAGATTATGCTGCTCCACTATACTGCCTTTGCTTCTCTGTCAAAGAGCAGTTGATGACATGGGGGTCTCTTTCTGGGCTTTCTGGCTTGCTCCATTGATCCATTTTCTTTTCTCTCTCTTTTTTTCCCACAAGTACTTTGACCTCCTTCAGAACTGTGTTGGTTATTCTGTGTCTTTCACCTTATAAATTTTGAGATCGGTTTGTCAGAATCCACAAAATGACTTGTTGGCATTTTGATTGGGATTGTATTGATTCCGCAGGTCAATCTGGGAAAAACTGACATCTTTGTATTACTGAGACTTCTTATCCACGAACTTGGAGATATAGCTCCATTTATTCAGTTCTTTGATTTAATTCAGAGTTTAGTAGTTTTCCTTATAAACATACATGTTTTGTTAGATTTATACCTAAGTATTTCGTTTTGGGGGTTGCTAATGTAAGTGGTATTGTATCTTTAATTTAAACTCCATTTGCTCATGGTATATGGGAAAGAGAATGACTTTTTGCATATTAACGTCATACCTTGTAACCTTTTATTATAACTTATTAATGGATCTTTAGACACACGTTTGCCTTACTGGGGGCTCACTTAGACATGAAAGACCCTAGATGACTGTCCATCTCTCAAAGACCCTTATGTACTTCATTTCTGTGATCTCAGATTTCTGACATTTATGGCCTGCAATATTTGTTGATTTGACCATAAGCTACGGCCATCATTTTCAAACTGTGCTCAAGAGAGTCCTGGAGTTTCATGTCACTGTGAATTCACAAGGACCACTTAGGGTAAACTGAGTGCATGGGACTTTGACCTTTGTACATCATTTTAGCCAGAACAGCTCAGTTTTTCTTTATATTTTTAATTTTAAAATTATTGTTAGATTTAGATTAAATTTTAATTTAATTTTTTAATTTCCCCATTGTTAACATGTTACAAAATTATGGTACCTCATGAAAACTAAAAAATTAACTAAATTACTCTTAACTATTAACTAATTATGATTAGTTCAATTGCAGTCTTTATTTGCATTTCACCGAGCTTTATACAAAATGTACTTTTTTTGTTTTGGCCACTTGTGGGGCATGTGGAAATTCCCGGGCCAGGGATCAAACCTGCACCACAGCTGCAGCTACACCGGATCCCTAACCCACTGCACTACAAGGGAACTTCCACACATGTACTTTTCTGAGCAGCTTAGTTTTTACCAATTGGATTTCATGTGAGATTTTATTGAGACAAAGGATCTGCTAACTGCTTCTCTCCCAGGCTTTCCTCCACCTCCACTTTATCAACCCTCAATTACTCCTAGTTGGCAATGGAGGGAGAGTAGCAGCGTAGCTTCTTTCCTCACCATCTCATGTCATCTAAGGAATGCACCTATTCCTTATTGAATCCTCCAATATTCTTAAGAGATTGCAGGGAATGGAGTAGATATTTTAAGTTTGTTGACAGATGGAGAAATGGAGGCACAGAGACGTTGAGTAATAACTGGTAGGTCAGAGTCCAACTGAAGAGGTCTCTTGACTGTTGATTGACATTCTTATTCTCTCTACAAGGCCTTCAGATGAGCAACATACCTGAGAGAGAAAAGCTGATCAGCCTCCGACTTCCTTGCCCTTGAGCAGTCTCCTCAGAGCCAATGCTTTTAAAAATCTGTGAGAAGAAAGAAAATGGGAGACAAGCAAGACAAGCATTGAAATAGACACACTCTGATACAAACATGCTTAATCAGTTATTTCTCTAGCTACAGAATACAAAGACAGCAGCGTTGTGATTTCATTAGGCTTCTATTGATTAAAGCAAGCTTTTAGCGACCTAACGTCTTTCCCAGTAATAGAGTGGGAAATGCTAGTGGGGATGAGGGGTACTTTTCAGAGAAATGGAAATCAACAAACATAATTACTGTAATATTAGAGGCCCTTTATAACTACTTGTGTAAACAATGCTTCTTCACATTCAAATTTGCAGGAGATATTTATTAAAGCAGACCCTACGGCAGTGGAATGATAGGTCAATAGATGTTTACTGTTGTAATTACAATGTGTTTCCATTAGCAAAGTATAGTGTTAAACTGCTGTATCTCAATTTCTTCTGATCTGTGTTATTATCTAGAGATTTCCAGGAAATTCTGTTTATAGGGGAAGAGTTTGAGCATGGCATTAAGAAGCTACTCTGAAGTCTTTTTATTTAATTGCCTTCCTGGGAAGCTTGGAATACAATTGGAATGTGGGTTGTCTGCCGTCTAATAGGTATTTCCAAACCAGGTTGCTAAATATTTATTTTTCATCACTGCTCAATGTATATCTGTTAGTGGATAAATGAAACCAGCAAGAGTTCTTACTTCCATTCTCTTCTAGGCAAGTTTTACTCAAAATAATTTCTGAGTATTCAATCAAAGGCAGAGTTATCTTTGCCCGTGTTACATATTTGCAGGAAATAATATAAAAATCTGAGTATTAAGCAAATCTATATGTGTCCACTTTTTAGAAGATAATCTGTACTGAGAAAGGAAAAAAACAGGACACTCGATAGATTTTAATCAACGTGTCTTTGTTTCTGGGTGGTGTGGGCTTGCTCGCTCTCTTTCTACTGCCTCTCAGTATTCTTTTTTACGGCTGCACCTGCGGCATGTGGAAGTTCCCAGGTTTAGGGGGTTGAATTGGAGTTGCAGCTGCCAGCTTACACCACAGCTGCAGCAACGCCAGATCCAAGCCACATCTGTGATCTACACTGCAGCTTGTGGCAACACTGGATCCTTAACCCACTGAATGAGGCCAGGGATCAAACCTGCATGCTCACAGGGACAATGTCAGGTTCCTAACTCCCTGAGCCACAGTGGGGACTCCCACCTCTCAGTATTCTTGGTGCTGGAAGACGTGCGATTGGATCTGACCATCAAGTTGCCTTACGTGAGTCTGGGAGTAATGGTTGGGTATCACTAGGCTCACGGCTTCAGCCCAAGGAGAGTGCAAGGAATTACTAACACAGCTTTACATTAAGCAGATGCCCTGGGTTGGCCTACATGCTTGGCTGCAGCTCCTGTGCACATCCTCTCAGTATGTCTGCTCTTAGCCCAACATCTTGATGTGCAAGATACATCTCAGGATGCTGGACTGAGCAACAGAGGGAACTAACTTGGGTGACACATGAAATGAAGTATGAGATTGTGAAGCTCTTTGGGAAGTCTACGTCTCTAAAAGTCTCCCTTGATAATAAAAAATCGAAGGAAGACAGGGTTGTAACAGTGAGCTGAAACGCTACTTGTCTGAGGTGTTGATCCTCTGCACACTGGACAGCCTACCCCTTCCTAGTCTGTGTTCTTGTCACCTGGCCGACCAGCAGCAGAGGTCAACAAACAGTTCCAAGACGGCATCCTCAGGCTGGACCACTCTCCTAGCTCTCAAAGTGGCCAGTATGCACGGGCACAATGAGAACACTCTCAAAACTCCTTCATGTTCAGAACTTTTCTTCGTTTTCAAATCTATGCCTGGGCAAACGCCACAGGAGACTTGGGTAGGCTACCCATACCTGTCTATGTAGGACAATTTAAATCGGCTGCTCCTAATTCTAGTGTAAATATGTCAACATTTGGCTTGCTCCATCTCAGAATATAAGTTCCTTGAGGACACAACTGTACTTTTAATAGAACCTTGTAGATATAAATCTAGAGTGTGTGCATGCCAATTCATATTTTTTAAAGGTGTAGGACTAAACTTCATATTTCCTTCTAGGCTAATGTTAACTTAAACATGCAATGATAACAAATTTGTACATTTGTTCCTTCTTATTTAAAGCATACATATTTTGGTTCCTTATAAATATTTTTCTGTTGGGTATTGAGGATATTTATTGCATTGAAACAGGTCTGTAGGGCAAAAGATAATGTATATTTTGCAGAAGCTACTCAGCTTAGAGGGGGGACACATATTTAAAACTCCATAAAATTTTGCCTAGCTCATGGCTCTTTGCTAACATTATTTACTAGATCATCTCAGTGCCAGACTGATGATACAAAGGAGGGGGAAACAGTAGCCGAGGTAAACAATTTCCAGGAAGTAAAGATGTTTTGCATCCTGACTTCTTGTTCAAGATGAATTCCAGAGGCTGGCTTGAGGTTAAGAAATCTGCCGCACTCATAGACAGATGCCCTACTGTTCACTGACTGGAAAACGGTGTGAAGACTCAGTCCAAACAGCCTCGCCTGGGAACAACCTGTGACCGGGGGTAGGGGTGGGGAGGCCACATCCGGGAACTGCTCGTGGTCTCAGATCTGCACATTCCCTTGGCTTTTCGGCTTGTCTGAAGCCCAGCTGTTATTCCAGCCACTGAGCACTAGGTTGTGAAATTCCCTTTCAGAGGCAGTGCAGTCTCACTCTTTGATTTCCACCCATATTACTTCTGCAACAAAGCCTACTCGACAAACAGTTTCACAGATTCAAGACTAAATCTGTTGGGAGGGCGGATCGAGGTGGTGGAAGAGCAGGATGTGGTGCTCCCCTTCTCCCACAAACACGTGGAAAATTACATCCACCTGTTGAATTAGTCTCACAAAAAAACAACCGGAAAGTGGCAGAAGATTTCTTATACATCAAAGGCTGCAAGAAAGATCTCCACGTAACTGGGCAGGATGAAAAAAAAGGCATCAGGATGGGACTGGCACCCCTGGAAGAGATTTGTGAAGGAGGGGGTTGCCCACGCAAAAGGCTTTCACTCTGTGAAACTCCCTTGTCTGCTGGAGGTCTGCCAGGACAGACAGAGAGCTGGAGGGGCCTGGGCTCTGCTCACAAGGACCATGTGGGTGCTCGCTTCTTAGCAATCAAGGCAGCTGGTCCTGCCACTTCTGCATAGTTCCTGGCCCCAAATGCATATATGCCTATTATGCATAGTAGCGAGGCGCTGAAACTCGGGTAGAGGGACCCTGGGAGAAGACTCCATCTAGCTGCATGGAGACAGCCTGGCCGGCCTGGAGTGTGGTCCAGGCCACCATTGTTAGTGTGTTTGAGACAGAACACTGTAAACCAACTATAATGGAAAAAATAAAAATCATTTAAAAATTTAAAAAATAAAAAATTAAAAATGCTAAAGGAATTAAGAAAGATTATCAATAGAAATGCAGAGCACTGTAACAAGAAACTAGAAAATATAAAAAGGAAACAATCAAAATTAGACAACACAATTGCCAAGTTAAACCAATCTAAAGGCCACTAATAACTGATTAAATAATGGGGACAATGAATAAAGGATTTGGAAGACAGAATAATTGAGATCACCCAGTCAGAGCAGATACAAAGCCAAATGAAAAGAAAATGAAAACAATATAAAAGACCTATGGGACAACAGAAAATATGCCAATCTGTGTATAATAGGGATCCCAAAAAGGGAAGAAAGGGAAAAAGGGATCAAAAATGTATTTGAAGAAACTATGGTTCAGAAAGTCACAAATCTAAAGAAGGAAACAGACACCTAGGGACAGGAAGCACAGAGGGCCCCAAATAAGAGGAACCCAAACAAACCTACAGCAGGACATATCACAATTAAAATGGAAAACGTTAAAGAGAGGATTCTTTTTTTGTTTGCTTTTTGTCTTTTTTATTTTAGGGCTGTACTTGCATCATATGGAGGTTTCCAGGCTAGGGGTCCAATTGGAGCTGTAGCTGCCAGCCTATGCCACAGCTACAGCAACATCAGATCCGAACCACGTCTGCAACCTGTATCATAGCTCACGGCAATGCTGGATGCTCAGCCCACTGAGTGAGGCCAGAGATCGAATCTGCATCCTTATGGATGGTAGTTAGATTCGTTTCCACTGAACCACGACAGGACCTCCAATGAGAAGATTCTAAAGGCAGCAAGAGGAGTTCCCACTGTGGTGCAGTGGGATAAGAATCTGACTGCAGCAGCTCAGGTCACTGTGGAGGCACGGATTCGATCCCCAGCTGGCACGGATTTGATCCCCAGTGTGTTAAAGAATCCAGCATAGATCACAGCTGTGGCGTAGGTCCCAAATGTGGCTCAGATTCAGTCAACGGTCTGGGAACTTCCATATGCCGTGGATGTGGCCATAACAAAAACTGTAACATAGGATATTTTACTCAGCAATATTATCATTTAGGATAGAAGGAAAGATAAAATTCTTAACTCAGACAGGCAAACAGTAAAAAAAAAAAAAAAAAAAGCAATACTAAACCTAACCTGAGAGAAATATTGAAAAGTCCTCTCTAAATAGAAAAGAAGCAAAAATCTTTAGGACAGGGAAAAACACAACAGGCAAATATATAAAGTGACTGATGAGCATTTAAATATGCCAGTATGTAGACTGAAAAACAGCAAAAGCATTTTTGTAAAAATGAGTATAATCTCAATAGCAAAAGAATAAATATAAAGATATAAAGCAGGACATCAGAATGACAGAATGCGATGGTGGGGGAGTAAAAAATACAGAGTTTTTAAAGAATGTGTTTGAACTTACATGACTCGCAGTCTAAGCAAGTGGATATAGCTATGAGTTAACATACCTGAACCAGGGTAAGCACAAATCAAAAGTATACAATAGACTCATGAAAATAAATTAAAAAAAAAAGAAACTCAAGTATCATACAAAGAAAACCAAATCACAAAAGGAAAAAAATAACAATGTTTGTTCAAAGAAGAACTAAAACATCAACTGGAAAACAAGGCTTAAAGTGGCAATAAATATATACTTTCCAATAATTACTTTAAATGTCAGTGGACTAATGCCCTGGTCAAAAGACAGAGAATGGCAGGTTGGATGATAAAACCAAGAACGAACAATATGCTGCCTACAAAAGACTTGCTTCAGGACAAAATACACAGACAGATTGAAAGTGAGAGATGGAAACAGATATTTTATGCAAATACAGACAATAAGCAGAGGTAGTAATACTTATATGAGATGAAATCGATTTTAAAGCAAAGTTCATAAAGAAAGACAAAGGCGGGACCGGCCTCCATCATGAAAGCTCCCCCAGGTCGGTCCAGGGTGCACTCCGGGTTGAGAGCTATGAATTTAGAAAGCACACGATAGAGGCAGCGACAGCAGCAATGGTCCAGGAAAACCGTAATGACAGTATGGCAGGAGGAGGGCAAGGGGGGAAGGGGAGCCTTGCAGCACTGGCAACAAGTAGATGGAACAGGGTGACAAACTGGAAGAGGGTGTTGAGGAAAAAGGGAGTCACTCTGGCCGATCTCTTTCTCTGTACTCTATTTGAATTTAGAATCTCTTTCTTGAAGATTATGAAATTCCTCAAATCCACTGTCCTTCAGGTCTGGGTTTTGTCCTTTATCACCCGCCAGTCCAGCTCAGGATGGAGAAGTGACAAGAGTTAGGTTTTTGCATGTATGCCTATGAGGTTGGATGGAAAACATTTCTTTGATTCTGCTTTTTAAAAAGAGTGATTAAATTAATTTGCAGCAAAAGCTGCCAGTCAATTAGATCATAGGGAGTATGCCAGCTGCCTTTCCATCTGGGTCAGACAGTCTGTTCTGTGAAAGGTAAGGACCACATTTTGCACCGACCTCTTCGTAGCCACCCGCTCCTTCTGACTGAACGGACGTGAGGGGTCTCGGGGGAGGGACGTGCACAGATCACCCACTGGAGCACGTGGTGAGGCTGCACCAGCGTTTCCTCCTCACCCAGTGAGCGTTCCTGAAAAGATGCCTATAAAGTGATCTTGCTTTCGTACAAACCATTTACCCCTCATTGGCTTGCTTTAAAATTTCTAGGATGTATTTCCACGTAAAAATATATTTAGCTTCTAGGCAAAACGTGCGTCCCTCTCTCGGGCAAAGTCCGCTGTCCCATGACATGGTACTGGGATATTCATCTTCCAAGAGAACCCAAGAAAAGCTTGCTCCAGGCATCCTGCTACCTCAGGGCCCTCATCCTCCTGCAAGAGCAGACACTTTCCCTCCAGATGCATCACGGGGGCTCCTGCTCCCTGTAACGTGCTGAGCTGCACGGAGGACAGGTACCTCCACTTCTCTCGCATAGGGCAGGAGAGTTCTTGCTCTTTCACTAAATACTGGTCAGCATCCAAGAACCTCACATTTACTCCCTCTGCCTTTCCAGGGGCTGTGTGGGAAGCTGAGGACTACCCCCTGGCTGCCTATATTGTGATTTTCTAGAACAAATTCTCTAAGTAACAAGACTCACTTGGGCACTAGAAGTAACTTGTGTTGCTTCTGATCTAGTTCCTTTCTCACAAATATTTGTCCAACTACAATTCACAGTTCAGCAATCATTTTGAACTACTCTTCATCCATCCATCCACCCATCCATCCTCCATCGATCTCACAGGTACTATTCTAGGGGCAGTGAATGCCTTTAAAAGAAACACCTTGAATGGAGGAATTAAAGCCTTCCTTATAGGTAGTGACTCGTTATTTTTGGCACTTTCAACCTTTCCATATATTGTTCAAATATGCCTTTAGCTTCTGTTATCCTGATACCAAAATCCATGTATTTTATAACCAGAGTGCAAGAGGAAACCCACAGAGGAACAGTTACGGGATCAGCTCATGAGACTCGTAACACAAATCAATTCTTACTGTATCTTCACTACATGCTGGGTGAGTGCTGAGAGCATTCCCGGCATCATTTCATTTCACCCTAGGAAATGGGTCCTATTTTTGTCACCCATCTATATCACTGTAGATTCAGAAACTGAGCCTCAGAGAGGTTAAAGGCCACCAAGTTAAGTGACTGAGGCAGGGCCTGGACCCACGGCTACTGGGTGCAAATGTTTTATGGAGGGCCTGCCACATTCCAGGTGTTGCTCTAAATGGTGCTGGGAAACAGCCCTGAAAAAGGACAGGCAGGCACATCCCTCACCTTAGAGGCAATATTTTAATAGGAGGATTAAATACAAAGAAATTATATCATGATGAGCGAAAACAAAGCATGGGGGCTCATGAGAGGGACTAGAGGTGTGTGGAGGTTATTTTACATTGGGTGGCTACGGAGGCTACTCTGAGAGGTGACATTGAGAAAAATCCTAGATAAAGAGAGGGAGTAAGCCATTTCAGTATCTGGGGGAAATGTTCCCAGCATGAAGTGTAAAGACCCTGAGGGCAGAACAGATTGCTGTATTCAAGGGTGGGAATGATAACCGGTGAGGCTAGAAAGCAGTGGAAGAGGGGGAGGTAGCAGTAGGCGGGTGTAGACCATCTAGGACTTGAAGGAATGGTGTATGAGAAAAGCCAGCTTTGAGCAGAAATATTATGAGATGAGATGGGAAATCTCCACTAGAAAGGAGAATTAACTCTGCAGGAGACAGATGCTAATCTCAGCATCAGAGTTTCTTAGAAGGCAAGATGGGCTAGGATCCTGGGCACATCTGGAGAGGTTGGCCTGAGAAAGTGGGAACGTGATGAAACAGAGCCAGAGTCTGCCCGCAGGCAGGGAGCAGAGTGGGTAATGGGAAGGCACATTGATTGGGTTCTGATTGCCTTCATTCTCTCAGTGAAGGTAAGCAGGTCATCGGCTGACCGTGGAGAGGGAACAGGGGCTGTAGGCTTGAAAAAAAAACAAAAAGGAAATATGAAATAGCTTTCTCTAAATGTGGGGAAGGTGAGTGCTCCTTGGTCATGCTAAAGGGCCCTTGAGATTTGTGGTCTTGAAGACTCTTCTGCTGCCTAGAACAAGTAAAATGTAGACAGAATTGGGTTTAACTGAGGTTGGATTTTACCAGGTGAGAGTGACAGAGAGATAAAGGGGCAAGTGATATTCAGGACAATCTCAGCTAAGGAAGGAAGAGAAACCTGGGTGTGATGGTGGAGTTAAGACCAGTAGACTGGGGCATGGAGGTGAGCTACAAAAGGGGGGAAGTGATGGTCCAAGAGTGTTGAATTTGGATCGGAGAATTTGGAAGTGATGCAGTCACTGGTGTTGGGACCACCTAGAGTAGAACCATGGGAGCTGACAGCTGAGGTAGGCTGGCCTTCGGAACTGAGCAGTCAGAGTGTGGGACAGATCGACTCTTTTACATGAAGATGGAAGCCATCAAGAATCACGAGAGAATTATCTCTTAGCTGCATGTTATAGTACAACTCTGGATCATAAGAACAGTAGTCACTGATTTTTGCCCACTCAGATATGGGATTAGACTCATAGAGGACAGAACTGAGGACACATAACTCCCACTTCTGGGCCTTAGTTCTACATGAATCACCCTGATGATCGGGAGTATAAGGTCATTTTTTCGGCATCTCTGTCTTACTGTTTGGGAAATACAGGGTGGTGGGGTGTTTCCTCTAATATTTGGCAACAAATGCTTGCTAAATGCATGAGAAAAGTCCACTTTTAATGTGCACAGCTCAAGTAAGAAGAAAAATTAGGAGAGAATGATATTATCCATTACTTTATTCCATTCTTTCCGTGTATTATTCAAGAAAGGATTTCAAAAATGGAAGCTAAGTGTATAAAGGAATAAGGCAAAAAAAAAAAAAAAGGCCCATATAACTGTTGGGCTTTGTATCCTATTGGCTTGAAAGCCCAATAAGATATTGCCCCAACCCTTCTTCAAATGCACATGGCTAGTAAGTTGGAGAGTGGGGATTTGAATCCGGTTCTGTGTGGCTTCAGTATGATCTGAACTCCCTACTCTTATTAATCCAACAAGGTGGGCAACATGTTTGTGAGTGTGCATTCCCCGCCCCCATCCACAAACAGTAATCACCCCTACGTCCTACACCGGGAATGGAGGCTGTCCATACTTTCTAGTTTGAATATATTCATATCTGGCATGTCTGAGGGAACAAGGCAGAATCTTTCTAAGACAGGTATTTGGGAGCTCGCCCCTCGCCCCCATAAATCACGTGACTGTTCCAGGTTCTAAGTGCTTCTGCAAAGTTAGAGTCCGCCGCTCTTGAAGAAACCTCTTCTTTGACGAACCCCCACACCCCCAGCCAGTAGTCACTGTGCACCCAGGAAAGCAAAACCAAATCAGATTGGCTAAGTCCTTAGGAAAAGGTGGCTAAAGGAACTTGGAAATTGCTCGAAAGGGTCTGGAAAGAAAAAGAATATAGATTTCAGATAGCTAGATTCAGAAAAAAAGTCTTAGGTTAATGTTGACAATTTTAAGCAAGCAAGATGGGTGTCTTCATCAGAACGTGGTGACACGTAGAAACTGGCTGACAAAATCAGAATCTCCAGTTAAATTCAGGGAACACAGTGGCTCTGTGCAAATGCAAATGTTTGTTTGCCTAGAGACCCGCGCCCATGAGCTGAAGCACTGACGCTGTTTCTACTGACCTCCTCTGAGACGCAGTCCTCTTTGGGTTCTGACAGAGCAGCCATTTTTCATAAAAGTTAGTTGCGGTCAAGAGCATGGGCAGGGAAACTGTCCACAGCCCTGGGGGAGGGACAAGAAAATCCCGAGGGTCAAGCTCTGCTTTCCATCCCAGGGCTGGCCTGATGGTTCTGCCTCGGCCAGGTCACCCTGCCTACGCCTGATGGCTTCTCTCATTTAAGGGGCTCTGCCGCCTCTGTGAAGAGCAACACAGGAAAACTCCCAAGGAGAGATGAAAAATGTGCCTTCAGATCCAAGGGCTGGCTTCTGAGTTTTGGGCCTCCTTCGTGGAACAGCACCGGAAAAGACCCCTGATCTAAAAGTGGGGGCCTGGCTCCCCCGGCAGCCACAGCACTTTAAATCCAGGGCCCAGTTCAGTGGCTGAAGAGGGGCAGGACCTAATGATCTGCCAGACCCGAGATTAACTATTGCGAGGGCAGGGCCAACGGCAAACCCTTGAGTAAAAGCACATTTGAGGGCTCTGGTCCTTGGGTCGGTCTCAAGGGTCATGCGTTTTGAACCAAAGAAAGAAAGAGAGCGGAGTTAATCCGCTTGTTAATCAACCCGAACTTGGGTTTCCTCGTAGCCCCAGAAAGGCAAAGGCACTGATGTCAGCTGGCTGTGGAACTGTTCGTCAGGTCTGAAGTGCGCGTGGGGTGGGCTGAGCGAGGGGCGGCCCCTGGGTACGGGAAGGGGGCCCCCGGGCTGCCCTTCTCTCTTGCCGGCATCTCAACCTGTGTGGCCGCTGAGTTACTTTTCTGCTTGAGGCGGGGAGGAACCGGGCCCTGCTGGCCAATCCCAGGTACCTCTGACCCACTGGGCACTTGATATACTGCCTTCATTCACTCTGCTCACAGGTCAGACTGATGTTTTTTTTTTTCTTTCTGGTCTTTTCAGGGCTGCACCTGTGACAAATGAAGTTCCCAGGCTAGGGGTGGAATCGGAGCTGCAACTGCCAGCCCATATCCGCTATGGCCACAGCAGTGCCAGATCTGAGCCACGTCTGCAACCTACCCCACAGCTCATGGCAATGCCAGATCTATAACCCACTGAGTGAGGTCAGGGATCGAACCTGCATCCTCGTGGATACTAGTTGGGTTCATTACCACTGAGCCACAAAGGGAACTCCCAGATTTAATTTATTATGTCATCTCCATAAGGTCCTTGGAAAATAAGAATTTACTTTCTCTCAGACTCTTTCCCTGAAAGAATTAAAAAAAAATTTTTTTTATGGCTACACCTGTGGTGTATGGACGTTCCAGGTCCAGGGATTGAATCCGAGCCCCAGCTGTGATCTGTGCTACAGCTGTGGCAATGGTGGATCCAAGTCCGGCTGGGGATTGAACTGGCACCTCCACAGCTACCTGAGCCACTGCAGTCCGATTCTTAACCCACGGTGCTGCAGCGGAAGCTCCTTGAAAGAATGTTTTCATTCTGGAGTGTGACCACTGAGGGGAACCACTGCAGCTGAAAGTTGCAAGTCTGGAATGAGCACCCTTATATTTGGAGGCGTCTTCTCCTTCTGTGGAATGTTAATAAAAAGTGTTTCTATAGGAAGGCCACTTAAGATTTGAAAACCAGAATGTTTTCAGCTAGGCTTTTGCCAGCCGAATGGCCATGTATCGGGTACTCTCTGTGGAAGTCACTCTGCTGGAAGGCCCTGAGGATCCGCGGAGCCCAGGTGCTGGCCGGTCACCCCTCTCACCGGGACACTTGTTAGCCTTATTCCAAATGCTGGCTCCGAGGCCGGCAATCAAAAGTCCTTCTTTCCCTTGAGTTCCTGAGGCTCTCTGAGTGGGATAATGCATGACATCTTCCTCTTAGTTTATAAGAATTTCCAAGGAGCATATACTATTTGTGTGTTTTTTTTTAGATGTTAAAAATGGTGTCAGCCTATATGCTTATTTTGATCCTCGTTTTAATTTTAAAGAACGCTAGTGCTTCACGGTTAAGAATTGTGATGGATAAATACATACTTGGTTTGCTGGACGGTGCAGAAATGAGTTCAAGTTCATGTAAACAAAAATAAAATAAAATTTCACAGAGCACAATTGTATATACACATATATATGTATATATCCAGAGAGGCAGGACTGGCTCTTTTAGATCAGGGGCCTTCTCCAGTGTTGTTTCATTAAAGAGTCCCAGAAACTTAGAAAATTAGAGTCAAAGTCTTGTGTGTGTATGTGTGTGTATATATAATAATAGGTGATAGACAGACAGACAGACGGGTGGGTATTCCTGGAGCACAGAGACTGTGCAGCAGATGACTGGGGTAGACTTTGTCAAGGCAGTCAAAGGAAAAAAACGGGTCCCTGCTTATAGACTGAATTGCACACACCCCACCTCAAATTCATACGCTGGAGCCCTGACTCCCAATGTGTTTGTAGACAAGGCCTTTAGAGAGGAAATTAGGGTTAAATGAGGTGTTTGGGATGGGGCCCAGATGCAATAGCACCGGTGTCCTTAAAAGAAGAGGAAGAGACACCAGGGATGCAGGTGCACAGAGAGGACAGGCAATTTTTGGACACAGTGAGAAGACAGTGGTCTGCAAGCCAAGAGAGAGGCCTCGGGAAAACCAACCCTGCAGACACCTTGATCTTGGACTTCTGGCCTCTAAAACCTGTGAGAAATAAATGTCGGTTGTTTAAGCTGAAAAAATGCTGCTGGGGAAGCCTTATTAGGAAACAATGCCTCCAGACTCAAGACCCCCAAAAGCCCCCTTAGAGTGAGCTTTGGAAACTCTCCGCTTAAAACCGATCCCAGGATGGGATCTAAACTTTCAAGGTGCCTCTTAGAGAGGTGAAACTGTGGGCAGAGTCTTTGCAGATTCTCCAAGAGAGGACGCCTTTTGTGCTCCCGTCTTTCCCTCTCTTTCTCTTTTAGAACATCTGATGTGTTAACCAAAATACAAGTGTCTAAATATCACCCTGCTTTAGTTTAATCAAAGCCTCAAGGGACTTCGCCTAAAGATTCACACAGGAATGGCATGTTTCCTCACTCTGGGTTATATTAGCAAAGGAAAAAAACAAAGGGCTTGATCAGGGATCATGGCCACGGTGTGCGCATGACTTGGTCTATTCCATCTAGAAAGCGCTCTCTCATGTGTAGGCCTGCCCATCCTTGGTCCCCACAGAGTGTCCTCTGTGTCCACCAGCACAGCACAGAGAATAGCCCCTGCCCCGGCTTGTCTTCTTCCCCCTGCTCTCTCACCCCTCTTCCAGGCAGGTGGCTTCAGGAAGATGGGGATTTATCCTGTTCACTTTTTTATACCTGGTAATTAGCACAGAGGCCCTCCTTTGAACATACTTACTGAAAAAAGTAATGACTGAAGCCATAGGCTACACAAAGATGCAAACAATAACTCTGTGTTCATCAGAACTCTAAGGCTGGGAGATCAGGTATTGGAAAAGGGGTGGGTGCTGAGGAGGTGGGAGTGGGTTCTGGGGAAAGACGATTAGAAGCAAGAGGCTCTGAGCACCGTAAAATAATTTGCCACATTACAAGTAAGATGAAATGGGGCTGTGGGATCTCAGGTAGAAGAAATTGTATGTTATGCCGATATCTAACTATTAACCTCTCTATCCCCCACTTAGAAAACGGAGACAGAATTTAAAGTTCCAACAGTCAAAAAGTCCCTGGTAAGCTGAGTTCAGAGAAGGCAAACGTCCCAGAGAGCTTTCTCCAAAAGTTACTTTCCTGAAGATAAGAATTCGCCTGTGCTGCGGAGCTGGCCGCGCTCACAGCAGCACACCTGAGCAGAAGGTGAGGCGCTCTCCTCTCCCATCCCACCCCTGAACTCACAGGCCTGTCCCAGGCCTGGGCAGGGCCTGTCCTTGCTGAGGGACGCAGGTGTCTGGGAGAAGCCGCCTCTCCACGCGACTTGCTGCGCTGCGTGAAGGTCAAGCAAGCCTGCGTCTGGACAGCTCTGCCTGAATCAGCTAGACTCCATCTCAGGCCTCTTCCTTCTCTGCTGTGGGTTCAGTACCTCCCTGCTCTGTCCATCCGGCCTCAGGCTCAGTTCAGCCCCAGCGTCACCGTCCCTCCTGCCTGGACAACTGGCAACGTGCGTCAGCACCTCTTTGGCTTTCCCAGGTTCCCCTTACACGTGGGCCTGGCACTCTTGGGGTACTTCCTCAGATTTCCACACTGAGATTCCTGACCCACCCAGGAAAATGACAGACATCTCGTTCCAGCCTGCAGGGCGAGTGTGGGGAGAAACGGAAGAGCTGGTGAGAAAGTGTGGGCGGTCCCTCTTCTCCCCGCCCCTCCCACTGTGTGTCCCCTCAGGAGAAGTCCCGTGCACCCCAACCTCCTGCTCCAGACTAACGTCCAGCTCTGCCTCCATCTGGCCCTCGAGCCTGCTTGTCTTACTTCTCCCACCAAGGACTCAATTTACCTGTTTTCAGTACACAGAAGAGCTGACTTGTGAAACAGCAAATGATATTTTTTAGAGCTAAAGATCCTTCTGAATCATTCATAGGTCATTTCAATTTCTCTCTCTCTTTTCTCTTTCTTTTCATAGAAAAAATTAATCATTTTTATTTACACTAGCATGACAAAGTCCTCAGTGGTTTTAGTTCAGCTGCCCCTAGTCAGTCATTTTAAAATTTATGTTAAAGAAAAAGGCCAAAAAAAAAAAAAAGAAGTTCCCTTCGTGGTTCAGTGGAAATGAGTCTGACTAGGAACCATGAGGTTGCGGGTTCAATCCCTGGTCTTGCTCAGTGGGTTAAGGATCCGGTGTTGCTGTGAGCTGTGGCGTGGGTTGCAGACGTGGCTCGGATCCTGTGTTGCTGTGGCTGTGGCACAGGCCAGCAGCTGTAGCTCCGATTAGACCCCTAGCCTGGGAACCTCTACATATTCCGGTATGGCCTTAAAATGACAAAAAAAGACACACACACACAAAAAGAAAAAGGAATGCCATTTGGATGGTGACTTCAGCTAGCCCCATCACATGTTTTGAGAACTAAAGTAAGAAGCACCACAAGGATAAAAACTAGACCTAAACTGAGGAAAAGACGGCATCTATCATCATAGCACTGAGCAAGGAAAGCACTGAGTGGGGAACAGAAGGTGTGATTTAAATCTCCAAGCTGCAACTTGTTAATTATGTGACCCAGACATATTACTTAAGTTCTGTGGGCAAAGTTTCCTCATTTATATAAAGAAAAAAAGGACCAGAGACCCTAGAATTTCCTAGGCCTATCATTTTATAATTCTATGACTAAAGCCAGCCTAAAACTATAAATTCGATTTCATTTTTATGGCTAAGTAGTATTCCATTGTATATATGCACCACATCTTAATCCATTCACCTATCAATGGACATTTAGGTTGTTTCCATGTCTTGGCTATCGTGAATAGTGCTATAGTGAACGTATGGGTGCGTGTGTCTTTTTCAAAGAAAGTTTTGTCCAAATATATGCCCAAGAGTGGGATTTCTGGGTCATGTGGTAGTTCCTTATATGGTTTTCTAAGGTACCTCCATACTGTTTTCCATAGTGGTTGTACCAATTTACATTCCCACCAAAGACATTTACTTATAAGCCTAAAACATTAAAACATGAAAATCCAAATATTTAAGACCAAGGAATTTAAAGGAATGTATTCCAAAGAAAAACTTATTATTCACTGCCATTACGCATGAGTCTGTTAGGAACAACTCTCTATCTACTGAAGCCTGATGTTTGACTAACAAAAAGTGGTATGTATAAACTTACCTTTGGCTCTCATTCCTCTTCATGACTTTGAGATGCATTTCTGTCTATCTACCTATCAGTAATCTATTAATATGTCTGCATATGTGTGTGCACCCCACCCCCAACACACACACACACACACACACACACACACACACACACACACACACAGGCAAACATGATGGGAAAGTAAAGAAGCACCAGAATGAATTCTGACCAAAGAGGAAGAACCAGGACTTACGGGAGCTGCTGAGTTTTTGACGGTGACACTGGGGGTGGTGGCTCTCAAGGCCCCACTCACGCCGTGGTAGTATTTGAAGCAGATCTTAGTTTCAGCTGAAGGGAAAAAATAAAACAGAACTGAGAAGTAGGATATAACCCAGGAAGAGATAGGCATGGCCAGAGAGGCCGCCCCCAGAAACTGCAACCCAATGACTCCCGTGAACCAGGTAACCACACCTGACAATCCTGCTTTGCGTGTGGAGGGTTCGTGGACAGGTCCCACTTCTTTCTGAAAATGCGTCACCAAAAATTGTTTTGGGAAATAACTGCAACATTGTAAATCAACTATACTTCAATAAAATTTTAAAAAATGAAAAAAAATTGTTTTGGTTTTAGCATTTTGTACCCAAGTTAAATCCATCATTTAGACTTCTCAGCATCCATCCTATCCCATTAGAAGTTATTACCTTAAAACCCTGAGTCCAAAGATTTTAGGTGTTGTGGTGACTACCGCTAGTCTGTTTCTTCTGTAATTTTCTGTTAATTCATTGTGATTAGCAGGTTTTTAATTTGAAGGAAGACTTTGAGAAGTTATTGAAATACATGGAAAGGAGGTGTATTTTACGATGATGATGATGATTATGATGACTAGATAATAATGCTGAAACTCCATAATGTTTTGGCATTTTGTTCCATGAGGGACAAAATCTGTGGCCAACCTGAGTTTGGTTCATTTGAAGGTTACCTACTTCCCCCAATATTTTCCCTTTAAATTTTTCAAAATGTTTTTCCCTTTAAATTTGAAAAATTTACCAGCCTTTTTCTTAGTCCTTTATATTAATTTTGTTTGGAACAACACGAGGAATCTCCAATTTGAGATTCTGTTTCGCAAATCTAAGAATTTGACACCAATTATAATAATGTTTTAAAATATAGTGTCTACACTTTTCTTAGCATGCATTTATTTTGGGGGGGAGGGGAGAGGGCTGTGATTGTAGCATGTGAAAGTTCCTGGGCCAGGGATCAGACCCACACCACAGCAGTGACAACACTGGATCCCTAACCCACTGTGCCACAAGAGAACTCCTTAGCATGCATTTTTATATATTCAATATGTAAAACATGGACCATGAAGAAAAGTATAAAAAAATCTTCTATGAGTGTTTTTTTTTTTTTTTTGCCTACTTGAGTGTATACACTTTATACATACTTGTGAGTATGGCATTAAAAAAAAGAACTGGGAGTTCCTGTCATGGCTCAGCAGTTAGCAAACCCAACTAACATCCATAAGAACATGGGCTCGATCCCTGGCCTCGCTCAGTGGGTTAAGGATCTGGCATTGCTGTGAGCTGTGGTGTAGGTTGCAGACGCGCCTCGGATCCTGAGTTGCTGTGGCTGTGATGCAGGCTGGCAGCTGCAGTTCCGATTGGACCCCTAGCCTGGGAACTTCAATATGCCGTGGGTGTGGCTCTAAAAGGCAAAAAGACAAAAAAAAAAGGAGAGAACTGTATATTAGTATATTATTTGACTAATTTCCTATTTAGAAGCATAGCATGTATATTTTTATATAAATTTTATTGGAATACAGTTGACTTAAAAAGTTGTGTTACTATGTCTAACCACTTGTGATGTGTAACCCTGTCACCATGCTGTACAGCTGGGTATAATGTAAAGAAAAAAAAAAGTTGTGTTAATTTCAGGTGTACAGCAAAGTAAATAAGTTATACATATATCTATTCCTTCTCTGATTTTTTTTCCCGTATAGGTTATTACACAGCGTTGAGTAGATTACCCTGTGCTATACAGTACATCCTTGTTACCTATCTATTTTATATATAGTAATGTGTATATGTCAATCCCAAACCCCTAATAAGCCCCCCCCACACACAGTATTTCCTCTTTGGTAACCGTAAATTTGGTTTCAAAATCTTTGAGTTGGTTTCTGATTTGTAAGTTCTTTGGTATCATTTTTATTAGATTTCACATATTAGAGCATTTTCTTATGTTAATGCTTTAAATATGATACCACAGCAAAAGTGGGAGATTAAAACAAATCATTATGTGAAATGTTGATAGAACTTTATTTTATGGGAAATAATAATCTTGAGTGTTATGAGGGCCAAATCCAAATTCCAAAAAAAATCCAGTAGGAATTTCTGCCATGGTGCAGTGGGTTAAGGATCCGACTGCAGCAGCTTAACATCACTGGTGAGTTTGATACCTGGCCCAGCAAAGCAGGCTAAAGGATCTGGTATTGCCACAGTTGCCAGCTGGATTCGATCCCTGGCCTGGAAATTTCTGTATGCCTTGCATGCAGTCATTAACACCACCCCCCCCAAAAAAAAAAACATCCAACAAATGCATTTTGTTTCCTATTTCAGTGCTGGTTATTATCAACCCCTCGACAGTGTTTCTGATCTCTGGGATCATTGCATGTGGAGCATTTGCTAAAAGGCAATTAGAGAATTCCTCTTCCTGCTAGGATACAGTAATTGTAGCAGATTAATGCTTCTGCTGCTAACTGGATAAACTGATTTTAAAACAAAATGTTTAAAGCACTGCAGAACAACAGAAGCAACAAGAAGCACAAATTCTAGACAGGGGAATACTGGTGGGACGAGCTTATGACATGCAGCCCCTTTACCCTGGTGTCAGGGAAACCAGTAGAGCTGCTGTGGCCATGTGGAGCCAGTTTCAGGACTGGAGACCTCAAATACCTAGCTGTTTCTCTGGTTTCCCCTCAGATATTTGCTGAATCCTGAGCTTTTAGGGCAATCATGAACTCACCTGAATCATGAAAACATCTGAAAAGTAGAGCCAAAATTTTCTGTCTCTTAGTACGGAAGGGACCAGGCAGGGAGAGTCAGGGAAGGGTCCCTGGTGAAAACCCTCAGCTCTCCATGAAAATCCCGGAGCTAGAGGCAGAATGAGGCTCACCGAGAATGGACTGCACTCCACTAAGCTCATTCTCTCCTCGGCCCAGGGACACTTTGTCACCGCAAAGTGTCCACGATACGCCACACCCAGTTTATGGCAGCTGAAACTTACCAAGCACGGTAAGAGACAGAAGCAAACGGCCAAAAGCCAGAAAGAAAATGGAACAGGGTCCTGATACTGAAGTCATTAAGACAAAGCCTTCAAAGAAATCCTGATTTATATCAGCAAAAAATGAAGTACAGACTTTGCCAGAAAATGAGAACCAACAGAAAAGAATCAAATGGGGATTTTATTATTGAAAGATAGAGGAGGTGAAATTAGGAACTTGATACATGAGGTTAGCAGATCAGATAGAGCAGAAGTGGAGGATGGGTTGAGAGAAAATATCCAGACGGAAGAGAGAAAAGAGGATGGAAAGGACAGAGGAGAGAATAAAGGACATAATGGAATGAGTGCGGCAAAGATAACTTTTGAGGAGATGATAGCTTATCACCAAGAGTCACTTTAAGCACATACAAGATGAAAACGAGAATAACTGTGATTGTAAGTACATTATAGTTAAACTGCTGAATCCAAAGGCAAAGAAAAGGTCTTAAAGCAGCAGAGGGAAAAAGAAACCCTACGATTATTTCTAAAGGAATGATAAAAAGACTAAAACTGACCTTACAGAAGACAGAAATGGCATTCCTAAGTGATGAAGAAAAGAACAGCTAACCTAGAATTCTATGTATCTCATGAAATTATTCTTCAAAAGTAAAAGTGAAATAATGGTGTTTTTAGACAAGAAGAGAGAGGATTTTTCACTGGTAGGCCTGTACTATAAAAGAACCACAAAACGGAGCTCTTTCCTTTAGAAGGAAAATGATCCCAGACAGGAGGAAGGAGGCAAACAGAACAGGTGAAATATGAATTAGGCTCTGCTTCTTGACTTGGGTGCTGTGTGCATGGATGTGTTCACTTTCTGAAAACCCCTGAGCTTTGAATATAAATTCATGCACTTTTCTGTGTGTGTTTTGTGCTTTACTTAGAATTTTGCCGAAACAAAGCAAAAACAAAACTGCTTAGGGGAAAATGATCAGCCTTATATGCATACACAGAGAGGAAGAACAGCCCCAAACCTATGATCTAAGAGCCAGCTCAAGAAATTAGAAAATGACAACAAATTAAATCCAAGGAAAGTAGAAGGAAGGAAATAATGATAATAAAAAGAGCAGAAAGTAATTAAACAGAAAACAAACATATCTAGAAGTTCAAAAAAACCAAAAGTGGGTTCCTTGAAAAGACTAAAAGGATAGAGAGGCTCTAGGATAGAGGAGGCTTAAGTCACGGGTATCTGAAATGAAAAAGGAGCATCAGACACACAGCTGCTGGCATTCTTAGAAATCCCCCCGCCTAGCTGGGGTGGGCTGAGCAGTCCCCGGGCCTCCCCAGGGTATTCAGACTGAGAAAGTAACCCAAAAGGTCTTCCCAGGCCAAGTAGAGACCACAAAGTCAAGTGCCTTCTCCACATGTTTTCGTCACTCATCTTGGAATACTTGGCTGGGTCGCAGCATTCTAACCCAAGCCGGTCAGATGGCAGAGGCCTGAGCTGCCTGAAATTGAGATAGGACACAAACCAGAAGGCTGTGCATTGACAGATGATCATACCAAAGAGTTCCAGAAGGTAGAAAGTATGGCTCTTAGCATGAAGGGAGAAGCCAGATGGAGACCCTTTCCCATCTCCTGCACTGATTATATATGTCTTGAGTCTCTCCTTGACCTGCTGGAGCATGTTCCAGAGGTCTTTCTCAGAAATATGTACTTTATTTAACTATTAGTCAACTTCTTCCAGATCAGCAATGCCAAGAAGTTGTGAAGGTATATATATATATATACATATATATATATACACACATACACACACACACACATACATATACATACGTACATATATATATATGGGGCATAGGTCTAATGTATGAAGGGCAGTATTTTTTAGAGCGTAGAGGGCAGACGGGGGATGCAATCTCAGCCTGACTTTTAAATGAACTCTTTACAGTCAGGAGATGATACTCAATGTTGTCTTTCAAAACTGTATTGATACAACCTCATATTAAAAAAAATGAGCAAGCCAATTCAAAATGGTCAGAAGATCTAAACAGACATTTCTCCAAAGACAGACAGATGGTAAAAAAGCACATGAAAAGATGCTCAACGCCACTAATTACTAGGGAAATGCAAATCAAAACTGTAACGAGGTTATCACCTCATACCGGTAAGAATGGCCATCATTAAATAAATGCTCGAGAGGGTTTGGAGAAGAGGAAAGCCTCCTACTCTGCTGGAGGGAACGTAAGCTGGTACGGAAAATGTAATGTAATCACTATGGAAAACAGTATGGAGGCTCCGCAAGAAACTAGAAATAGAACTGCCATATGATCTAGTAATCCCACTCCTGGGCATCTATGCGGAGAAAACCATAATTTGAAAAGAAACATGCAGCTCTGTGTTCACTGCAGCACTGCATACAATGGCCAAGACTTGGAAGCAACCAAAATGTCTATCATCAGAAGAGTGGATAAAGAAGATGTGATACATATACACAATGGAGTATTACTCAACCATAAAAGCATGAAATAATGCCATCTGTAGCAACATGGATGGACCTAGAAATGATCATACTAAATGAAGTCAGCCAGAGAAAGATAAATATCTTATAAGATCACTAATATGTGGAATCTAATGGAAATGATACAATTGAACTTACAAAACAGAAACAGACTCAAAGATTTCAAAAACGAACCTGTTTAGCAGAGGGGAAACATGGCTGGGGCGGGGGATGGTGTAGGGATAAATTACAGGGTTGTTTCTGCTATATATACACTATTATATACAGAATAGATGGGTGACGGGGACCTATTGTACAGAACAGGGAAATTTACTCAGTACTGTGTGGTATCTTGTTTGGGAAAAGAATCTGAAAAGGAATGGATATATGTGTATGTATAACTGATTTACTTTGCTGTGAGCCTGAGATTAACACAATTTGTGAGTCAACTCTAAAAAAAAAAACTGCATCAAAGTGAGAGCCACAAATGAATGTCAGGTGGTTATTTTAGGAGATCTGGCTGATGGGCAGGTTTCAATGTCACGGTAAAGCAAGGCAGAGCTCAAACCCATGGCTATTCAGGAGGTACCCCTTTGGGCTAACTGGGTATGTCCTTGACCATGCACAGATCTCAGGGATGTTAGTACAAGGGAGGTCAGGTGTAATTTCTGACATGTGGTCACCAGACATTCCTATGACTTGATTTAACAGGGTTGATGTGTGGAGTTCCCGTCGTGGCGCAGTGGTTAACGAATCTGACTAGGAACCATGAGGTTGCCAGTTCGATCCCTGCCCTTGCTCAGTGGGTTAACGATCCGGCATTGCTGTGAGCTGTGGTGTAGGTCACAGACGCGGCTCGGATCTGGTGTTGCTGTGGCTGCACGGCGTAGGCCGGCAGCTGTAGCTCCGATTCGACCCCTAGCCTGGGAACCTCCATATGTCATGGGAGCGGCCCTAAAATGACAAAAAGACAAACAACAACAACAAAAAAACAGGGTTGATGTGTTACCATCCCCAGAGTCTCTGCTCACAAAGAAGTCTGTGGAAATGGCTCTCCTGGAGTTAGGTGACACAGGCAACTAAGTTTTAATCTTCTCAATGGACTACATGACAGGGTGAAAACTTCAGGGTCAGGCTTCCTTGGAAAGAAGTGCAGGAGTCCATCCTGGTGGAAAATGCTGCTCTTACTCGGCTTTTCCCCTCCTCTCTCAGGGTCCCTTTCTTCTCCCCCTGGCCAACTTTGTCTTGGAGTCTAGGAGATATCATTAATGTTTCTCACAATTTGATGCTCAGTCAGGACCAAGATGGTCAGCTGCAGTTGGGGCTGAACGACCATAGTACCCTGTGGGGAGAATCTTGCCCTCTGGGAACACTCAGACCAGCGGCTCTCGGCCCCAGGAGACCCCACCCACCATTCTGGTTTCCTGGCACATAAGACTTAGTAACTCAAAGCACATATAAAATGTCAGGCCATCTGGCATGCTGCATATTGAATCGGCTCCTGCTTTTCCCAGTTGCAGTTCATTCAATAAAAAATTAACTACTCAGCAATAAGAAAGAATAAAATAATGTCATTTGGAGCAACATGGGTGGAACTAGGGATTATCATACCGAGTGAAGTAAGTCAGACAGAGAAAGACAAACATCATATAATATCACTTACTTATATGTGGAATAAAAAAAAATGAACTTATTTGCAGAACAGAAACAGACTGGTAGACTTTGAAAACAAACTTTTGGTTACCAAAGGAGACATATGGGGTGAGGGATGGACTGGGGTCTGGGATTGAATATTCACACTGAGGTCTACGGAATGACTGGCCAAAGGGGACCCGCTGTATAGCACAGGGAACGCTACCCAATATTCTGTGATCACCTATGTGGGAAAAGAATCTGAAAAAGAATGGATGTGTGTATATGTATAATTGAATCACGCTGCTGTACAGCAAACATTATCATAACACTATAAATCAATAAAAACTAAATAATAAAAAAATAAAAAATTAATTAAGCAGAAATCTCAAATAGAGCTGGGAGACCAGAAGGGGGTGCTCTCTCGCCCTGTAGCCATAACAGAGCCCAACAGGAAGAAGAGGGACTCCTGTTCTTTCCTGCAAGGACTCAGCCAATGAACAGCCATGGTCTCTGTTTACTAGAGCCTTCCCACCTTCCTTTTCCTCTCCCTAGAAGTGTTCTCCTTCTCTTGCTGCGGGGGTGGGGGTGGGACCGGACTTGTGAGTGGCTCACTGTGGGTGGTTGCAAACACTGAATTGCAATTTTCTGGTAATCTCAAGTAAACTCATCTTTGCTGGAGAAATATCGGACCTTCTACTTGTTTTAGGTTAACAATTCTGGCCTAAGATACAGTAATCGGATGCTAGGTCTCTCTCAGGGATCACTCCCCAAGCCCACCCCAAATCCAGCCTTTACAGAGAGTGAGTTCCTTTCCTGAATAAGGGATACCGCACTCCATTGGTATGGGTTTCGTGGAAAAAAAACAAAACCCAAAAAATCTGCAGGTTTGGATTTTACTGGAATTGCTGCCTCTTGGGAAAAACCCATTCTGAGCAGAGGCATCGATCTTGACAATTTGCAAGACACAGATGCTGTGATGGGGCAGGTTAGCGTCAGGTCTGTTAGAGAAAAAAGTGATGAATGAGGCACAACGGGCTGTAAAGCCCAGAAACTATTAATGCAGGTTAGTGGTGCTGCCTTTGATCAGCTGGCAGGGGCTCCATCCCTCTTTGTCTAGAACGTGCAGGGCACTTGGCTGAACTGGATATTTCAGCGTTTTTCAGAGTAGGCTCAGAGATGAGTCTATATCTGATGACCACGTCCTGGAGGAAATTGCGGAGGTGGAAGAGGTGATAGACGACCCTCTGAACACCAAAACTGGGCTCTTGCTTATGTGAGAGGTGGTACTGATTCTCTTCTGCTTACTCAGTTCTACACTTCTAGGCAACAGAAACCAGGCTTGATGAAATTCTTCCCATGGTGCACTCAGTTTAGACCGGTGCCTACTGTCAGCTTGGAGCTTCCTATAAGCTTCACTTTATCTTCCTGCACTTCCTACAGAGGGTCCCAGAACACCTTTCCTGATCCCTTTGGTGAGTTCTGAGTTCCTTGCTTGCCTCCTGTCCAGCCTCAGTCTAAGGATGCTGTCCAGTCTGTCTAAAAATGCTCTTGCTAATCTTCACTCCGCCACCAGGGACCTGCCAACAGAGGGCGCAGTAGGTGCTGCAAGACTGGCCAGAAACTCCACTGGAGGTCCAGCCAGGAGCTGAGCTGGAGCCTGAAAAGAGAAGGAAGTCTTGCCAGTCTCCATCTCTGAGTGCTGGCTGGGTATTCTGTCAAGAGTCCCACTTTTGTAAGAATTTGCTTTGTACTGCTGTAAGGTTGCTTCATCTGTGTCAGGTACCCAGAACTTCCATTTAATGAGTCCTGATGTTTTAATGTGTTTTTTATATTGAATTTGCCTGTATTTTTCTCCAATTTGGAAACTGCCTATGATTACACTAGTAGAAGAGGTGAAGTCTAAATTGTAGATTGTAGATTATTTTGACGATTATTTTTCTACGTTCCCATACTCTTTTTTACCATATCTCTTCTATTAATTAAAAAAATTAAATTTTAGTTTTTAAAATTTTTTGGCTGCACCCATGGGATGTAAAAGTTCCCGGGCTAGGGACTGAACCCACGCCACAGCAGTGACAACACCAGATCCTTAACCCACAGAGCTACCAGGGAACTCCCATTCTTATTTATTTTTTCCTTTTGTGCCTGCACCTGTGGCATATGGAAGTTCTTGGGCTAGCGGGTTGAATTAGAGCTGCAGCTGCAGGCCTACCCTACAGCCATGGCACACCATATCCGAGCCACATCTGTGACCTATGCCACAGCTTGCAGCAACGCTATATCCTTAACCCACTGAGTGAGGCCAGGGATCAAATCTGCATCCTCATGGACATTATGTCAGGTTCTTAACCTGCTAAGCCAAAATGGGAACTCCTAATGCTATTTTTTAAAGTTTGATATGGAGTTCCCATTGTGGCTCAGCAGAAATGAATCTGGCTAGGAACCATGAGGTTGTGGGTTCGATCCCTGGCCTTGCTCAGTGGGTTAAGGATCTGACATTGCCGTGAGCTGTGGTGTAGGTTGCAGACATGGCTCAGATCCTGCATTGCTGTGGTTGTGGTGCAGGCTGGCAACTGTAGCTCAGATTAGACCCCTAGCCTGGGAACCTCCACTTGCCACGGGTACGGCCCTAAAAAAAACAAAAAGAGAAAAAAAAAGTTGGACAATCTATTCTTTCCCCTCTGAAAAAAAAATTTCATATTCTTTAAATTTTTTTGACTGCTTATCTTTTCCTTTGTTAAAAGCTCAGGCTTGAGAAAGGTTTAGTTTTCAGTAGAAATTTGCGTTACAGAAAAATCACACTGTAAAGTAAGTCTCTTTTTTTTCAGGGGTAACTAACTATATATGGAGAGAGAGAAAGAGATTGAGAGGTTTTAAATATAAGGAATAGGAGTCCCATGAAAAGGCTTTAAGCCCACAGCTTCAAATTTCTAGACTTCGTGTAAAAACAGGAGTGTTTCATATATATCATTCTATGGTACAGGGTGTAATACTTAGAACTGCATTTTTCCCAAGCAGATGGGAGACACGAGACAAAATTCCTCCCTTATAAGACTAGTTCTCTGGTTTGGATTTTAAGCTCATAGGTCTTGAGCAACCTGGGGGAGACTGGCCTTCATTCTGGTGAAGGTTAAAGACAATTAGCTGCTTTTTCCTCTCCTCTTTGGCTCTGCCCTCTTCCCTCAGGTAACAGCTGGCAAGAGCAGCATGGGTCTAAATACAGACCAGGCGGTACACACTCTAGTTTTGATTGGAAATAGGGGAATAGAGCTTATATTAGCAGCTGCTGCAATGGATGAAGAATTGCTCACATATTCTAGATTTTGCAGCGATTAGTGGGCTTTACACTATTCTTGGATATGACACCAACTCTGAAATTCTGATCAGGTGTGATACCTGAATCTGTACATTTTAAAATTATTTGACTCTGAACCCTTTCCTGGCTGTCCAAAGCTGGCGAGGACAGTGTAGCCGGCATCACTTGAAAATAGTCTTGGAGTTGACTTAGAGAACTGTCTTGGCTGATGTCAGTGACCCCTGGGGAATGATCTCTGAACTGGCCCCAGGAGGATGCTGGGGGTGGGCAGTGACACGTGCCTAGGAAGGCACAAGTGTGCAGGCAAGACCTCCCTGGCCTCTGTGGGTCTCTGTCCTGCAGCGCCCCCTGACCATGGACTTGGCTGAAAGGCTCGTGGGGTCAGAAGGAAGAAGTGGAAGTTCAGAATGAAGTGGAAAAAGAGACAATCCCTGCCTTCCCCTTCAAGCATCTACTTCCCAGGTCCAGATCAAGGAAGGAGGAGATGCTACCATGTTTGGCCGGATTCCCAGTGTGGACTGCGCCATGATCACTAGGGGGCAGAGTCCTCTGCTTTAAAAGGTGGAACCTCTCTGCCACCTCCCTGTTCAGGGCTGGACAGGTCAGCTGACTCTCTTCTCTTTGTGGTACCCTCCTACCAGGTGTCTGACCACCGACCATTGGCTTCCACCCTCCACTTGCGTTTCCCTCTCTTTTTGTCCCAACACCTCATGGGCCATAGGGTGGGGGTGGAGGGGAAGATAAGACACAACGGTTGCTGTCCTTGAGCACAGGTTTTCTGCTTCCTGCACAGGCATCCTGAGCACTAACTTACTTCATTCATTCACTAACGGAATACAGAGCCATTAAGCCCCTCTAAGAGGAGATGCTACCACCAACAACAAAATTTTTAAACATGTTATTCTTTTCTGAAATTACAGATGACATTTGAAACTTTCCTCAAAACTTCTGTAGGGAGTAAGTAATGTTTTCAAAAACGTGTACACAAATGGCATCCATATGCCCATAACAAACACACTGAAATGGAAGAGATTCTGAATTCATGTGACTGAAAACTTGGATTGCCTCTGTCTTCTAGTTTGACTTTCTATACAGCTTTTTATTATTTATTTAGTTAGTTTTTATGGTTGCATCTGTGGCATGTGAAGAAAGTTCCTGGGTCGGGGACTGAATCTGCACCATAGCTGTGACCTACACCACAGCTGCAGCAATACTGGATCCTTTTAACCCACTGCACTAGGCTGGGGATCAAACCTGCACCACCAGAGACAATGCTGGATCCTTAACCTGCTGGGCCATAGTGGGAACTCCCCTCTGCGGATTTTTATGGTGGAGTCTTTGGAGCTCACCACTCAGAATCATCCAGAGGGGAGGAAGGCAATGTGTTAACCATGCTGATTTTCCTTCCTCTAGTGAAGGATTTACTAGCCCAGTGACAAATGGGTTGCCATTGGATACCCCCCCAATTTCCTGGCAGTCACTATGGAAGGTAAGCCCCAGGCCTGACTCTAACTTCAGAGTTTTATCCAGTGTATCTCCTGGCACCCTGCCTTCCACAGGACCAGAACTCTGCACCTAAGCTCCACCTTAGTGGTGGGGGCCCTTCTGGCCAACTTTAGTCTTCTCAGGACATCGTGGTGGTGAAAAGACCAGGCTCAGAGGTGAAACTGCCTGGGTTCAAGTCCTTCCCCACCATTTTTTTTTTATTTGTGACTCTTGAGCAGCTGCATTATCTTCCTGCACCTCAGATTCCTTATAACAAAATAAATAAAAAGGAAAGAAATCTGCCACCTAGGGTTTTCGGGAAGATTAAATGGGGCAGGAGTTCTGGGATGCTCAGTGTGGTACCTGGCACAACAGAGAGCTTGAAGACACTTAGTTGCTGCTATTACTATTATTATTCCTCTATTCAGGACAGCAGTCTTACCCCAAATGACAGCCCAGGGGTGGGATCTTGTAGGGCTATGCACAGATTCCCCAGGGATAAGCACAGGCCACCCTCCTGGGGTGGCTGCAGCCACTTCGTGCCCATCTGCTGTGTCTGCTTAATTGGGCATTATGGTAATGAGTTTGCCATGCCCTTCAGACACCTGGCTGCAGGTCTAGACATAGCATCTTAGTTAGGTCAGTTTCCCTTGTCTGCCCCACATACTCTCCTGCCAATTAGCCCTGGTCTGCCACAGGCCTTTATAAGAAAACTGTTGTCCCTCTCTGATGGAGACTAAAATGGGCATAATACTCTCTCTTTATCCTGTTGAAGCCCTTTCTGGGGGCAGAGATATGGAGGGCCTTGTAGCCCTGGTGGGTTCCATTTCCACGTGTCTGTGGTTTAGAGTAAAAGAGATCCATTCTGTGCAGAGAGTGGCTTTGAGAAGGACAGGGAGAATCTGTTTTGTAGACCTCTAATTTGACGGTGCTATGTTTGCAGAGGTGAAAATCACTCCCGAGTTCCTCCTGTCCCCTCTTCTTTCTGCTCCGGTTAGGAAGAGGGGCCCTGCAGAGTAGGCAGCACAGCTGGTCCCTTCCTCTCCTCTCTCCCATTCCCCACCCCACCCCACCCACACGCTCCACCACAGGTAGGAGGTCAAGGGCTTCCAGGACAGGCTGGGCTCCTTAACTCTTCTTTGCATCTTGTTCCTTCCAGCTCCTCATGGGCTTCAGTGCATCAAACATCCCTTTTTGCTTATCCATTTTATATGTAATAGTTTACATCTACCAACCCCAAACTCCCCGTCCATCCCACTCCCTCCTCCCCTACCCCTGCAACCGCAAGTCTGTTCTGTGTGTGAGTTTGTTGGTAGATGCAAACGATGACATTTAGAATGGATAGGCAATGAGGTCCTACTGTACAGCACAGGGAACTATATCCAACCCCTTGGGACAGAATATGATGGAAGATAGTATGGAAAAAAGAATGTGTATGTGTATATGACTGGGCCACTATGCTGTGCAGCAGAAATTGGCACAATGCTGCAAATCAACTACACTTTCATAATAAAGAAACAACATCTCTTCTGTGTCCTGCAGCTCTAACATCCCCAGAGACCCTTCCCTGATGCTGATGAGCACAAGCAGGCTTGGTTCAAATCCCAGCTTGGCTGCCTGCCACATCAGCTTTCTCCTCAAATGCAGTGGTGCTCTCATCAGCATAAAATAAAGGATGGAAGATCCTTGCCAAGAAGCGGACACAAGTAAATGCTAAATAAAGGAGCACTCCTGTGTGTATAGCTCATTCCACTTAGTCCCGACATTTGTTGAAGCCCATCTTCATCCTACTCTTTTTTTTTTTTTTGTCTTTTTGCCTTTTTATCTAGAGCCGCACCTGTGGCATATGGAGGTTCCCAGGCTAGGGGTCTAACAGGAGCTGTAGCTGCCGGCCTTCGCCAGAGCCACTGCAATGTGGGATCCGAGCCGCGTCTGCAACCTACACCACAGCTCACGGCAACACTGGATCCTTAACCCACTGAGCAAGGCCAGGGATCGAACCCACAACCTCATGGTTCTTAGTCGGATTTGTTAACCACTGAGCCACAAAGGGAGCTCCTCCATCCTATTCTTCACGCTGCCTCTCACAGCCACCCATCCTGGAAGAAGCTTCTTACATTTTGCCTTTTCTCTATCAACACAGATTTACTGGAGGTTGGGGGTGATCAGTCCCATGTGCCCAGGACTGAGAGGTTTCTAGGACTAGGGACTCTCAGGGCCCCAGACTAGGATCCATCTGAACGAGACATCCTACTCTTCAGCCTGCAGTCTTTCTCATCTGCTCATTTTTTTTTCTTTTTTTTGGCAACCACCACCCACATGGGAACCCTCCATCTGCATTCTGGATCATGTCTCAGTCCTCGGATGTCACTCACCAGGTCGTGTTGACGATGCTCCCTTTGACAGTCTCCCTTCTTTGACTTCTATGGCCCTGCTCCTCTGGATTCCCTGAGCTATGGTTACCATTGACACTTAACAGTTGAACCCAAAATGTAATGGCTCAAAACAGCTCTGTATTGACTCAAAGATTTCAAAACCAAACTTACGGCTGCCAAAGAGGAAATATTGGGAGGAGGGTTGGATGGGGAGGTTGGGACTGGCATATACACACTACTATATACAAAATGGATCAGTTTCCAGGACCTACTGTATAGCTTGGGGACATCTATTCAATACTTTGTGATAGCCTATGTGGGGAAAAAATATGAAAAAGAATGAATATATCAGTATATGCACGGCTGATTCACTTTGCTGTACACTTGAAACTAATCAACTAAGTCACCTATACTCCAATAAAATTTATTTAAAAAAAGCCCAGCTCTGTATTATCATCTCTCAAAGTTGTGTGGGGTGACTAGGCTCAGCTGAGCGTCTCTCCTTTGGGGCCTTGCATGCTGTCACCATGGGTGACAGGTGTGCTGGCCCTCTGCTGTCCTTTGGTGGGAACAGCTGGAGCAGCTGTCTCAATGCAAACCTTCACATGGTCACAGCGGTCTCAGGGCTCCAGCAGGGAGTGAGACCAGCCTGCTAAGCCCAACTGCACATACTAAAAAATAGCATTTGCCAAGGGGAAGTGGGATGGATGGGGAGTTTGGAATTGGTAGATGCAAACAATAACATTCAGAATGGTTAAGCAAGGAGGCCCTACTGTAAAGCACAGGAAGCCATATCCAATCTCTTGGACAGACCATGATGGAAGATAGTATGAGAAAAAAATGTGTATGTATATATATGTATATGTATTCACATATGAATGACTGTGTCTCTGTGCTGTACAGCAGAAATTGGCACAACGCTGTAAATTAACTATACTTTGATAAAAAATAAAATAAAATATAAAAAAATAGCATTTGAGCTACAATAATGTTACAACATTCTAAGATTTTATCAAGATAGGTAAAGCTACAATTTCACTGGTTCTTTCTTTTGTCAGTGTTAAAATTTGCATCTTTATAGCTCTCAAATTACAGCAATTATTACTGTAGTCAGATAGCCAGGTACCGTCCAGGGAGAAATTATGCCAGAGAAGAGGAAGTGAATCAGGCGTTACTTTCTTTTGTACTTTTTATCATGCATGTAACTCCTTGGAGAGTACAGAAAATATTTGTTTTGAGTGTTTTTAATTTGGTGGTACTTTCAAAACATGATTCAATCGTACCTTAAAAAAAATCATATAAATCAATAGCAATTACCTACTTCTATATTGAATTGTAATTCCAAAGGAAATGTCCTATTAGAACAGATTCCTAGTAGTCAGTGATATACCTCCACTCTCATAAAAGGAAATAATTAAAGGAAAAAATAGAGAAAAATGGGAGTTCTCTTGCAGCACAATCAGTTAAGGATCTGCCCTTGTCAACGTAGTGGCTCAGGTTGCTGCTGTGGTGCAGGTTCAATCCCTGGCCTGGGAACTTCACATGCTGTGGGTGTGGCCAGAAAAACAATAGACAAAAACTGAAAAAATAAAACAATACCTCATTTATTTTATTTTTTTAAATTTAACCCCCAGGTAGAATAACTTTCTACTGTACTTCAAGATTAAAATCTAGTCAATGTTCAGAGCTCATAAAATTATTTTTACTTTGAAATAAAATTCATTAAGAAATTGAAAAAAATTATTTTTATTTTAAGAAGGTATAATTTACCAATTTGATTAATGTATTTATTAATCTGTAGTGGCTGTGAAGGGTCTTATTTTTGATTCGAAATAAAAGTTTCTCTAACCTTCTGGATTACAGTCTAGATTCTGCATTTTTATATTATAGCAAGATCTTTGATGCTCTGATGTGCATATGCTTTGATAGCCATATTCGAATATTTTCTACATCCAATCTATTCCTATTCCTTAATTTGGTATGTGTTCTATATACAGTTTTGAAAATGCAAATTATTATACATTAAAAACATAAATTCTTTTTTTTGGCTACGCCCATGGCATGTGGAAGTTCCTGGGCCAGGGGTCAAACCTGTGCCACAGCAGTGACCTGAGCAGCTTCAGTGACAACGCCATGTCCTTAACCAGCTGCACTACAAGAGAACTCTTAAAAATACAAATTCTTATAGCATATCATATACTGTTTTAATGCATTCAGTTCCCAGAGCTATAATTCATTATTGTGTTTTAATTTGTCTGATTTATGTGTGTGCCAAGTCAATATTCCAATTATTTGTAAACTCAATTAAGCTTTGTCTCTGTAAATTTTACTTTTTGACAATTATGTTACATTTGTGCAGAATAATACATTTATAGTATATCCTTCATTCATCTGATATATTTGCAAAGTGGAAATATCACCTTCTAACTTCCCATTCATCCATTTACCAAAAACACCGAGATATTGCTCATCCAATGGATATACTGTGGAGTGGGATCTTCTCAAGTTTACACAGTCATGAGACTTCTCAAGTTTACACTTGAAAACATATCAGTTTTCTAAAGTGTCTAACTTTTATTCTGACTATGACTTGGCAAGTCGTTTGTTTATTCTAGGACCATGTGACCTCATCAACTGTATGGAGTGGACACACCTTCACTCTATCATGACAATATTTTATGTATTTTACGGAGCTAGTTTCACAATATCTAATGATACTTAAAGTATGTCCTCATGCTGCTGATGAAGACAATTATTCTAAATGGTTTGTATTTGAGCTGAATGTACAGGAAAATTTCTATATGTCCCAGAAATCGTAGAAAACTGCCTTAAGAGGAATGTCACTTTTGGTAGATTAATTTGCACAAAATCCCACCTGCTCTGCACACGGCCTCATGCAGAATGAAGACACAGTCATGAGACTTCATATTATCCTTAACACTTATTTCCTTGACTCTACAAAAATAAAAAAATTGCAAGTTGTGTTCATGCCTACACCATTTTGAGCTAGTATTATATTCTGACCCTAAGTTATGTCTATTTCTTATTTAGTTAAAACCCAAAAGAAGAAAATGGGTGTGTAGAAAGGAAGGACTCTCTCACGGTGTTTCCAGTGTAGATTGGGGCGTACAGTCAATGAATGTGTCTAATATTCATTGCTAATATAAGTTTTCATCTTTTTTTGTTCTTACTGGCATTTGGGAAGTCACATTAGGTACCACTAGCTAGAGCCCATCTTTATCCCCAAGTCAAGAATATTCTTAACAATAAATGATGCTATTTGTGGGACAGGGGAAGATACTGGCACAATTAGGGCAAAGGAGATCATGCTGGGGAGGGTGGAAAAGTAGGGTTAAGTGATGTGGGTGAGATTTGCTGGGACTTGGCAGCTGGGCAGGGAGGTTTCAGATGATGTAGTAAGAATGCAGAGCTATGAGGCTTTGGGGCAGATGGTAGGCAGAATGTGGTTTAAGGTATTCTGTCTGGGATCAGTGTGCAGGATAGAACAGAGAGAAGAACTAGAGTCACGGAGGTATTACGGAAAAGGAACTCTCCTGTTGGGAGTTTCATCATGCCTAACTCCAAGTCAAGGGCCAGCAACCACAACCCTTGTCCATCTGACAGTATCAAACCTCCTGACCCTCTACTCATTCTGCACCTGCCACTGCAAAAAAAAAAAAGGGGGGGGGCACTTGTGTCATTTACCAGAGAAGAGACACCATAGGCTTCTAGAAGGCAGATCCTGGGCCTCTCATCTTTAAATCTCTAGTCTCTGGAATATAGTAGGTCTTACAAAATGTTTACTCAGTGAATGAATGAAAATGAGAGTGAGTAAAAATGAGAGAAAAACATGGTAGAGGATAGTTTTTCCTGAGCTACAAGTCAATTGGTAATAAACAACTTTAGGTTCCTGACCATGCATAATTTCCTCTGAGAACCAGGCAGCTGGAACAAGAGACTATTACATTTTCTTTCAGAAGTGTTATATTGAATGAACACTTGCTATGAACCAAAAGACACAGGAAGGACTTTTTGCACTTGAAAATTTTAATCCGCATTCCTCCAGGGGGCAAACTTGAGGCCCGTGTAGGTATTTCTTCATGCAATGGGAGATGCACTAGTTTGTGGCCTATGAAAAAAATCCTTCCATAACTGTGAGAATGATTTACTTTTAAGGACAGAAGAAAGTTTTAGAAAATATCTCACTAAGACACATGATGATAAGTTTATACATCCGGAAATACCAGGAGACCAGGAATCAAAGAAACGGACTGGTGTTAGAAATGTATCATTCTCATCTGAAGGAACGGTGCCCAGAGCCAAAGATCAGGGCAAAGTGTGGAATTTCCTCAACACTCTGGGGAACAAGGAGCCTTGAGGAACTGGGGTAAGCAGAGCCCGAAATGGGCAACTGGATGCAGAAAAGACAAATGTCACAAAGTTGGAAAACACTGGAGGGGCTGGGGAGTAAGTTAAGGGACATGGGCTGGTTTGGATGGCTGTTGCCCAACCCCTGCAGAAATCACTACTCACACATTTAAGCATCTCACTCAATCTATGTCTTTTACATGGCACATTTCAAAGTGGAGGCAATGCAACACAACAAAGAATAAGGATGAAGGATGAGTTCTGCTTCATCCAGAGCAACAGGAATGGGAAAAGTACTTACGTTCCACAAAGTAAGAGCTGGCATCAATCTTCCAGATGATCTGACCCCGATGAGAACCATTGACTCCACGGTTCTTATAGTCCAGAAAGTTTTCCGATAAGACCTCATCTGTATTTCCAGTAAAGAAAGAAGAGTAGAGAAACACATCAGCTAGCAGCGTATGTAGCAAAAAGAAAGAGCAAGGGGTATTAATGACACCTCCAGCTCAACAGAAAGAAAAACACCTGGAATCATAGCATTAGGGTGAGAGATACACTCATGTACCATTTGGACCAAGTGCTTTTTAATGCAGGGATCTCCTCCTCACTCCTCAAAATGCATGGTAGGTGATCATTTGGCTGGTTCATGAACACTTCCAGAAACAGAGAAATAATTGCTTCTATGGAAGTTCATTTCACTTTTGAATAGCTCTTACATGTGTAGACGCTCAGTGTGAAAATCTTCCCCCTAAAGCTTCCATTAATTGGTCCTTATTTGGGTCTGAGAATGAGGCATAAAGAAATCATCTAATCACGCTTTCTATCTGGGGCTCAGTTCTCATGAGCATCAGCCTATATCATCTCTTCTCTAGCCTTGACATCCCTAGTCATCCATCACTGAGGACCCATCTGTGAATTTATCCACCCATACTTCATGCTGTCGTGCATTCATCCATTCATTCAACAGGTACTTACTGAGATCCAACCATCTGCCATGCAGGGGTCATGGGGTTGGGGTTTAGTTTTTTGAATTAAAACTTACAACCAACCAAGAAAAAAGACTTTAAACACTAAATGAAGAAACAAATGCATTATTTTAACTCGTAATAGGGGGTAGGAAGGAAAAGAAGAGGGTTCTCTGACAGGGAGCTACAAGGATGGAGGCCACCAGGGATTAGGGGATTGCTTAGGGATGAGAAGGAGCCACCAGTGTGGAGATGAAGGGTAGGGGTGTGGAGAGTGGAGTAAGGCCCTCACATGGTGTCCAAGCTAGTGGAGTATTGTGCACTTTTCTCTGATCATCACATTGCAACTCATCAATGTCCTTCAAGGAAGTGCCCAGAGAGCAAGGCAGCATCCTTGGAGAGCACAGACCCATGAAGACTAAGCCAACTGCCTCTTCCTGGGTTCCAGATTCTTGTTCTCAGTGTGGATGAAGACAGGGATATGAATTTTACCTTAACCTTCTATGGCGTTCTTGAAATTTTCACTGCATCAGAAAGTAAACATCTGAACTAGATGGATCTGAAATTATGGGAAAACTATATTTTGAGACTCCAAACTACTGATATGGCTGGAGGAACAACGAGAACTCAGGGGCTCCCAAGGGCAGGCCCAGAGCCCTAGCTCTGCAGAGAGGGGCTAGGTCATGGTTGCCCTTTTGTGCACCTGAGATACCCTGAGGTACACTTCCTGCATCTGGCTGGACTGGGAAAACAAGGGATGAGGTGAAGAAGGGCAGAGCTTGTAGCTAAAAGACCCAGCTCCAAGGACAATTGTGCCAGTTATCAATAGTGTCATTCCTGCAGCTGCAGGTCCTCATCTATGAGGTGGGGTGGGAGATGATGATATATGGGACCTTACAAAGGGATTACAAAGATAACTGGTAAGCGTGTTTGTGACCTGCTAAGTTATCTCACATTTTTGGCTGCCTCTTCTTTAGCAAAGACAATCAGGCCAAGCAATACCGTCTCTGCCTCATTAATGGCAGGGACTGTGTGTATCCCTTGGAAAATCACTTGTTTGCAAAATTTGTCTGTCTTTATAATTGCAGTGTGTGCTCACAGCCCTGTTTGGGTTACTAAGATGATTGCATAATATGTCTTTTACAGTAATTGCCTCATTTCTGCAAAAAAAAAAAAAGAGGCATAATATTTTCCTAGCTCCCTAGGTCTTCAGTACTGCTATAACAAGTTTATACCCAGATAGAAATTTGCTTCATTATGGCAGTCCTCCAAGGAGAGGTATTTTCCTGAATCTATCTAGTCTGATCACCAGAATACTCACTTTAACAGTCATGGTCAGGTATTCATAGAGAATAACCCTGGAAAGCGGGTGTTCATTCATGCACTAGGTAATGTATATTGAGGATTTGCTCCACTTGGGTTATTGTGCTAAACCCTAGGGATACAATGCTGAATAAGACACGGTCTATGCTCTTAGAAAGTTTCTAATAGATTTGGGGATTTATTCAAGAAAACAGGCAATTTCATTAGAATATATTAGGCAAAAGAATAGGTTAAATACCAAGGAACCACAGAGGCACAAATGAGAAAAGGATGGAGGTGAGTAGGTAGGAAGAACTGGAAAAGACTGAAGAGAATGGCAAAAGAACACACGTTTTAAAGAGAACAAGATATGTTTTGCAGTACAGGTTTAAAGACATTTTAAGAGTTTTCCAACTGGTCCTGATAAGTATCTCATTCTCTTACAGTAATAGTAATACTTCATATAAATATCATACAAGGATATAGAATAGTTTGTATTCTTGCCTAGACCATCTGTGCTGACAGGTCAACTCTTTCCCCCAAGGCATGTATTGCTAATTGGAAATACTAGTCTTTGCTTGGGAATCCAAGTGTATTGTCAAGATCAGATGTAGGGAAACAGAATCAGACCAGATATTTTATGCACTAAGGGATTTAATACAGAAGATTAGGCACTGGAGAAATGGATTCTAGGCACAGGCCGCAGCAACTGCCTATCTACCTACCAAGAGAGTAACCAGCCTGGAGGTCCCATTGTGGCTCAGGGGATTAAGAACCCAACATAGTATCTGTGAAGATAGTGGTTCAATCTCCAGCCCCACTCAGTGGGTTAAGGATCTGGTTTTGCCTTAAGCTATGGTTTAGGTTGCAGATGCAGCTCAGATCACGGACTGCTTTGCTGTGGTGTAGATTGGCAGCTGTAGCTCCAATTCGATCCTTAGCTTGGGAACTTCCGTATGCCACAGGCGTGGCCATAAAAAGAAAAAAAAAAAAAAGAAAGAGAGAGAGAGAGAGACTGACCAGCCAGTGGCACACTGAGTAGGTGACCACCACCATCACATGGCTGCCTCTTGACACCCACTAAGAGAGTGAGGAGACGCTAGGGCATGGTGATAGAAAAGCTTAATTTCTCAGAATCATGATTGTGGCAGGCACAGGATAAACTCAGGAGGAACCACCCAGTTAACTTCTGCCTTCCCAAACTTGCACAGGTGCACCTACAGGAAGGGATCAAATCTGCATCTGGAACAGAGCTGCACAGGAGTCTAGGAAATGTCCTTTTCAGGGACCAGATTCTGTGCTAGAGGAAGGCCCTGGAGAAGAGAAAAAGACTGGCATGGATAATGGTGGCCAATCCATGCTGTGCAGCACACTGAGGAATGGCAGGCCCCGGATCCCTACACTGAGGTTCCTTTGTCTGCATCCTTTGTCTTGTGGACCTCTTTGTGGGAACAATGTTTGTGTGACTACAGGGATATCTACAGTTGCCTTGAGCAAGAAGGTTAGGCTAGCATTTCTAACTACATGATCTTAGGCACTGTATTTAATCCCTCTATATCTTTGCTTCCTCATGATAAAATGGAGATAATATTAATCCCAACCTCAAAGTCTGTTGTGAGGAATAAGTGAACTAATACAGGTAGTAGTCTCAGAATGGTGTCAAGACATCTAAAATAAGCAGTTATTTCTGTTTACAACCTGGGCTAAAAATAGGGCCCATAAAGGGTGAAGCTCCATGAGACTTAATGTATCCATTAATAATGACCTGAAACATTAGCTTAGGACAGTGTTATTTAAATTTTTCTCATTACTCACTTTAGAAAGAATAGAGATGTATTAAGTTTCTCAAAAAAAGATTATATTTGCTGGATGACATTTATTTCTTCTAGTATGTAGAATCCTACCTCCTGTTCTACAGTTTATAATAAAGATCTTTGCAAGTTATTAAAATTTTGAATCAGAAATACTGAATCCTCTAATCTATAATAGAATCTATAATAGAAGAGTACAAAACAAACACTTGCTATTGAGAATGGAATGGGCAAGTGAGCACAGAATCAACGAAAGGAGAACTGATCTACGACCTAAGCCCACAGGAAAAACTATAGCACGGCTTCCAATTCCTAGAGGAACTCATGCCTTCTGATAGCCAAACCTCGGAAAAATCTCCAAGGATTTTCCCCCTATTGATGGACTATGGGTTTACTAAATAGTAGGCATGAGATCTGGGGAGAAAGCACAGCTTTGGCTCTTCTATATTCTGATACACTGCCTAATGTAAAATAAAAGCTTTAGCTCTTCAAGAGTTGATGTCTATAAGGAAACAGTCTGGGAGTTTCTGTGTGTAGGTATCTAGCCAAAGAGACAATTATATATATTTATTTTTTTGGCTATGCCCATGGCATGTGGAAGTTCTCAGGCCAGGGATCAAACCTGCGCCAGAGCAGTGACCTGAGCCACTACAGTGAAAACACCAGATCATTAACCTGCTGTGCCACAAGGGAACTCCCACAGAAACAGTTTTAGTTTTCATCTTAAAACATTGCATTTTAAGGAATAAACCTGCATAAAGAGACAAAAGACCTATACTCTGAAAACTATAAAATGTTATGAAAGAAATCAAAAATGACACAAACATGGAAAGATATACCACGCTCTTGGAGTGGAAGAATCAATATTGTCAAAATGACTATTCTACCCAAGGCAATCTAATGATTCAGTGCAATCCCTATTAAATTACCAAAGATATGGTTCACAGAACTAGAACAGAATATTTTAAAATTTGTATGGAAGCACAAGAGACCCCAAATAGCCAAAGCAATATTGAAAAAGAAAAACTAAAATGGAAGAATCAAGCTTCCTGACTTTCAACAATACCACAAAGCTACAGTCACCAAAATAATATGGTTCGGGCACAAAAACAGAAATATAGACTGATGGAAAAGGATAGAAAGCCCAGATATAAACCTAAGCACCTGTGGTTAACTGATCTATGGCAAAGGAAGACAGAACATGCAGTGGAAGAAAGATAGTGTCTTCAATAAATGGTGCTGGGAAAACTGGAAAGCTACATGTAAAAGAATGAAAGTAGAACAGTGATGCCATATATAGAAATAAACTCAAAATGGATTAAAGACCTAAATATAAGGCTATAAAACACCTAGAGAAAACGTAGGCAGAATGCTCTTTGACATAAATCACAGTGACATCTTGTTTGATACACTTCCTAGAATAAAGACAATAAAGACAAATAAACCAATGGGACCTAATCAAACCGCAAAGCTTTTGCACAGCAAAGGAAACCACTGAAAAAAATGAAAAGACAACCCACAGAATGGGAGAATGTCTTTCCCAACGATGCAACAGACATGGGCCTAATCTCCAAAATACACAAATGACTCATGCAACTCAACAACAACAAAACACCAAACAATCTGACTGAAAATGGACAGAAGACCTAAATAGACATTTCTTCAAAGAAGACCTATGCATGGCCAACAGGCCTATGAAAAAAATGCTTAATATCACTAATTATTAGAAAAATGCAAATCAAAACTACAATGAGGTACTACCTCACAACAGTCAGAATGGCCATCATTAACAAGCCAACAAATAACAAATGCTGGAGAGGGTGTGGAGAAAAAGGCACCCTCCTCCATTTTTGGTGAGAATGTAAATTAGTACAACCACTATGGAAAACAGTATGGAGGTGCCTCGAAAACTAAATATAGAGCTACCATATGATCCAGGAATTCCACTGCTGGGCATATAGTCGGACAAAAATTTCACTGAAAAAGATACATGTACCCCTATGTTCAGTGCAGCACTTCGCAATAGCCAAGACATGGAAACAACCTAAATGTCCATTGACAGATGAATGGATTAAGAAGATGTGGTACATATATACAACGAACTATTACTCTGCCATAAAAAAGACAAACTAATGCCATTTGCAGCAACATGGATGAATCTAGAGACTCTCACACTAAGTGAAGTAAGCCAGAAAGAAAAAGACAAATACTGTGATATCACTTATTTGTGGACTCTAAAATATGGAACAGATGATCCTATTAAAAAAAAAAAAACAAACAAACAGAAACAGATCATGGCCAAGGAGAGCAGACTTGGGGCTCCCAAGGGGAAAGGGGATTGAGGAGATGGATGGGCATTTTGGGGTTTTTTTGGATACAAACTGTTATATTTGGAATTGATAGGCCATGGGACCCTTCCGTACAGCACAGGGGGAAGTGTGTCTGTCTGGTCACTTTGCTGTACAACAGAACTTGATGAAACACTGTAAATCAACTGTACTTTAATAATAAAAATACAATACAAAAACTGATCATTTTAAAAAGCATTTTAAGATATTAAATTTTTTAAATCTTGAGTTCCTGTCGTGACTCAGCAGAAACAAATATGACTAGCATCCATGAGGATGCAGGTTCAATCCCTGGCCTCGCTCAGTGGGTTAAGGATCCAGCATTGCCATGAGCTGTGGTGTAGGTCACAGATCTGGTGGCTCAGGTCCTGTGTTGCTGGGCTTGGTGTAGGCCAGTGGCTACAGCTCTGATTTGACGCCAAGCCTGGGACCCTCCATATGCTGCAGGAGCGGCCACAAAAAGACAAAAAAATTTTTTTTAAATATTGAAATATGAAGAGGTGAAAAATACTTGAGTAGATCTACTCTAATTAGTTTAGCATTCTATGATTAGAGATCTTAACGTATCCTTTAGTTTATTAAGTATCCAAACCCAAATATTCAGTACTGTTCCCTCAGTGTGAACAAACCGTAGGCATTGCTGAAATTTTAACCCTCAGCATAGGCCCCACAAACAATTAGCTTTTCTTTGTTAAAGTCAAGTAGGCCTTGTGAATGAATTATTGCAGAACTATTTCCTGGAAATACTGATTTCTAGCAAATCTGCCTCTATGTACTTGTTTTTGACCAATTCATAAGCTCCTGCCTATTTACTGTCAATTAAAATCTCTTTCCAGGTCCCTGTGGGCTTGATAAGAAGCTTTTATCTCTGATGTACAACTGAAACAATTGAGTAGGCACCTAAGGGCTTTGGCTTGGCTGAACAAAGGCTGGGAATTAAGGTCATTTGCTATGATGCATTCAGAGACTAGAGCTCCCTGGCAAGTTAAAGCAAGATACAATGTATTGATCAACAGGCGGTAAACGCACTGTCTCCATCAATTCGGCTCAAGGATCTTGACAAGAAAGTTATATATTTTCCTTCCATTTTAGAGATAAGGAGGCTGAAGTTCTGACGACAGTACCTGGGTGAGGCCACCCATCAGGCCAGTGGAAGAGTATGTTTCTAAACCACGTCAAGCTGTCACCGAAACCTCATGATCTTTCCCCCATTCTGTGTCATTAGGAGAGAGAATTCTTCACCACACTCCTCTAGTTCAGGGAGCACTCCATAAATGAGGGCATGCAAAGGCGATTTCACTGTGAAAATAATGGTAACGCGACTGTTATCGCACTGCTGGGTTCCTGGCTAAAGGCAGCACGGGTGACTCGGTGAGCATGTCAGCGAGCAAGGTCACGTGTCCTCTTCCAAATCCAGATAACTCACTTGCCATGGCAGAAGAAAAGTCACATTTGCCTGCAGAGATCTGGAGGTCAGAGCTGGGAGCATCTCAAATCTGGCATCACTTGGACAGTTAGGTTGCTCACTGATGTGGAATGGTCCATATGTGATGTTACACCCAAGTGTGCCAAGATGCCCCATGGTCAGTGTGGGGTCTGCCGCCAGGGTAGACAGCTGTGTGTCCTTGGGAACCCCTGACTTGGCATTTCCTAAATTGTAAAATGACAGATTAGATGAAATCACCGAGCCCTATGATTTGCTCTTTGGCAAGGCACCCCAAATGTGGCAGATGAGTTACTAAGGACTTATAAATGATGAACTTTTAAGATGCACAGATAATTCTGGCTTTGGAAGTTGTTTTTGAAATGCTATGCCGCCGAAAGTGCTGGCATTTTGCATTAAAGCGCTTCACAGTTATGTATGTGCAGCTACTGTGAGAGGAACAAACTGTCAAATTAAGATTCTCAGAAGATAAGCTGTGTTTACTTCTGTCTCAGTCGAAATGTCATGTTAATCCCAGATCTTGTTCATTCATGGAGCTGCAGGACACTTGATGCTGCTGGCCAGCACTTCCTTCCTTCCTCTAAAACACCTTCTCTCTTGTCTTCTATGATGTGGTCGCCTAGTTCTTGTCCTGCTTCTCCATCACGTCTCCACTTCCTTTTCGATTTCTTCCTCTGCCTCCCTCTCTGACAGGAGCTTTCAGGGACTTTCTTTCTATTCCTCTGCTCTCATGGCCAACTGCCCCAGATCTGCACTCCAGCCTGGATCTAGCATAAAGCTCCAGACCCATCCATCCCTTCACCATGGATGAAAATATCCACCTTTGCCCCCTGCCATGCTCCTCTTCCAACTGTTCTCTGACTTGAGAAATAAATTGCATTGACAAGCATCACTGCAGGAAGGTATAGCTGTGAGGAGCTGATGCAAAACTAGATCCCGGGCCAAAACCCTAATTGCCTAAGGGGCTAAACAAGTAATATTCATAATTAAAGTAGAGATGAGTGGGAAGCGGACTCTGGCAAAAGTGAAGGATGCAAGCTATTCTAAATGGGAAAGTTAATACTTAGTAACTTCAGCTTATTAGAGCCACATAGCACTATGGGCTCTGTCGGCCAAACTGAGGACTTTTGGGCAAGATGTTAGAAATGTGGATTTCAATGTAAAATTTCTACATTTTAAAATGTTGAAGAGTTTTCTTGTGGCACAACAGGTTAAGGATCTTGCATTGTCACCGCTGTGGCACTGGTTCAACCCTGGACAGGGAACTTCTGCATGCTGTGGGTGCAGCCCAAAATAAATACATAAAATGTTGATAGCCAATCAGACATAAAGCAATATAGACTAAACAAAATATGCTTGGTGGGCTGTTATTTCGCAAGCTCTGTTTTAGACTGATAACATTCAAACATTTATTCCAGAACTATTTTAATTTTAATTTTATTTTTAGGGCCGCAATTGTGGCATATCGAAGTCCCAGGCTAGGCATTGAATCAGAGCTGCAGCTGCTGGCCTGCACCACAGCCACAGCAATGCCAGATCTGAGCCACATCTACAACCTACACTGCAGCTCACAGCAATGCCGGATCATTAACCCACTGAGTGGGGCCAGGTACTGAACCCACATCCTCATGAGTATCAGTCAGGTTTGTTACTGCTGAGCCACGATGGGAACTCCTGGAACTATTTTTAAAGCAAATGAAATGTTACCTATTTGGGAGCCCAGTTTAGTAAGTAACCACCATTTGGGTAAATTCAAAAATTACGTTTTTCTGTCTTTACAATAATGTGTGTACTGTAAATACACCAAGCAAACTAATAGCAAAATCTTCAGGAGAGCCAAAAATATCTCCCTGACAGCTAGTCAGATAAGAGCTCCCGAATATTATCATAACAATGATCCAAGTTGTAAACTACTCGTGCTAATCCTTTGATGTCTGTAATGTTCAGTGCTGTAAACCTGGCCCTGTGTGTCTGAATGCACAAAGGTTTCACTGGACAGACTGGATGCAGAAGGCCTGGCTGCTGATGAACTTGGACTCCTCAGCAACGACACCTCCACTTGCTGATTTACCAGCATAAACATGTCCATTCTCACCACACCTGACCCATCACGTAAGATAGACAAAATATATTTTTCATGTCAGTTTCACTTCGTAATTTCAAATCTGTGACGTTTATTTTCTCCAGTCACTTTTCTTTCCACCAGCACACTGTTTCTTAGCCCATGGTATGCCTGCTCTGTCTATAAAATCCATTATCTCTTCTGAATAGAAAGCAGTAGGAATGTGGAAAGAGCAGGTGAAAAGAGACCTAGGATTATGTTGAAAACCAAAGTGAAATTACTCCCCATACATGTGTATCACTTAGTTGTGGATATGGTGTATATTCCTGGGTAGAAGAGCTTCTAGGGCTCTACAGGCGATGACAGGTGTGTTCAGCCACCCCTTGCCCTGCTATCTTGTGATTCTCTTCCATTGAGTAGAGGTGGCAGGTGAAGCCTTCCTGTGTGGCCTTCCGTGTGTTAGAATGTGGGGCGTCACACGTATGACTGTGAACTGTGCACCTGAATGAAATGATCACATTTACTGAGTTAGTAAAGCATCCGTCAAAGTCATTTAGCAACTCTGCACTTGTTGACCACCACACTGTCAAGATTGCTACTTTGGGGGCATTAATTGCCATGGGACTCACCGATAAGGTACATGCCGATCCAGTCCCCAGCATCCACTTCCTCCTTTATGTCCCAGTGGATCACCAGGTCCTGCGAGTGTCCTATGGAGTAGTAGGAGCTGCTGACCATGAGCGTGGAGCGGCTGTCCGAGGTGACCAGGTCTGTGTCGCTGGTGGAGCGGGGAATGGTGACGGCGCCGTGGGGGCCGGTCCTGATGGCCATGCTGTGGAACTGGCCTGGGTTGTAGCTGTGGCGCAGGGGCTCCTTGCACCGGCGTCGGTTCTGGGAGTTTCTGGATGGAGACGCCATGGCGGCCAGTCCTAAGAACCTGTTCTGGTACAGATTCTGTGGGGGCAAACAGACAATCAGCAGGGGCAGCAGACGCTGGCTACATGTTCCAGCACTTTCTTCACAGGGAAGGGTGGATGGGCTGGGCATGCCCTCCTAGGAGGATTTGAAAAAGCCCTGGAGCGTCTTCCTCAGGGTCAAGGCTGTAACTCTGGATTGAAGAGGTGAAGGCGAGAACGAAATACAAGCTCACCGAGGGGCCATGCATTTCCACGCTCTGCTGGGGTCTCTGCCTCCGCCAGGCCCCCTTTAGCCTGCTTAGTATTAGAAGGCCAGGAATGTCTGCAGAATGTCCCTGGAGGTATGACTGCCCCCAAACAGAAATGCCACCTCTCAAGTTCTCCATCAAAAATGCTACTGGATCCAATGCTACCCTTCTTTAGGGTAAATGATGGTTATTATCACTGAACATTTTCCCTGCAGCATTTCAAGACCCTAAACACAGACCAGAATTAGAGGCGGTCCCTGCTGGGCAAGGTAGTCACTCCTCTTCCATTTACAACTTTTTTCACTCTCCGAAATGTCTCTGGCCTGTCTGAAATGCCTGTTAAGGATCTCAGATATCCTAGGAATCTTCAAACACCTCAATTTTCACTAAAACCCAATCTCAGAGGACTGTGGCTCCCTAAGAGCCAATGTTATTGTAGAAAGCGTTACATGTTTTCTATTGTTTACAATGTTGGAGCACTTAAAATGAGCTGAGCTGATGCAGAGCAACTCGACTGTTTTAGGATACAGACAGCTTTCAAAACATGGAGAAAAGGGCATCCTATAGAATTAGAACAAGGGATTCTTTTTTTTTTGAAATAGGCAAGAGTGATTTTTGACTTCATCAAAGATATGAAAGTTGGGATTTAAATGTACATTTCGGGGGCTCCTGGTTATAAAAGTATATGATGTATACTACTAATAACACTTTTACTTTCAAGAAGAGATGATTAAGGCCTTCAAATTGTTGAATCAAGCAGTTTAGATTCCAGGGACTGTAACTTATTGTACATATCAATCAAATGCAAGTTACTGACTTTTTGTTTACCAACCCTGAGGACCAGACCCCAGCACCAGTCTACCTTGTAGCTTGTATAAGACTATTTAGAAGTAATTTAGGGTTGTCCTTTGTTCCACCTTCCAAGACCAGGGCACTTGTAAAAAGTCTATTGACCTGATAAAGCACATTGTTGGCATTCAGAGTCTCAGGCCTTAATGGCCATCTGGCAGGTCTATTTATTCATTATTTGAATCTCTCATTAGGAATTTTTCTAACCCCATTGGCAGTAACCATGGAATTACTATTGGTGGAAAAGCCAGACTTCAGAAAGCATCTCATCACAGTATTGGCACCATATGTTTTATTTTGGAAAAAAAAAAAAAAAAGCTTGTAACTGCGATGGTATGAAAATAGATGGACCACAGCGTTGCCTGGAAACCAGTCTACTCTCAGGAAGACAGGCACGGTCTTGAGCCCAGGAACCTATAAATAGCCCACCCACCTATCAGGTACCCTGGCTCTTCTGGGAAGTCCGGGGAGGATCCCGGTAACCTGACCCCCCTGCAGGAGGCGTTGTCCGGACATCTTTGTAAAATCTCCAAAACAAGGAGCTCTGCTGCTAGAGCGTAATATTTCTTCAGTTTCCAGGTGCCTTATGTGCACTAGTAGCATCTTAGAGTTTTATCATGGAGATTCAAAACAACAAGCTGGAATTAAATGACATAATCAAGTATAGAATTATGAGTTAAAGCAAGCCATAGGCAAAGTTGGAGAAGCACCTCTCTGTTTCCAAGCTGGGTGTCCGTGGACAACTTAGCTGATCTTTCTAGCCTCTGTTTCCTCATCTATAAATGGGTTGTTGTTGGAATTTTAGGAGATGATGCAAAGCAAGTTCTCACTATAGTAAGTGCTCAATGAAATAAAAATCTACTCTCCTATAATGCTGCTTGTATTGCTGTAGTAAGAACGCCCCACTGAAAGGGAGGTTCCAGGCAGTTTGCTAGGCTCCCACATTGGCCAGGGGTCCCCTCATGTTATTCCCAGAGACTCACACTTGAAATTATTCAGCAGCAAACCTACAAATCCTTCCTAGTGATGCCTCTGTTCTTTACAAAACAGAAACTGCAAACATTGAACAGACTAGCATGTTTATAAAGGTGTCTTATCTACTAATTTTTTCTTTTGCTTTTTGGGTAAATACACCTCCCTTTATTTGTCAGGTTAATGCTTGAGTGGGCTATTTTTGCATTGTGTTGAGGCTGAGAGGTTTTTTTAATCCATGTTGTGTCAGGGCATCAAAAAAAAATTATAGCATGTTTTCTTTCATTGAAGACACTTCTGCTGTGGTATTTTTATTAGAATTCCCTGGAAAGCAGACAAGTATCCTGAAACTGTTTGTCAAATTACACCAGTGATCACATGGTAGGAACAAAAGCATAGAAGAAAACACTAGTCAAAGAATACATTTGTCGGTAATGCACTAGATTGGAATAATATTTGTCTGGAAAAAGAAGGGCAGCCTGAATGCTGTTCCTTGAACACCACGCTCGCGCCCTCACCCCAGCTTTGCCCACATCCTCCTCACTCATACCTGCAAGCAGGGTTTGTATTCTGCTTTGAGGTTATGCTCTAGTACCAGCTCTGCTCTAACCTCTCCCTGTATCCTTTCCCATTCCCAAGAGAGTAGGGATTTCTGTGATCACCCAGGAATCCCATTCCCCTGCAAGGTTTCTCACTATATAATTGCCTGTTGACCTGTCTGTGCTCTGTTCCATGTTGTAAAGACCCCGAGGCCAGTGATTCCCATTCTCTATATCCCCTGGAACTGACATGACATCTGGCATACACAACGTGCCAAAAACTTTTAACAGAATTTATCTTATTCAATTCTGTCCCTTCTTGTTCCAGAAATGGCTTAAGATGACTCGTACAAATAGATAAAACACAGTAAGATGTGTTAAGTTAGCAGTAGATGTTGCAGAGAGTAAAAAAAAAAAAAAAAGGAGACGAAAATCTACATAGGGAAAAGGCTAACCTTAAACTCCATGCCATCATGTCCTCGACAGGTGCTACTGTCAAAGACTCACAACAGCTGCTTCTTCAATGCAGCAGGTGGAGAGTTGATCTCCAATGTGTGGTTCCTTTGTGGTCATGTTTCCCCCAGGCTTTCGCACGTGTTCTAGTTCACACTATACACTCATCCGGCTGGAAGAAACAGTTTACTCATTCTCCCTTCACAGTTGACCCATGGGAGATAGATGGGGATCTGTCCTGTTTTTAAATAGCCCTGGATAAAAGACCACTCTCCTCCTAGACAGTGATTCCAGTGTTTTAGAGCCTCACCATTCTTCCTCATCTCTAAGGAAAATCTTGTCAGACAGAGATCGCCCTTCTTCCTCCTGGCAAAGGGGAGAGTGTGGCTGTCCTGCTCTGTGGATGATGAGGGAGTTAACGGTATCACTACAGCTTCCCCAGTTTTTTTTCTCCATCCCACCAAGTAATTCAAATCTCCTTTATCTTCTCTTCCACCATGATAGGCAATAGACACGGATAAGATAACCATGAGAGGAGTTTCCACTGTGGCGCAGCGGTAACAAACCTGACTAGTATCCATGAGGACACGGGTTCAATCTCTGGTCCCACTCAGCGGATTAAGAATCTGGTATTGCCGTGAGTTGTGGTGCAGGTTGCAGAAGCAGCTCGGATCTGGCTGTGGCGTAGGCTGGCAGCTGAAGCTCCAATTCAGCCTCTAGCCTGGGAATTTCCATATGTCTCAGGTGCAGTCCTTAAAAAAAAGAAAGAAAGAAAGAAAAAAGAAGACTACAAGAACATTAGTAACAATTTCACTACAGTTCAATTACAGTACTACTGTAATTTTCTAATGATGGGTTGTAATCAAGGGCCCCTAGTTATGTGTTATGTTAAGTCCAGATTTTAACTGACTCCTGAAAAAGTAGGTTCAATGGGTGAGACACTGAAAACCATCTGATCCCACTGTAACCTGCTTCAGGGAGTAAGATTCCACCTGCTGCCGTGCTTCCTATTCCTTGCAGAGGATCCAACAATGATGTTTTGTTTACTTATTTTTCTTCCTGACTTAAATAACTCCTATTTGTTGAAATGTTTTGAATCAAGTGATTTGTTCTCTGATTACTTTTAAAAATCTTAGAATAGGGTGTTCCTATTGTGGCTCAGTGGGTTAAAACCTGACGTAGTCTCCTTGAGGATATGGGTTCTATCCCTGGCCTTGCTCAGTGGGTTAATAATCCAGCATTTTAGCAAGCTGTGGGCTAGGTCACATATGTAGCTCAGATCTGGTGTTGCTGTGGCTGTGGTGTAAGCCGGCAGCTGCAGCTACGATACGGCCACTAGCCTGGAACTTCCATATACCACAGGTGTGGCCATAAAAAGAAAAAAAATCTTGGAATAGGCTTTGCGTGTTTAATGTCTTTAATATGCATTATGTACATTAGCAAAAACGAAAGCTTCCAAAAGGAGATAGAATCTTAAAAGCAAAAAATCATCACTTCTAGGGAAGGAAGAAGTTACTATGTATATCATCTTTTTTTTTTTTTTTTTTTGAGAACACAGGGAGACAAAAGATGTGGCTGTTTCAATTTCTGAGACAGTATATATAGCTTTCCTGTTTTGGATTATAAAGCCACGAATGAGTGCTGTCTCAGAAATGAAAAGAAAGCGGACAAAAGGCATATCTAGAATAAAGAAAATGATTCTTAAAATTGCCTCTATGCTCAGAAATCATAAACTGTGAGTGAAAAACACAGGCCCTGAAGGAAACTTCATTAAAGTATACAAGATGAGGTTATAGAAACTGAATGGCATTATTTAGCGGGAAGAAAGTACATAAGAATTTTTTATTTGTGAACAGATTTTATTTTGAGCAAGTAGATGCCTGAAGCTTTGTTATCCTACACTCAGCTCTTGTTATGTTATCGGGAGGTAATGGAACTTTGAAAAAAATTATGTAACTTTTCTCTTTCTACAATGGATTTGAGAAAATCTACAACAAAAGAAACATATAAGGAAATATGGAAATATAAACCAGACCGAAACAGGGAAGTAGCAACAAGAAAGAGGGTAATAATATTAGAACATTTAATCTACATAGTGGACTCGGTATATTATCTCATTAAAAGCCTATCAAGGAGTTCCTGCTGTGGCACAGTGGGTTAAGAATCCCACTGCAGTGGCTTGGATTGCTGCAGAAGTGTGAATCTGATCCCTTGCCCAGCGCAGCGGGTTAAAGGATCTGGTGTTGCTGCAGCTGCTGCTCAGATTCTGTCCCTGGCCTGGGAAATCCCACGTGCCATGGGTGCAGGCAAAAACAAAAACAAAAACAACCCTGTCAAGTATCACTCTTCCCATGTTGGTGAGAAACCCAGCTCAGAATGGTTAGTAAACATTCTCCAGGTCACACCTCTTGCAGCAGGAAATAGGGATTTCAGCCAGTTCTGCATGATTATTATAAATGGGCACTTTATCACTTGTAAGGACCTCTCCAAATTATAACCTGGGAAGATATAATTGCAGGAAATTTAGACTCAGATACTCCTCTGAGACTCTTAGCAGCCAAAAAGATAAAGGAAAATGTAATTACCATGATCAGAATACTGGAATTTTTTTTCTCCAAGTTCCTAATGAGATGCCTCATTTTTGACTTTATACAGGGAAGACCCCATGGGGTAGATGTGGACAATATCTTAAAAGACTTAAAAAAAAATCACAAATGTAGTGGCACGAAAGTCTTGGACGAAAGCCAAGGTCATAATATAGAGAGAGTTTATTACGGGGTGAACAAATGGGCTCAGCTGCCTTTGGCCACATTCAAAGGTCCCCTTGGCTTATGCACCCTCCTGATGCCCAAACTTCCTGCTCTCAACTCAGTGCCTGTCCTCAGTCCTGCATCTCCCTCTCTGGCCTTGATGCTGATAAAAGAAATGTTCACATAATGAGAAGCCATTCTGGCTTGTACACGTGTTAACTTGAATTTTATGCCAACTAGAACAGCCTGTTCATGGCCTATCAAACATACATCGTACATCTCTTTAATTATTAAAGAAAAGGATGCCCTGACTAGAACCAAAGAATGTCCATGTTAAAAATAAAGATTAAATGCCTCCCCTCCTGGGACACCAATGCTGGCCCTCCTTCAATGATAAGACTCCCTTCCCAGACGCCAAGGTCACACTGACACACTGTGTATATGCTGGTGTGCTTTCTTTTTTTTAAAACCTTGAAGTAATGTCTTCCTGACTTGTTTGAAGTTCTTTGTTCTGATGAGACATAAAACTGTACTGAACACTACGCTTCTCTGGAGCAGTTCCTTTGAGTTATCTTCCAGGCTATGGTCTTCAGTCCGGCTCAAATAAAGCTCTTTTCTATTCCTATTACAGACTGTTCATTATTTTCATCAACAATGCAAATAAACCAGAGCCTGATGGACACATTCTCTCTGCATCTGTCTTACTTGTTAACTTACCTTTTATCTGTGTTCCTCTGCTAGGACGCAGGTGCCAGGAAAGCTTGGTCCCTACCTGGTTCCTTTAAGTCTGCGTTTTCAGCTACAGTAGTGCTGGGTAAGGATGTAGTGAGTGCTCAGTGAATGAACAAAGGAATGGCCGTGTGGGTGATACGGGCTGGGGCCCACCCGCCTCCCTGGCTCAGAGCCATGACATCATGCTCTGTTCCCCAAACTCAGGAACCCATCTCGATACTCGTTTTGTCTCAAGTACAAGACTTCATGCCCAGAATCCCCAAAGTTACCAGCTTCTGTAAGACACTGGTTAAATACTGGCTCCAGTCCCCTTCACCATCTCACACTCTGAGAGATGTGTCCCACCCATACATTCATATGTCGTCTGCTTCTGCTTGGAAACAGCTCTCGTGAGTGAGGCTGTGGGACAGAGGCAGGTGTGAGGGGCTGAGGTAGCCCTGCCCCCGCCAGATGGCTGAGCACTTGCCAGGAGGAAAGTGGGAGGTGGCTGCGCTACCACCATCTCTGTCCAACTCTTCAGCTCCCGGGCACTGTGCCTCCAAACTATGTTTTTAGCCTCCAAGCCATGTGTTGAAAACTCCATCTTTTGTGCTGGCCATTGTGCAGAAGAATATCGCAGAGTTACATAAACTAAAATTGTGTGGGCTCCTTTTCTTTCAAGAAGAAATAGAATCCCACACATTGCCAGCTGAAAGGGAACGGGTAGGCAGAGAAGATTTTAATAAGCAAATCAAGCCAAGCCAGGCACTATCCACATAGGAAATCAGGATTTAAAAGACAAGGGACTTGTTAAAATGACAGTCAACACACTATTTTAGGAACTCATGGAGACTTATCACTCAGAACAAAGTCCAACAATATGTCCAAGAGACTTGAACAGCCCCACCCCAACTTCTCTGGGGCCCCACTGATGGAGAGGGGAGTCTTTGCTTGTGGCACAGATGCCCTTCACTCTGCTCACACTTAAGAGGGGTGAGCAGAATGTCCTGCCATGCTTTGCAGGGGGTGTACCATTCACTGCTTTAGTCAAGTCTGGAATTTCTCAGTGCAGCTCTGGGTCACTCTGGAGGTTTACGCTTGGAAGGGTTTAAGAACCAAATTGTCAAAATCTGGCCAGTGTGTATGGCCAGGACCGTGGGCAGGGACTGGGGGTGAGGAGAGAGAGGATGTAGGGGGCCTTTCCCATATTATTTAGGGGAAATCCCTGATGCCTAGAACCTCCTTCTATTCTGCATTGAAAGGAAAGGTCATTGAAAGTAAAGGTCATCGAAAGTGGAATTCCTACGTGTGTGTGTCTGTGTGTGTGTGTGAGAGAGAGAGAGAGATAGACAGAGACAGAGACATAGACAGACAGAGACAGTGAATGAATAGACATGCTCAGATATGAAAAGGTTCCTGTCTTTCCCTTTTTCAGTGTTAAAAAGGTCCACTTCTTCTTCAGGAGGGTCCAATCCTGATGGACGGGAAAAGTTTCTTCTTTACCTATTGATATTTGCAGGAAATGCATTCATCTCCCAGAACTACAGTGGTGGTCCAGCCAGGTCAGGGTGCCCAAGCTCCAGGGATCCTGCTGACCACTCAGGAGACATCTAGTGGGAGCGCAGGGGGCAGAATGCCTGCATGTCACCAGCATCCTCCTCCCAGCATCCAGCCCTGGGCAGCTGCGAGGAAGACCCCAACCCCCAAAGTTCTACTCCTGGAACACAGCAGGGTGGCTGGCCAGCAGAGTGCAATATTTCTCCCATACCTGGGGCACCATTGCTGACTCAGTGACAGTCCTGTCTCCCAAATCTTACCATAAAACTGAGTCACACAGACTCCCAGGGTGAGTCACGGAAGGTCCTGTCCAGCGCTGCTCCTGCCCACCACGAAGCTGAGGGCTGCCAGGAGGGTGGCTGCCAGACCCAACCACAGCAAATGAAAAGCAGAGCCTCCAGAGAACCCAAAACCCATAGCCTGCCCCTCTCAGGAGGGACATCAGGCTTGTGGAGAACATGAGGCACCATGTGTTTCCCTCCTATTTTCATGATCCTGATCAGATCCGGCAGTTAACAGGCAATGGAGATACAGAGGGACATTTTGGTAGGATTTCAAATGAGGTTCTAAGTTTGCATACACATTGGAAATGCAAAGTATTACATTTAGAATGGGTAAGCAATGAGGTCCTACTGTACAGCACAGGAAACTATATCCAGTTTCTTGGGATAGACCACAAAGGAAGATAAGCAAGGGAATGTATTTCTGTACAGCAGGAATTGGCACAATACTGTAAATCAACTATATTTTAATAAAAAATAAAAAAACCTAATCAAGATAAAAAAGAGACTTTAGGTACATGTGGAAGAGGTATATATTAGGAAGAAGGAGAACATATGAAAAGGCACGAGAGGTGTAAAGACTGTCCGCGTGTGTTCAGGGGACAAGAAGAAGGGCAGTGTGTCAGGGATGGGATGCTGGGGGTGGGAACAGTGGGAAGGGATGAGGCTGAAGGAGAGCCCAGACTGATTTAAAGGCCAAGTGTGCCAAAGTAAGGAGAGTGGCAGTTCTTTTGGGGAGAGTGAGCCCTTCCGAAGACAAGAGAAGATGTGATAGTTGGCTCCCCTACACTGTGCTTTCACAACTTCCTTCAGGAGCAACGTGGCAGAAGGTTCTGCCAGGCTACGAGGGGCTGCTACTGTGAAGGCAGACGGCTCTTATACAACTCTCACCTCAGGAATACTGGAGGTCAGCAGCGCTGCTTTTTCAAACCATTTATTGGGACAGAGGAAGGCACCATCTTGGATTCCAGCTCTATCAAAGGTGCCCATCATCAGGACCATGCACCACAATGGTCCATTACTAGGACACAAAGGAACAGAACCAGCAGCAGCACTTTGCTTCCCTTATCAATGTGCCTGGGAAGAACATATCCCTATCTTATATAAATTCAATGTTAATGCCTAAGACCATTTTGGGGGAGACAATTGAGAGCAGAGGTGAAGCGTAAGGCATAAGTAGCATCTGGCAATATAAATGAAATGCATCTGGTCTCTCTATTTCATATCTATCCCCCAGCCTCCCTTGAAAAGTGACAAGGACAGTTCATATCCCAGGTAATACATTTCTTCCCTCTCATCATTGTGTCCACTCCTGTGATATTTCTAGGCCACATAACTCAATTCTGATTCTATCTGTCACTCATTTATTCTCTTAGCCAGTGCAAGTTGCATCATCTTAGTATCCAGGCTCTAAGATGAGGGACAGCAGAGACGGTTTAAATCAAGAGATGTCTGTTGGAAGAAGAAGGAAATAAGAGACACCTAGCGCTTAACTAAAAGAAAAAGAATTAGGCTTATCTTCAGTGATTTAGATAAAATGACTGGGATAGTTGAAATGACAGGGAGGAAAACAACCCACCAGAAAAAAGAAACTTAGCTGCTGCCTGTAAAACATGCTTACATCATATTCACTACTGAGATCCCTCCACGGCCTTCACAGAAAGTCCAGTCTGATATTTGTCACGCCAATTAACCTTTTTGATTTTCTAGGGCTAAAGAGAAGGGACAATCAATAGAGGCAGCTTGGAACCTATGAACTCATGGGCAGGAGTTTCAGACTGCTGGGAATCTTAGACAGTATTTTCAGTTTTATAGACTAGAGAAATGGAATGATTCTCTCATCATCATTTCTTTTGTCTGCATTCCTGGGACCATCACTTGAGCTTGTGATACACAAAAGATGCAGCTGCCACAGGGAAATCACAAGCTCCAGTGCTTGTCCCACCAATGCCTGGCCATGGGGACTCTTTGCTCAATAGCACCGTATGGGCTTACATAAAACTCAATTTAATTTGCCTCTCTGTTGTCATCACCAGAAAGGAAACTAGATGGTTATCAACTGCCTAAGATATACTCCCTCTTCAGCTGATGCCTACATTCATGGGTCTCAATGATATGGTAATATATTCAAGGGCACTCACTTCCATTTCAATTATTTAAAAGACAAGCCTCCTACACCCAGACAGACAGAAACTCAGAAGTCTCAATGATCTAGATACTTTACAATTCTTTTTTTCCGTTTGAGGTTTGAATTAATTATTCAGATAACTTCTCTAATTTTCCATTTTACCTTGCCAGCAGAAAACATCAGAGATGAAAGTTATGTAGCAGACACAGCTCTTACTTCGTGGGGTGGCAGTGACAAAGAGTCTGTCATCTGCCTGGGTTGCCATTCAAACTGCTTGTTAAGCTTTTGTGCAAAGACCCAAGAGACAGTGGAATTAAAAGGAAAATGAGAAAATGAAGTAATTCAGGTTTTTGAAAGGCTGTTCAAGATGAAACAGTCGTTCCAAGGAAGCAAGAGTCACAGGTACATGGTAATGAGTCTGAAGTGCATGTATTTCTAAGATGTTCGCTTTTTTTTTTTTTTCCCCCTGCAGAGCACCAGTCTCACCCCACCAGTCCCAGGAAGATGACACACTTCATGCCATTAGCTTAATTATGATCCACAGTCAGAGGCCAGCATTTTACTCTTTCTTTATTAATATTACTCCAAGATGGTTAGAGGCACATGTCAGAATGGCTTTAAACCGCCCAAGGTGCATTTCTCAGACTACCCTTCTTTCTCCATTCGTTCAGTCAACAAATGCACATGTTAAACAACTAGAAAATGAATCAGAGTATAAGCTGTGGTTTATATCTGGTCTGGAGAGCCAGAACAGGCTTGTATGAAAAATCCACCACAGTCCAAGATACTCTATGGAGTCTTACATACCTAACTGTCAAAGTAAGCATTACCAAGAAGAAACACAAATGAAGGGCTGGAGTGGGGTGGGTATTCCTGACAGGTAGAGGGGGGACTGCCCAACCATCATATAAGGATTCAGGACACATAATTTAAGTTCTACCTAATTTAGGTTTTCTTTTTTTTTTTTAAGAAAAATTACTACATCACTGTTTCCTAGTGATTCTGTTTTATATGCCTTTCGAGTGACATACAAACATACCAAGGAAGGCTCCTAGAGCCAAATGTAAAGCAGCTATCTCATGTAGCGAAGAGCAAATGTCCCTCTCTTGGGATGCCCATCAAAATGCAGGTAGCAGTGTCATTTCACCAGGACTGAAGTGTTCCTTTGCTTTGACTGTATATAATTCAATTCCGTTTAATAAATATCCAGTGACTATCCACTCTGGAAAGCTGTAGGATAGCTGTTTAAGACACGATCCTTGTTCTCAAGTCCACATGATTGAGACTGAAAAAGCTGGCTGTGTGAGATGAAAACAAAATTAAAAATAAAACAAATGACCCTACTTCCTGGAGATTCTAATTCAGCAGACTGGGGTAGGGACCCAGGCTGTTGTATTCTAACCCTCCCCCGAAAAGGGTCCATCACCGTCTCTAGTAGGTAATGGTCACAGAAAGCTGCAAAGAGAAGGTGACCACTGGAATATTTTAACAACTGCGCATTAAGTGAAGGCATGGATCAGACTTGGGGGAAGCGGAGAAAGGAGGAGGAGGCAGTTTCCAGCCAGAAGCAGAGCTAGTGAGGCTGTCAAGTGCATCCTGAAGCCTGCAGTATCTTGAGAGGTGCCAGGAAGAACCTGGGAACAGTTTGTTCCGCAATGAACACCAGCCTTAGTTCGTATCTGACCTCATTTCTCAATCTAGAGTGGTCAAAGGGGGGGCCATAAACCTGAACTGTCAAGGGAAAATGACGTGAAGAAGTTTGCTCCAGACCTGAATGCATCAGTGGTGGACGAGAGTGGAAACCTTCCCTAGCACTTCTTTCAGCTGGCATCACTCCACAGTATTCACGGCTGTGCTCCTGACCTCATAGCAGAACATCTGGGTGTGTCTTGCAAGGGCGACGGACCTCACACTTGACACTTGGGCAGGCACTGCCACAGCCTCTCCCGGGCATCAAGAAAAGTTGAGCTACAGCTTGTAGATTCCAAGGACTTGAGGAGGTCTAAAGTTGGGATTTTTGAACGTAAAAATGATACATGCTAAAATCTTTTTATGTTCTTTTTTTTTTCTTTTTACAGCCACATCTGTGGCATATAGAAGTTTTCAGGCTAGGGGTCAAATTGGATCTGCAGCCACAGCCACAGCAACACCAGATCCGAGTTGCATTTGTGACCTACTCCGCAGCTTGCAGCAACGCCAGGTCTTAACCCACTGAGTGAGGCCAGGGATTGAACTCAATCCTCACTAGTTGGATTTTTAACTTGCTGAGCCACAGTGGGAACTCTGATATGCTAAAATTTTGAAAAAACATATACAAAAATTAAAAAAAAATCATGTCCTCCTAGCTATGCCACTCAGAAGCTGTGAGAATGGTCATTTGCCAGTATTTCCTTTCTTTTTTATTTATGCACTTTGTTAGGTAGTTGAGACCACACATTTTTGTGTTCTGCTTTTTATGCTTAAGTATTATAAGAATTTCCCTTTGCTAGTAAAATATATCACAGAAATTTCAATAACTGTAATATTTTAACATATGGACATTTATGATAATTATCACACTGATCCTGTTTTTAGATATTTAGATGGTTCGAATTTTTCTCCTTTGTGAGTAATGTTAATTGAGCTGGCATGACCACATACCAGTGAAAATGTTCAAGTCAAAAGCAGAATTTTGTTTGTAGATGTGAGATTTTAAAAATAATTAAAAACAATACAGTAATGTCACAGATTCTATTAATATTTAAAATCTATTTAGTGAATCTTTTTCTGTTTGGTATGAATGGGCTCACAATGACTTGTTTATCTCTCACCAAAGTGATGTAGGAACTATTGATTATGGCTATGAGATAGATAATTGGATAGAAACAAAAGTTCATTTGAGTTTGAGTCTTTCAAGCAGCTGAAAAGCACATCTGTAAGGCAGACATTCTCTTCCATCAGTCATCCAGTGCCATTTTTGTTTCTGGCCCTCTCTTGTCCTCTGGTCTTTCCCACATTCTATGGAGAGCCTCACCTCCAAGAGGGGGCTGATTCAAGACCCGTGCCTGGATAGTTCTCAGTCAACCATGCTGCCAGCACTGAGGATGGCAGAGCATGGGAAGGTCCTTCTCAGGAGCCTAAAGGCTAGGGAAGTCAGACTGACTTTGGCCTTCCACCTGCTATGTGATCCTGAACAAATCACTGGCCCTCTCCAAGCTTTAATTAATTCAATCAAGACCTGACCTCCTCCAGAAATGGCTGCTGCAGCTAGAGCTGGGCTGGGATGGGGAAGAAGGAGCCAGGTATCAGCCAAGAGCATAATCTGCATTTGCTTGACCTTATATAAGCCTGCTTCCCATGGGACTGGAAAGAACCAGTTTTATAGCAACAGTAGCAGCCAGTCCCTCAGGTTTTCTGAGTCACTTCACTTCTCTTTGCCCAGAAAATGCTATCTCAGAAATATCCTCCCTCCCACCGGCCACCCCCAGGCCCCAGAGAAGCTGGTTGTAGGACTGCCACTGTTGTCTTGAAGGCTCTCCTTGTTGAGGTCACCTGTGTGGATGGATATGCTGCTCTTGAAGAGAGGTAATGGACACCTGGAAGATACCAGAGCATCTGAGGTCACGGGAGATGCAGCGATGAGTTTCTTCCAGCTGGCACTGAGAGGTTTCTCTTCTGGGTTTAAAGGTTATATAATGCACTTAAAGTTGTTTCTAATTTAGAGAAACAACATTCCACCCAGAACTCTCTTTAGATCTAGAGAGCGCCCTAAGGCATGTGATGCTCAAGACTGAGGACTGGACTATGGGAGGGTTCAGAGGCCAGCAACAGAGCATCATTCAATGCAAACAGCCAGAGTTTACCTTATACTATCAGAAGAGTTGAGCTGAGTGCAGAGTGCCCACACCTCCCTGGGAAGCCTTCCTTGTGTGTGTAGAAAAGTCAGAGAAGAAGGCAGGGTGCTGTGAGGAGAGCTGGGTGGGCAAAACATGTTATCCAAGATCACAATCTGCCCGGCTCTGTCCTCTATCCTTCCTCTTACTGCTGGTGGTACCCTGAGCTCCCTCTCAGGCTCTGGGCCACCCCTGGGCTTAGCCCTTAGTGGGCAACTTTGGTGATGCAGCATGAAATCCAATCTATTTCTACTCTGCTGTGACCTTGTGACCTGGTAATTAACTAGGCTTTGGTCAAGTTCTTGTAACTTATCTCTGCTTTGGCCCTCTGTGACCATGCCTGGTTCTCTGGGACCACGCGATACAGAGGAAAGAGCACTGGCTTTGGATCAGGACGTACCTGTGCAAAGCAGTGGTTCTAAAACTGACTACTTGTGGTCCTAAGCCAGCTATGCTCAGCCAGATACACCTCATGCTCCCTTCCTCTTTGAGCTTAGGTTCATCAGCTGAGTAACTATCCTGGATAGTTATTAATTGAGGCAAGGTGCCTGGCCCGGGCAGACTCTTAGCAATGGTACCTTACTATTGAGTATCTTTTTACATCTTATCTTGATGGAAACCCCATTGCTCTCCTTTTTCCTCTGAAACTGGGTCCCTGACTTGTCCTGCCATTCTCCCTGGACAGGGAACTTCCCCTATACTTCAATCCTACCATCATCTCTCAGATATCTACCACGTCAACAGCCAGCCTGGATCCCTGAATATGGCCTCCCTGATATGCTACCTTGAATCCCAAACTTTACTCCTTGTTGGGTTTCATGCATATGTTCTGCCTGCATGGACCTGCCACTTGTCATGATGGGCTCTGGACATTATGACCTTCCTGCCTACCTCTCCTGTACCACCTGTTCTGCAGAATGGGTTTTCTATCTGTAAATGGGGAGTAATCCTATTTCCCTGATAAGGTTGTTGGAAAATTAGGACTAATGTACATGCAGAGCTTGGTACCCAGCAGGTGTCCAGTCAACGTCAGCTGAGGTTGGGGAGCCTGGAGACCAAGCCAAGGGGAAGGGCTCATTCTATAGGAAATAGGAGCCCAGAAGTCGAGGGTGCAATGATGGGAGCTGAGCCTGAGATGGTGATGCACGATGCCATTATTTAGCTGAAACTTTCTGCTGTGGAGGGGCCAGAGGCCCTTCATAAACGTCTTTTCTGCACCCTCAGTCAGGGGGTGTTTGACAGATGATCAGGCAGGAGGTGCAGAACTGCTATGCAAACATATTCCAGTGCGAGAGAGCAGGGTCAGACATCTCCCCTCCTCTGTCTGGTCCCAGAATCCCAGAGCCATTGACATCTCAAGTGCCAATCTTCAGGGGACAAACTGAGCTCTAAAAAAAAATGGGGCAAAGAGAACATTGCACCCATGATGCACAAAAGCCTAGTACTTGCACTACATGTCCACACTTTCCCTAACAGGCTTTCCCCTGCCTCCCTCATCTGCGTTCTGCTTTTTCCTCAAATCCATTTACTCATGGAGACCAAGAGTGTCACTTTCCAGGTCGGGAAACTAGTTGGCTGGGGTTTTTTTTCCTTTAAGAATTTCTCAAGTGTTGGTGTATATGGCCTTTCCGAGAAATAAGATGTAAAAGGAATGAACCGAGAATATCACATGGAATGAAATGATGACCAATTTCGGATACCGGAGAGGCGGTGCCGGCTCTCTCATTTTACTGGAATTATTATGACTGGCTGCATCTTCTCCCCAAAGTCTTCTACGTGTGCTCTTGTACCACTTGTTTAAATTTGTGAAAACTGTCTCCTCATATATCCGCTCACTAGGAGGTACAAGTCATCAATGAAAGAGAAAGTGCAGGGGGGCTCTGCTCTGACTGGTGTCAGCTGGATGTTCTCCTTTGAGCATCTGTCCCCTGGGGCGAGGTGGGGGAAGGGAGGATTCAAGTCCTGACTCGGCATCTGGGACAGACTCATCCTACACTTGCCACTTCCTTTCTGTATTTGACGCACCCCACCCTGCTCTGCTCTTCTGCATCCCAGATGGGCTGGAAGACCCAGTACGGGGAGCGCTGGTGACCCCTGACTAAGGGAGAGTGCCCAGTGAGTTTCTACCATGACAGTCACCCAGCTGCTGGGTTTATAGGACTGAGTACAACAGGCATGGTCCCATCCTCAAGGCAGCTTATAGCTCAGGGGAGAGAGACAAGGAAACATGAAAACACGTAAATACACACTTAAGAACTGCAATACACCACAAGGAAGAAAGATCCATCGCTCTAAGAGAATCAAGATGAGGGTGGAGAAGACCTCTCTGCGGAGGTGACACATCATCTGAGACCTGAGAACAAAAGAATCAGGTGAAAGCGGTGGGGGGGGGTGGGGGGCTTTTCTAGGCAGTAGCAGAGTGCAGGTGAAGATGCAGAGGCTGGAAATCCTGATGGTTGAAGGAGCTGAATGAAGACTAGTGAGGCTGCCCACAGTGAACAAAGAAAAGATCCCTGGGGAAGAGGTTAGCAGGGCCAGGTGGCATGGGACCCCTGGGAAGACCTGCAGTCTGTTCTAAATCAGTGGGAAAGCCTTTGAGGGTGTCAGACATAACAATGCAAGTCCCAGGGTTCTGGTGATGAACAAATTACAGTTTATTTGAAGTGCTTTTTTTTTTTTTCAGTTTAATGGAAACCAAGAGATAATCCCCCCACATGGAAAAAAGGACACAAAGAAGAAGTTTGCTGCTAGTACTCATATAAATGTTTATTCTGGAAACTCTCTCCCTTTATATTAAGTCAGAAAGGAATGGAGGGAGGGAAGGAGGGAAGAGAAGAAAGAGAGGGAGGGAAGGATGAGAGGGAAAGAGGGAAGATAGATAGAAACAGGCAGCAGTACAAAAGCCTAAGACTGTACTTGGCTCTTTAAAATGAGTTCAGGAAAAGGGAACCCTCCTACACTGTTGGTGGGAATGTAAACTGGTACAACTGCTATGGAGATTCCTCTGAAGACTGAATATAGAACTACCATATGATCCAGGAATCCCACTCCTGGGCATATATCTGGAGGAAACTGTAATTTGAAAAGGTATATGCATACCAATGCTCATTGCAACACTATTTACAATAGCCAAGGCATGGAAGCAATTGTCCAACAACAGAAGAAGGGATAAAGAAGGTATAGTACATACACACAGTGAAATATTACTTAGCAATGAAAAAGGTTAAAATAATGCCATTAGCAGCAACATGGATGGACTTAGAGACGATGATACTAAGTGAAGTCAGTCAAAGACAAATATAATATGATATCACTTAGGTGAGGAATATAGTAAAATGATACAAAATAACTTGTTTAAAAAATAGAAATATACTCAAAGATTTTGAAATCAAACTTACGATTACCAAAGGAAAAACATGGAAGGGGATAAATTAGGTGTTAAGGATTAATATGTACACACTACTATATATAAAACAGATAACTAACAAGGACCTACTGTAGAGCACAGGGGAACCTACTCGATATTCTATAATAACCTATATAGGAAAAGAATCTGAAAAGGAATGGATATATGTATAACTGATTCACTTTGCTGTACACCTGAAACTAAGAAAGCGTTTTAAGTCAACTGTACTTCAATGACATTTTAAAAAACTGAGTTCATGGAAATGAAACTTAGTTCATTATCACAGAGTCCTCCTGGCTGGTAAGAAAGTGCCCTGACTTATAGCTCAAATCTAATACCTGCACCTGAGTCCACCCTAAATACTATATCTGTGATAAATGAGTGGGAAATGTAGTCTAGGCACAACTCGGAGGACTAAAATATGCATCTACAACTGTGTTCTTGTTCTTAATCACTGAAAACCACTGGATTTATTCATTCACGCAATTAACTTCGTGTCTATTTTGTTAAGCATGCTAGATAAGGCAGCAGAAAACAGACAAAATTCTTCTGTCCTCAGAGAGCTTAAATCCTAACGGGGAAGAGACCATAAGGAAAACAATTAAGGAAATTACAGACTGTCTTTGAAAGGGATAATAAGGGCTATGAAAAAAGAGAAGGCAGGAAAGGTAGTTAGTGAGGGTAGCTTCAATTTTCAAAGGGGTGGTGTCAGGGGGAGAGGAAGTACGTCACTGAGACATCGGGAAATGAGCACTGGGAGCAAAGGGGAGATGAGGAAGGAAATCTCCAGGCAGGTGTGCCTGGAGTGCAGGGAGGACAGCCAGGAGGCCCATGTGGCTGGAGCACAGTGAGCAAGGAAAGTGGACCAGGTCGCAAAGGACCTCATTGGCCACTGAACCGGCTCTGGGAGTGGGAGCCACAGGTTTGAAAAGGTGGGTGCTGGTGGACGTGTAGCCACATGTACCAAATGTGGAAAGAGAAAGAACAGTTAGGAAGCTATTGAAGTAATCAGAGGAGAGATGCTGATGGCCAGGGCCGGGGAGAAGTGGATGTACTGAAAAATGATCTACCTTTGAGACAGAGGTTTGGCTGTGGGGTGCAGACCAAGGATGAGTCAAGGATGACTCCACTGTTTTGGCCTGAGAAACAGGAAGGATAGACTTGCCATCAACTGACACCGGGAAGACTGCGAGCAGAGGAAGCTGGCAAACAGATAAGGATGTCAGCTCAGGATTTTAAATATAAGGATGTCCGTTTAGGAATTTAAACATGAAGTGTTTATCAGGCATCAGATCGGAGACATCAAGCAGGAATGGAATATTCAAGTCTGGAGTTCAGGGGAAAGGTCTGAAATGGACATACAAACATGAGAGTCACCAGCCTACTGATGTTTTTTGAAGTCACGAGAGTGGAAGAGACCACAAAGGGGGAGGTGTGTGTGTAGATGGGAGGAGGGGGCTGAGGTCTGAGCCCTGGGGCAGCCCACAGTTCAAGGTCTGGGGGAGTCAGGGTAAGAGCCCAAGATGCACTGAGTAGATTAGGAAAAGAAAAAAGGAAACAATGTTTTCCTGGAAGCAGAAAAAGAAGCTTTCCATGGAAGGTGCTGTCAACTATGTCAAGTGCAGGAAGGTGAGAACTAAAAGTTGACCAGTGGGTTTTGCAGTGTGGAGGCTAGTGGTGACCGACAAGAGCTGGAGTTAAGGAAGCTTGAAGCTTGAGCAGAGAATAGGAGGGGAACCAGAGGCAGTCCAGATACTTGACTGAAGAATTTCTGCTGTAAGGAGATGGCTGGTAGCTGGACAGGGATGTGGGTGACGAGGAAATTTGGGAGAAAGAGCTGGGAGTGATCTAACAGAGAGGGTGTGCTGGAGTGCTCTCAGCAGGTGCCAAAGGTCAGGGTCACTAGTGGGTTCAGAGAGGAGTGTGGGTAGTTCATCCACCAGAAGAGTCAGGAAGGTTTTTCTGACTTTTCAGTTGTCTCAAGAAAGCGTGACACAAGTCGTCCGTCGTCTGAGTACGAGGATGGGAAGGAGATAATGGAGATTTATTCATCATCACATTTTCATTAACCAACAGACTGATTTTTCTTTCACAAATACAAAATCTGTGCCTACGTTACATCGAGAAAGAAGAGGAGCAGGACTAGAAGAGGAGGAGAAAAAAGAGCCCTGAGCATTCTGAGAACCTGAGAGAAACCCCAAATGAACTGCTGGTCAACACTGAGAAGATCCAACTGACATGTCCTGAGAGACACAGATAACCCGACAAAGCTGGATGAGAGAGAACTGTGTTTCCGAGAACACACTTTCTACTTCATGGACAAACAAGGGTGGCAGCACATCCCCCGTGAGTCAGGTAGTTGACTGCACTTGAGGAAAAGCAAAACAGAAAATAGAAAAGCTTGAGGATGAGCCCCCCCACCAAAAAAAAAAGGGGGGGGGGAATTGCCTCTCAGGATTCTTCACATACTGTTCTGCACATACTATTCAACTTTGATCAGCTTTGGTTTGAAGTCTATTTCAAATGTGGACTATGTCAGTGGACAGGCACGTTCCCAGATGATAACAGAATTGTTTTAAAAAAAATTAAATCTACTTAGATTCTATAAGCTGCTGTGTGAGACACACACACACACGTATATATTTAAAAATCATTGACAAACTGGGAGCAGCATCACTGGGGGGTCTCTAGTCACTTGCAGGGACAGAAGGGGAATTCTTGGGGGAGCCACATGTACCAGGAGTTAATGAGTCTTGACATGGAAATCAATGTCACTGGCCTTTAGAACCTCCGAAAAACAGTCCAGGCGATAAGTCAAATCTGTTAGATTGATCCCAAACAAACTGCCCGTTGCGGTTTTTATGAAACAAGATTTCCCACCATTCCTGCTATCCTTTACACAGACAACAAGATAAATAAAAGGGTTACTTCTCACCACGGGGCCTCCGTCAGCTGGAACTTGAGCAGGCCCTTTAACAAGAGCTCTTCTGCACAATCAATTCTTGAAATTTTCAAACCCCCGCCCACCCCTTTTCAGCACCAGTATCAAATGCTATGCGCTGTAATAGATCTCGATTTCTGAAACAATTCTAACAACAAAAATCCAGTAAGGGAATTCAATAAAAACTGACACCATGAAATGCTATAAACCACTGAAGGAAATGGCCCGATGCATCAATTAGCAAGATATTGGCAAAAGCTCTATAAAGCATTGCTTGAATAAGCCTAAAGCCACCTATACAGTGAAAAAACAATTACTGGATTTGTTGCAGGTGTGTGTGTGTGTGTGTGTGTGTGTGTGTGTTAGTGTGAGTGAGGGAGAGAGAGGGGGATCAGAGAGGAGAGAGAGTGATCAGGCAGCAAGGAGGCTCCATGATTTGGGCAGATGCTTCCTTGAACCGACATTGCTTCCTCCTATTGCCTTTTCAAAACTTAACACTATTTCTTCTTTATGATAAAAACTACACTAGCTAATTATAAATAGCCTTTAAAACAAACCAAAGCACACAGAGCAAACCAAAAATCACCTCGAGCCCCATCACCCCCAAGATAAACACTACTTAAACATCAGGGATTTCCTTCCCCATTATTTTCAACACAAGCACATGTACCTTTCAGTCAAAAAATATTGTGCTGCATACAGCATTAAGACTGTGTTTGATTTAGGTTACACATCATAAGCAATTTTTTTTTTTGTCTTTTTAGGGCCTCACCCTTGGCATTTGGAGGTTCCCAGGGCAGGGATCAAATCCGAGCTATAGCCGCCAGGCTACACCACAGCCATAGCAACACCAGATCTGAGCCTCATCTGTGACCTACACCACAGCTCATGGCAACACCGGATCCTTAACCCACTGAGCAAGGCCAGGGATGGAACCTGCGTCCTCACAGATGTTAGTCAGATTTGCTTCCACTGAGCCAGGACGGAAACTCCAGTCATGAGTAATTTTAACTTTATTATGTATTCTTAGGAGATTTGTTTTATAAAAGTTATATACTATTCCATATTACGGTGTTACTTAAGTAATCTTTTTATTGGATTCCATAAGATATTTCTAATTTTTCACTATTACAAACATACAGCAAAAAAGCAACTCATAGCTTATTCTTTTCACCAACATCTAAGTATTTTGTTACATTATTCTCTGAAGACCTCAGAAACTCAGCCACACGCTTTTTTTTTTTTCTTTTTAGGGCCATACCTGTGGCATATGGAAGTTCCCAGGCTAGGGGTCGAGTCCAAGCTACAGCTCCCGGCTTACGCCACAGCCACAGGAATGCAGGCTCCAAATTGTCTGTGACTATACACTACAGCTCATGGCAATGCCTGATCCTAAACCCACTGAGCAGGGCTAGGGATCGAATCCACAACCTCATGGATCCTAGTTGGGTTGGTTACCGCTGAGCCACAACGGTTACGCCTCTTTTTGTAAATTATAGTCATTTTACAATGTTGTGCCAATTTCTGCTGTACAGCAAAGTGACCCAATCATACATATACATACACTCCCTTTCTTATGTTATCTCCCACCATAGTCTATCCCAAAAGATTGGATATAGTTCCCTGTGCTGTACAGCAGAACCTCATTACTTACCCATAGTTTGCATCTACTGACCCCAAACTCCCACACCCTCCCCCGTCCCCCTTGGCAACCATAAGTCTGCTCTCTTTGTCTGTGGGCTGTTTCTGTTTTGCAGATACGACCCATTAAGCCCATGAACTTGGCTCATTTACACTTCCGCTGCCTTTTTTGAGTGCCTGTCCCAGTGCATCTTCAATGGCATTGAGTAGTATCGTTTGAAATATTTAGTGTGGTAGGCAGAATGGCAGAGTATTTTTCCTTAAATTGTGTTTTGTTTTTTAGCATGGCTGGATATATTCTCACTGGTTTAATAATCTTTCACATGTGTGACTCATTCATCACAGCATCTGGGACATCGTAGGTGCTGGATAAATATATATCAAATGAATAATCAATGGAGAGCTGACTCATATTTTTCCTATTTTGGAAATAGGATTTTACTGATTTTCTTATTACCATAAAAGCGCATCTTACTTCTTCTCATGTGTTTAGGATACCCTGCCATTTCAATAAATATGACAAAATATCCCAATATTTACTTGTCTTTTCATTTTGTTTATGGTGTTTTTTTTAACTTAAGATAATTTAACATTTTGTATTGGTAAATATCTGGATTTCTTTTCCATTGTTATCATTTGGTTATTTCATGCTTGAAAGATCTCTCTCCAGATCAAGATAATATTCTTCTACATTTTCTTTTGACTTTTTATGATTTCACATTTATTTGTAAATTTTTAAATTAAAGTATAGCTGATTTACAATATTCCTTCATCTTCTGTTGTGCAGCAAAGTGACCCAGTCACCCACATTTTTTTTTTTTTCATTTTCCATCATGTTCTAATCCAAGAGACTGGACACGGCTCCCTGTGCTGCACAGCAGGACCCCACCACCCATCCGTTCTAAATGTAGCAGTCTGCCTCTACCAACCCCAAACTTCCCATCTACCCGCCCCCTCCCCCTCTCCACTCCAGCAAATACAAGTCTGCCCTCCACATTCGTGATCTTTTTTTTGTAGACAGATATTGAACATCATTCCCTGAATATACTGCTATAAGTAGGACCTTGCTTATATATATAATAGTTTGCATCAAGCAGGGAATTCTATATTGCGGGGACTGTCCTGGGCATCGTAGGGTTCCTTGCATTTACATACCAGATGCCAGTAGCAGCAACCCAATGGTAAAAAACAAACAAACAAACAAAAAAATGCCTCCAGACATTGCCAATTGTCCCCGTGGGGCAACCCAGCCCTCCAACCCCCTGTTGAGAACCATTGCTTCGTGCTCTTGGCTACAAAAGGCCCATTGTGTGTTGTCAGACAGCTTAGACTTTGGACAGCAGTTATAAGTGCTCTAGAAACTCCCCAGTCTTTTGTGTACTGGTTATTCCTTGGACTTGGTGCATTCACAGGGGACTGACCTTGCCCTTTCTGTCCATTCATTTTCTTTAGCTCTCCAAGTATCCTCTCCAGCTTCCTTCACTTTTGAAATTGTCTTCCTAACTCCAATTTGTTCCACCTTCAATTTCGTGGAACCCTAAAATAAAGTGTTGTGTATGTTAGGGAAGTGCCGAGAGAGCAGTAGATGGGTGTCCAGATCTGGACGCTCACAGAAAGCCTCTGTGGGGAAACAGAATCCCCACTGAAAGTGAAATGAGCTAATCAGGTGACGTGTGTGGGTTGTAGGCTGTTACAAGGAAAAAGAAGAGAGTACGGGAGTGCTCAGTGGCCAGTGAAGCATGGCACAATCCAATTGCACTGAATTTAGTGCAATTAGAATATAAAATGCCATTGGTAATTTGACAGAGGAGGATTGTACTGAATCTGTAGATTGCTTGGGATAGTATGATCATTTTAACCATGTCGATTCTTCCAATCCAAGAACATGCTGTATCTTTCCATCTGTTCGTGTTGTCTTCAATTTCCTTCATCAGCATCTTAGAGCTTTGGAGTATAGGTCTTTTATCTCCTTAGGTAGGTTTATTCCTAGGTATTTTATTCTTTTTGATACTATAGTAAATGGTATTGTTTCCTTAATCTCTCTTTTTGTTTTTTGTTTTTTTTAGGACCTCACCAGAGGCATATGGAAGGTCCCAGGCTAGGGGTCTAGTCAGAGCTGTAACTGCTGGCCTACACAACAGCCACAGCAATGCCAGATCTGAGCTGCGTCTGTGACCTATACCACAGCTCATGGCAACACCAGATCCTTAACCCACTGAACGAGGCCAGGATTCAAACCCATGTCCTCATGGATACTAGTCGGTTTTGTTACCACTAAGCCACGATGGGAACTCCTAATTGCTCTTTCATTGTTAGTGTATAGAAATGCAACAAATTTATGTATATTAATTTTGGATCCTGCAACTTCTATTTACAATAGCCAAGACAAGGAAGCAAACTAAATGTCCACTGACAGATGAATGGATCCAGAAGATATAATATACAGAATGGAATATTAGCCATGAAAAAGAATGAAATAATGCCATTTACAGCAACATGGATGGATGCAGAGATGATCATGCTAAGTCAAGTCAGACAGAGGAAGACAAATATATGCTATCACTATATGTAGAATCTAAAAAAATGATAATGAAATTATTTACAAAACAGAAATTGACTCCTAGAGAAAACAAATTTATGGTGACCAAAGTAGAAAGGGGGAGAGAGATAAATTAGGAGTTTGGGATTAACATATACACACTGCTATATATAAACAACAAAGACCTACTGTATAGCACGGGAACTATACTCAATGTCTTATAATAACCTATAATGGAAAAGAACCTGAAGAAGAATATTTACTTATAAATATATACATGAACACACACATATATATATATATGAAGCTACTTGCTGTACACCTGAAACTAACATTGTAAATCTACTATACTTCAATTTAAAATATGTATATTTAATATTTATATGAAATGTTTCCATCATGTTTGTCACAGGAAGGGGCAGGAGGAGTGTGAATGGTGAGAAGGCTGGAGAAGTCCCATGAAGGAGTGGGGTTGATGGATTCAGGAGCTATTTTAGAACTAGATTGTCAGAAATGGATGAAAGATGAGATTTTAATGGGAAGGGAAAGTATGCTCTCAGAGTTCTGGTTTGAGCAAATGGGTAGGAGATGGTGCCATTTACTTAAACAAATGAACCCAGGAGGGGGCACGGTTTTCAGGGGAAGATGACACATTTGAGTTTGACATTGGAAGAGCCTAGTGGACAGTTTGATATGACTCTGGCTCTCAGAGTCCTCCCCTAGAGAAACAGATCCACACTGCGTAGTAGGGTTTCTCAACCTCAGCACTATTGACATTTGGGCTAGCTCACTGTTTGGGGGGCCATCCTGTGCACTGCAGGGTGTTTAGCAGCATCCCTGGCCTCTCCCCATTAGAGACCAATAGCAGCCTCCCCAGTTGTAACAGCCAAATGCATCTCCAGATATTACGAATGTCCCCTGGGGGGGGCAAAGTCACTGTTGAGAAGCACTGGGTTAAAGTGTCATAGCTCGTAAAGCAGTAGGTCTTTGAGGCAAGTCCTGGTGGTCTGGCTCTAAGCTACAGCTCTTAACCACTGAACCCCCTGTCACACACTGTCATAGTCTACTGTGTATCTCCTTCTAGTGTTTACCTCAACTGGTTTGTTAAGCAATTCCACAGTTAATGGTGTATGTCTGTTTTCCCACTAAGAAGTAAGCTCCAGAGCAGAGACCATGTGTATGGTGTGTTTAGCAAGGTGTACATTAGAGAACAAGTATTTTAAAAATAAGGACTGAGTTATAGATTGTTGACTTTGATTACTAACGATTTAAAGAGATATTAGCATTTATATTTGTGAAAGATGCTGGCCTCTAGTTTAAATTTTGATGTAAGTTTGGACATTGGTTATGAGAGCTTCAAAAAAAGGAAGTGGCAAGTGTTTGTCTTGTCTCTGATAATTATCATGTGTATTGCATATTTCTTGAAAATTTATAAATATTCATTTGTAAAGGATTGGGTCCTGCAAACTTCAATAGGTATTATCTAACAAATTTTACGGTTTCTTTCATAACTTTGGTACTCTGACATTTTCTACTTCATAAGTGTGGTCAATTTCCTTTTCTAAGAAATTAATCCAAGTTCTTAAATATATCTCATTTTATGCACCTTTTTGATTCTAATCACTGATGTTTGTTTTCTCTTAGATATGCCAGAATGTTGGCCCCCCAATATTCGGGTTTTATATTTATTTATCAATGCCATTGTTTTCCTGTATTTTGTTCTCAGTACTTTGTTCTCAGTACTTTAACTGAGTTTAGCTAATTTTTCTTACTAAATTTAGGTTCACTTAGGTTTTCCAATTTTGTCACTTGAATGTTTAGTAAGCTTTTCTTTGATTTTAAGTAATAAAAACATACCATTGTGAATTTTTTCTTGTATATAATTTCAGCAATATTTGGTAACTTTCAATGCATGATAATCATACTGACATTACTTTTCTAAATAGTTAAAATTATATGTTTAATTTCTTCTTTGGTCAACAAGACCAAAGAAGGGCCACACCCACGGCATATGAAAGTTCCCAGGCTGGGGGTTGAATTGGAGCTATAGCTGCTGGCCTGTGCCACAGACACAGCAATGCCAGAGCTGAGCCGCATCTGTGACCTACACCATTCTCATAGCAATGCTGGATCCTTTAACCCACTGAGCAAGGCCAGGGATCAAACCTGCATCCTCATGTATACCAGTTGGGTTCATTACCAGTGAGCCATAATGGGAACTTCCAACGTCTGAGATTTTTAAAAACATTATTATCTAATTGTATTATGATCAGACAATGTGAACCTAATAATTTCTCCTTCTTGAAATTTACTGAGATAATCTTCATGGTCTAGTATTATACTATTAGTTTGTGCAGTTGTTCTATAAATGCTTCCAACAACGATGAATTCTGTTTTGTGGTAAGATGGTCAGTATAATTTGTTTGTTTTATGATAATTTTGTAGTGAAGTTTTAGATTCACAGAAAAATTGAGCAGAGGGTAGAGATTTCCTTTAAGTGCTTGCCCCCATACATGTGTGCCTCCTCTCCTTATCAGTATCCACAACCAGAAGGGTATGTTTGTTACAACTAATGAACCTACATGGGCACATCATTATCACTTAGCATCCATAATATAGAGTTCACTCTTGGCATTTACATTCTAAGGGTTTGGACAAATGTATGACGCATCCATCACCATAATATCATATAGAGTATTTTCACTATCCCAAAAATCATCTGTGTTTTGCCTATTTATCACTCCTTTCATCAGTCCTTAGAAACAACTGACCTCTTTACTAGCCCCATAGTTTTGCCTTTCCAGAATGTTTTATAGTTAAATCATACAGTCTGTGGCTCTTTTAAATTGGCTTCTTTCACTTAGTAAAATGCATTTAAGGTTTGTCCATGGGTTTTCATGGTTTGATAGCTCGTATCTTTTTAGTGTTGATTACAATTTCATTGTCAGATGTACCACAGTTTATTTATCCATTCACCTACTGACAGACATCTTAGTTGATTCCAAGTTTTGGCAGTCACGAATAAAAGTGCAATAAATATTTATGTACAGATTTTTGCATGTACATTTTTTTTTTTTTGCCTTTTAGGGCTGCACCTGTGGCATATGGAAGTTCCCAGGCTAGGTGTCCAATCGGAGTTGTAGTTGCTGGCCTATGCCACAGCCACAGCAATGCAGGATCTGAGCCATGCATGTCTGTGACCTATGCCACAGCTCGGGGCAACACCAGATCCTTAACCGCCTGAGTGAGGCCAGGGATCCAACCTGCAACCTCATGGTTCCTAGTTGGATTCGTTTCTGCTGTGCCATGACAGGAACTCCTTTTTTTTTTTTTTTGTATATAAATTTTCAAGCGGTTCAGTTAAATACCAGGATGCATCATCAGTGGTCTCTATGGTAAGAGTATATTTCCTTTTGAAAGAAACTGCCAAACTGTCTTTCCAAGTGATTGTACCATTTCACATTGCCACTAAGAATGAGAGTTCCTGTTGCTCCTCATCCTCACCAGCATTTGGTGGTGTCAGTGTCCTGGATTTTATTTTTTTAATAATGATTTTTATTTTTTCCATTATAGCTGATTTATAGTGCTCTGTCAATTTTCTACTGCACAGTGAGGTAACCCAGTCACATATACATGTATACATTCTTTTCTCTCACATTATCATGCTCCATCACAACTGACCAGACATAGTTCCCAGTGCTATATGTGTCTTGGATTTTAGCCATTCTAATAGGTATGCAGTGGTATCTCATTGTTTCTAATTTGCATTTCCCTAGTGACATAAGATGTGGAGTATCTTTTCATATTATTATTTTCAATCTGTGAAACTTCTTTAGTGGGGTGTCTGATCATGTCTTTAACTCATTTTTAAATTGGGTTGTTTGGTTTTGCACAGTTGAATTTTAAGAGTTCTTTGTACATTTCAGATAATAGTATTTTATCAGATGTGTTTTTTTTGCAAATATCTCCTTCCAGTCTGTGGCTTTTCTTATTCTCTTAATGTTGTCTTTCACAGAGCAGAATGCTTTAATTTTAATGAAGTCATCTTATTAATTATATTTTTCATGGGTCACATCTTTGGTTTTACATATAAAAAGTCATCACATTACCCAAGAGCACTCATTTCCTAAAATTGCTGTCTCCCACTGTTACTTCAACAAGTCCACTCTTGGGACCAAACATATAGAGCAGAATATTTCTCTTTTGAATTGAAGCTATAGATCATATTGGGAAGTACTAACATCTTAACATTTAGTCTTCTAATCTGTGAACATGGAGCAGCTCTCCATTTATTTAGGTCATCTTTGATTTCATTTATAACAGTTTTGCAGTTTTCCTCATATAGATTTTGTACATATTTGTAGGTTAATATGTAGATATTTTGTGGGTGCTTATATAAATGGTTTTGTGTTTTTAATTTCAAATTTCATTTGTTCAAAACAAAAGCAATTAACATTTTGTATATTAACTCTGTATCCTGCAACCTTGCTATAATTTCTTTGGGTTCCAGGAGGCTTTTGATTATTTTCTCATAGACAATTGTGTCATCTGGAAACAAAGACATTTTCTTCATTCTGGATGTTTTTAATTTCCTTTTCTTATATTAATTGCATCACCTAGAACATCCAATATGAATTACAACCAACCTAGAATTCTGTGCCCTGTGAAATTATCTTTCTAAAATGAAGACGTAAAGACTTTCTCAGACAAATGAAAACAGAGAATTTGTTGCCCATGGACCTGACTCAAAGGACATGTTGAAAAAAGTTCTTTAGAAAATAGGAAAGTACCATAGGTCAGAAATTCAGATTCACAAAAAGAAAGGAAGAACATAGAAGAAGTGAAGGTAAAATAAATACTTATTTTTCTTAGCCCTAATTGATCTAACAGATAATTTGTTCAAAATAACAAGAGCAACAACTGTATGCTATATTCAATTGTGTACATATCTTACATATGTATGTGTATATGCACATATGTGCTTATGCTTATTTATGCTTATAAGTGAAATAGATGACAGTAATGATGCAAGAAACAAAAAGGATGAATTAAGATTTTTATAATTATAAAGTAGCCCTGTGAAGTGATACAGTGTTATTTGAAAGTGGACTTAGATTTGTTGTACAAGTATCGTGGAAACTCTAAGACAACCATGAAAATAAATAAATAAATAAAAAATTAAAAAGCCGAAGTATTAAAAAAAGTATACCCAATAAGCTAAGAAAGGAGAAAAAAGCATAATCTTATAAACTGCTTAGTTAAAACCACAAAAGACAAAAAAAAGAGAGGAAGGCAAAAATAGGAGCAAAGAACGAGGGCAACAAATATGGTAAACATTAATCCAAATATATCAGTAAGCACTTTGAAGATCACTAAATGCACTAAATGTCAGAGATTGTCAGTGAATTATAAATTAGACCCAACTATATGTTGTCTGTAAGAAACCCACTGTAAATATAAAGACATATATAGACTGAAAGTAAATGTAGAAAAAGATACCATGCTAACACTAATCGAAAGAAAGCAGGAGGGACTATATTAATCTCAGACAACACAGAATTCAAAGCAAGGAAAGTTATCAGGGATAAAGAAGGGCATTACACAATGATAAAGAAGTCTATTCTCCAGGGAGATGTGACAGTCCTTGATGTGTATCTGTATTGAATGTGAATACATTGAGATGTATTCTCAATCTCACATGGAACATTCACCATGATAGACCACATTCTGAGGCATACGACATAGGGTACAGAATTCTAGGTTGGTGGCTTCTATCTCTCAACACTCTCTTCTTGCTTGCCTGGTTTCTGAGGAGAAGTTGGATGTAATTCTTTTCTTTGTTCCTCTACAGGTAAGGATCCTTCCCCCCTACCACCATGGCTTCTTTTAATCTTTGACTTATATTCTTTGAATATAATATGCGTAGGTGTAGTTCTTTTGACATTCATTCTGCTGGGTGTTCTCTGAGCCTCCAGGATCTTTGGTTGTGGTGTCTGACATTTATTTGGGGAAATTCTCAGTCATTATTATTCCAAGGACAATGACAATGGAATTTCTTTTGTTCCTTTCTTTCTTCTCCTGGTATTCTGACTATGCATATGTTACACCTTTTGTTGCTGATCCACAGTTCTTGGATAGTCTGTTTTTTTGTTTTTTGTTTTTTTGCTTTTGCTCTTATCGGTTTTGGAGGTTTCAACTGGAATACCCTCAAGCTCAGAGACTCCTTCCTCCTTCAGGACCCATCTTCTAACAAGCTTGTCGAAGGCTTTCTTTTCTTTTTTTTTTTTTTTGACTTTTTAGGGCCACACTCTTGGCACATGGAAGTTCCCAGGCTGAATCGGATCTATAGCTGCCAGCCGACACCACAGCCACAAGATCAGTGGATCCAAGCTGCGTCTGCAAACTACACCATAGCTCACAGCAATGCTGGATCCTTAACCCACTGAGCGGGGCCAGGAACTGAACCCATGTCCTCATGGATACTAGTCAGGTTCATTACCACTGAGCCATAATGGGAACTCCACAAAGGCATTCTTCATTTCTGCTACAGTGGTTTTGATCTCTACTATTTCTTTTTGGTTCCTTCTTAAGGTTTCATCTCTTACTTAGATTGCCCATCTGCAGTGGATATAGAGGAATCCAACAGATACAGAGGGCCTACCACAGTTTCTGACAGCATGGAGGGTTGGCTCCCCTAACCCCTGTATTTTTCAAAGGTCAACTGTAAGTTCATTTGGATACATCATAACACAGGAAAATGAACCCAAGTTTTGGACGCCACAGAGTCTGGGTCTGAATCTCCCCTCCACCTCCATGGTTATGGGCTCCTGGAAAAGGGCGACGACTTATCAGTGTCTCCATTTTCCCATACGTGAAATGATACCACTGCTATCTTGCATGTTGCTGTGAATGTTAAATCATATAAAACAAGGGTAGTTGAGGTATAGATATTGTGCAATTACTGATAGCTCTTGCTTTCTTTCTGACTTTCTTGTAGCTTCAAGTAAAGCAACAGCCAGGAACAAGGGGTTAAACTGCCTTGCATGTGGGGCAGAGCTTCCAGGGTCACTAGAGGGCAGCAAACAGATGGAGACTTGCAACTGTGATGAACAAAAAGGGCAGGTCATGCTCCTCAGGAAAAGGGATGCTGCCCCATTCAGGGAGTGTCCTTGGGGTGCTCTGCAAAGTCAGCAACAAAGCTGCCACTCTAGACATAAAGTAATTTTTTAATTGTTTAAATTTTATTAAAGTATAGTTGATTTACAATGTTGTGCCATTTACTGCTGTATAGCAAAGTGACTCAGTCATACACATATATGCATTGGACCTTTCAGTTTTTACTCGTGGCATGCTCTGTCTTGCCACAGGAACTTTGCCCAGACCTGAAATATCTTCCCTACACTTTGCCTACTTAACATCCCTTCCTTCAGATCTTACCTGAGGTAGTACTTTCTTGAGGAAGCCTTTCTTGACCCTTTGACTAGGCCATATCTTCTGTTATTTCTCCTCAGAGCATGGTGTATTCTTCCTCCACCCAACTTTAATGTATCAATTTAAGATACATTTCCATTGCCTGCTGACTTTAATTATTCCTGATAAGAAGTCAGTCATTGTTTTCGGTCATCATTCCTCTGTATGTACCATGTCCTTTTCTTCCTGTGGCTGCTTTTGTGATATTTTTCCACCCTTGGTTTTCAGAAGTTTGACTGATGTGCCTAGGTGTGGTTCCTTTATAATTCTACTGTTTGCAGTTTATTGAAATCTTGGATCTATTGACTCATATTTTCCCATCATATCTGAACATTTTCAAGTGTTATTTCTTCAAATCTATGTCCTGACCCATATTTCTTTCTCTCTCTCTTTTCAACATGGAATTCCAAATCCATATATGTTAGACCCAGGTCACTGATGATCTGTGAAGTTTTTTTACAATACTTTCCTGCATGTGCTTTGGTTTGAATAATACCTATCAATCAGAATTCAGGTTCACTGATATTTTCCTTCACAGTTTCCATTCTTCTGTTAAGCCCATTGCCACAGACTGAATGTTTGTATTCCCCCCAAATTCATATGTTGAAACCTAGTCCCCAGTAGGATGGTATTACATGGGGCCTTTGGGAAGTGATTAGGTCATAAGGGTGAAGCCCTCATAAATGGAATTAGTGCCATTATAAAAGAGGCTCTAGAGAGATCCCTTATTTTTTCCTCCATATGAGGTCACATACAGGTGAAAGTTGGCTGTCTATGAACCAGAAAGTGGGCCCTCACCAGACACCAAATCTACTCATGCCTTGGTCTTGATCTTCCCAAGTATATGGCTCCAAAAATGTAAGCCATATACATCTATTGTTTATTAGTCACCCATTCTATGGTAATTTGTTGTAGTAGCCAAAACAGGCGGAGACACCCAACAGATCTGTTTTTTAATCCCAGATGTTCTTAGTCTAGAACTTCTTTTTGGTTCCCTTTTTTTTTTTTAAACAGTTTCCATTTATCCGCTGAAATTCTTCAACTATTCATCCATTCTAGCCATCTGTTCCAGAAAACCCTTGGATATATGCAAAATAGATGTTTTAAAATCCTTCTCTCTAGTTCTAATATCTGGTTCATATATGGGTATGCTTCCACAGATTTTTTGTTTTCATTTATTGAGTTATCACATTTTCTTGCTTCTTCACATGTTTCATAATATTCCAAATTACCTATCAAATATGATTTATATACAACAATAGACTAAAGTATACTACTTTTTCCCATTAGAGTTCCAACTCTTCCCTATGTCTGGAGGTTAAGATAAGGAAGTAATCATTCATATTTTAGTAAGAGTTGAGTTGGTTTAAAGCTGGGCTGCATCTCCCATGGTTAGAAGCATGGATTTGCTTTCCTAGCTTTCACCCTAACAGAAGACACTCCCCGCTCTCAACAACTTAACTGCTGTCCAGCTTACAAAATTTGTTTCTGCCAGCTCCAACATATACACAAAAATCTTTCTGACAATAAGTTAGGCCACTGCCAATGACACTTCTATGAGCATGGGCTCTTTCACAAGTAAATGTGACATTTGCAATCATACTTGACTCCTGTAGGACAAGTGGAGTGTTTCTAGATTTCCCGGGCCAATACATCAAAGAGACCAAGTCTGTCCCGCCTTTTTATAGTTCTATTTAACTGTACTAGCTTAGTCTGGTTTGGGAGCCATTCCTGACCAAGATCTACCTGAAAATGAAGTCTATATTTAGTCCCAGTATTTGCATACTTCTGAGCTTCATATTACAGTGTCATACTAGAAAAGATGTGGGATTTGGAGTTTAACTAACCTGAGTCTGAATTCTAGCCCTACAACTTTTTATACGTGGGATCCTGGAAGCTTATTAGACTTTCTTAATCCCAGTTTTGTTATCTATAAAATAGGGAAGATAATACCTGCCTCACAGGATTGGGAGGATTAATGTACATTTAATAAACAATGAGCACGTAAAGAAATTGTACCCTGTGTCAGTTATCGTTTTAAGTGCCTCACTCATGTTATTTCACTAAAATGCCACAATGTTCTTGGTAGTTCATATTGTTATTTTAATTTCAATTTACATATGAAAAAAATTGAGATCTGAAGCAGTAAAGTCACTTGCCTCAGGTCATATAGTCAGGGAGAGGTAAAACATGGATATAAATATAAAAAAATCTGGAGCAAGAGCCTGTAGTCTTTATCCACTACACTGAAATTTCTAGAATTTATATACTCTCAACAAAATGCAAACCCATTCCTGGGCATCCATCCAGAGAAAGCCATGACTCGAAAAGATGCATGTACTCCAATGTTCATTGCAGCACTCTCTACGATAGCCAAGACATCAAAACAACCTATATGTGCACCAGCAGAGGAGTGGATAAAGAAGATGTGGTACATATACACAATGGAATATTACTAAGCCATCAAAAGGAAAGAAATAACCTCATTTGCAGCAACATGAATGGGCCTAGAAATTATCATGCTAGGTGAAGTCAGTCAGACAATGAGACACCAACATCAAATGCTAATCACTTACATGTGGAATCTAAAAAACGGACACAATGAACTGCTTTGCAGAACAGATACTGACTCACACAATTTGAAAAACTTAGTTTCCAAATGAGACAGGTTGCGGGGGTGGGGAAATGCACTGAGGGTTTGGGATGGAAATGATATAAAATTTGATTGTGATGACTGTTATACACCTATACATGTAATAAAATTCATTAAGTAATTAAAAGATAAAAACAAAAAAAACACAAAATGCTTTTACTATTAATAATTAATACTATTAAAATTAATAATGCAAATGAAGCAAATCCCCATTAAATCTACTTGGTCTAGAGGACTGTGCACTGTCTTGGTTTTCCAGCTCCTCACCACTAGAGGTTTGCTGATAACCCCCTACCTCCAAGTCAGAGTTATAGCTCTGACTCAAGCCCCATACCTCTTGCTTGGTGCCCTAACCTGCCCTACTAATATTAGCCTCCTTACCCAGAAGGCAGAGTTCTGCTCAACTGCTTACGCGAGCATTCCCAGAGTATACCCAAGGAATCATGTTAGCAGATGATACTTCAAAGAATGCCATATAAATGCTGCATCACATGTTAAACATTCTGAGAGGTCCTTTAGCTAAGCCATCAATTTAAGTTTGTTGGGCCTATTCCTATTCTTGCAAGAACACACACTTTCTATGAACCACCACCGATATTTCACCTTGGAGTATTAACACATATACTGTCTTTATGTGAACCTTCGTTGGCGTCTTGTTCACTTGGGTCCCCGCAGCCCTTAATAAGAAATCAGTTAAGGCTCATAGAATGAATGAATAATGGAAAGAACGAGCAAATACCTAGTAGCACTCACTGTTAACACCAGTTGCTAACCTGGAACGGGAAGAGAGCGGATATGTTTCCTTTTCGTTTCCTGACTTCAGTATCAATTATACTAAGACGCTTAGACCGAAGTTGAAATTAAGCCTTAGATAGCATACATGGAATCCAAACAAGTGATCTGCGATACATTATCCATATACTTTTCTTTTTTGGGGGGTGGGAGGAAGGGGAGTCATACGCAGATAAGGAAGATAAAGAGCAGCCTTGGAATTCTCTTGTGGCTCAACGGGTTAAGGATCCGGTTTTGTCACTACTGTGGAGCAGGTTCAGTCCCTGACCTGGAAACTTCTGCATGCCATGGGCATGGCTAAAAATAAATAAATAAAATAATAATGAAAAAATAAAAGGTTCTGTCCTAGGAAAAGTTCCTTTTAGTGCAGCAGCTTTTATTTAACCAATCACTCCCTGGGTACACTTTAGGCTAATGTATTACTTATTAATTATGCCTGTATTTCACTGTGGTATTATTAATCAGGAGAAATTGCTTTGGTACTCAGCTTTTAGCCTATTATACTCTTACCTGAACTGTAATTCTTCCTTTTTACAGCGTTCAGTGGGCCTCTAATGCCACACGTAGCTTTATGACCAACATACTCCTCCTTCATATTTACTGTTTCGGGTAGTAGGATAAAGCAAGCAAGCAGTCTTCATTCTTTTCCTTGAAAATTCTCAAAATATTTATGAAGGCTACTGTGTTATGAACCTAGAGTGTATAGTAACTGGAAGAGCAACTGCCTCAGACAGTGTCAAAATTTACCTACCTAACAACAGGAGCGGGTATGCAAGGTAATAAGCAATACACTTTAAAAAGATAGTTCTAGAAGAGAGCAACCAGAAAAGCACTAGCTTGTTTTATTTTTATACCTCTTCATATTAAATAATGAGGTTATACCTCTTCATATTAAATAATGAGGTCAGATTTTCTTGGAAGCAGACGACATCAATTTTTACAAGGAAGAGATACTGTCCCATCTCACCTAATCAACTACAATTCATATTTTAATTTCCAAGTAGGCAACTCTTCCTCAGGGACACTTCCTAAATCCAAGTCCAGGTAAAGTTCCCCCTTAGGTGTATTCCTAGAGCTATGTTCTTTGCCTTCAGAATACCCATATAGGCTAATGTGAGTGAGTTTCTCCTTCATTGGACTGGAAGTCTAGAAAGTCAAGGCTAGCTCTTTGCTCACCATTTTATTGTGTGCACTTAGCATAGCATCTGACCCAGAGTAGCCACTCCACAAATACTCATGAAGAATATATGTTAAATAGTACATATTTGTGGAATAAATCTTGTGTGCAAAGGTGACTGAAGTTCTCAAAATAACGTAATGTAGTATCTGAAATAGTACTTGATTCCTCAATTGTTTCTATTTCTTAACTTTTTTGCTTGGAGGTAGGACTCCAGATTGGGAGTCCATACACATGGGCTAGCAACTTGGATCCTATTGGGCATGCTTGCTGAGTTTTTTAGATCCCCAATTCTTAAATAATATGGAGGTGGGGTTCTAATTTTTTTTTTTTGTCTGTACCTGAAGCATACAGAAATTCCTGCCAGGGACTGAATCTGAGCCACAGCAGTGACAATGCCAAATCCATAACCACTAAGCCACCAGGGAACTCCAGGGTTCTAATTTTTAATTCATTGATTGATTAACTAGGACATTTTGCTTCCCCTTGACTTGTAATTATACTTTTTATATATATTTGCAGTAAATCAGAGGGGAGTGGGTTACTGGACTGAGTGCACAGAGATGCTATTAGGCAGGCTACTGAGGAAAGACAAAGTGATCCAAGAGAAAGTAACTGAATAGTCCTCCTCCTAGTGACACCTAAGGGTCTTAGACATGTAAGTGACCGTGGTGACAACAAATTTAGACAGATAACATTGACAACTGGCTCTGTGGTTTTCAAGGAGGTAGAGAGTGGTCATTTCTCTGGGAGGGGGGACCAGTGTTAGAAGAGAGGAGGAGAGAAATGATAATTTAACAGAGGTATAGCTGAGAGGGGCCTGGCTTCACATAGCATGTTCCAGGACATGCTGGGGCTGAACCTTCTGCTGAAGAAAATGGTAGAGGAGGCGGTGAGGTTCTTACTGAGTTCCCGTGAGTATGATGTCAGCAGTTTGTGTAATAACTTAAGGTTGATATGTGTGCTTCCTAGTATATTCCGAACTTGACATAACTTTCCAGTGACAGTGCTTGTCAAGTATGCCAGAGGGTTGGGAAAGCAGGACGCACCATCTGGCATTGTTTCATAAAATTAATTACTTGAGGGAATTCAGGAAACACTGCAGATACACATGCTACAATATAGGGTTGGTGGACATGTCATATTTTCTTCTAACCTAAATCGTGTTATGTTTCACTTAGATGAGACTCTATTATTTTGCCCTTAGTGGTCATTGATTCTCCAGTGAACAAAGTCTATTTGGTCTCCTCAGGTTTGAAAATACAGGAACATGAGACTAAGTTGGAGCCTGTCTCAGGAAACAAAGATATTTCCCAGATGACTGTTAAGCTAACCTAGGGAGATTTACCAGCAGTCAATCAAGGCTCGTCGGGAAAATTCCCTTTAATATGAGCTTTTGGTAGAAAGACTGCTGTTTTTCTACACAGATCCCGAGTTGAAAAGACCTGAACGCCATTCTCGGTTGTTCAGTGGGCAGCTTGAAGCAAGCCCCTTGCTTCTCTCAGTCTGTTTCCTCAGTTATGAAATGAGATTACAGTCTTGTGATAACTCCGTGCACCTCTTAAGATTGGAGGGAAGGTCAAGGACATTAAAGCACTTGGAAAACTCAAAGTACCGAACAAACATAAAACAGCATTATTACAGGGGTAGAGTCAAGCCTGGTGCAGAGTGACCAGAAGCCATAATAAAAACAATCATGTTTAATCTGGCAATTTATGTTAACGGGCCTCTCTACAGACCCATATATAAAGTAAACTCATAAGGAATGCAGGTTTGTGCATATCCAGATGGTGTTTAAATGGAGCCTGCATCATCATCGTCATCACTGTCTCCACCACCACCACCACCACCTTCTTTATCATTGTCATCATCAGCAGCATCACTATCATCAGAATCGTTATCGTGTTTGATGCTAAGCAACTACCTTGCGTCAGGCTCTTAAGACCCCACAAGGCTGCTCTGTTACTGTCCTTATTTGAGAAAAGGGGGTTTAGAGGGTCCATGAAGTTGCCAGTGGTTCCCAGACTCAGCTATGCATCAAAATGACTGGAGGTTTTTTTTTTCTTAAATGCAGATGCTTGGGTCTCATTAAAAAGCTGTTGAACCAGGGACTCTATTGCTGGATTCCAAGCAGCTGGAAATTTGTTTCCAAGCTCTATAGATGACTTTCCTGAGCAGGTGGACTAATGAATGACTGGGCTGAGTAATTTCCCCACGCTGGGAGCAAAGCTGGACCCTAACCTCATTGGCTCTTGGACTCCCAGGTCAGCTCTTAACCACTTTTCTGTCTTGCCCGCCTGGCAATAACAATCTGTTTAACAGTTGTCTTTTAGTGACTTTAATTGGATTTTCCACATTCTGCTTCCACTGTTAAATTGTACTGCAGGATTACTTTTCCCTTAATGACCATTTAGATGTTTCAGATGAATGACTTAGTTCCTAAGGATATTTTACACTATGGCCAACTGCTAATGATATGGTGACATTTACCTAGAGCTGAAGGTAATAACTACCAAAAATTAACATCACAAAATGCGTGGGTCTGTGTTTGACTGGGGGAAACTCATAACTAGTGACCAGAGAATGTCCATTCAGTGTTGAAGCTTTGCACAAGGGGCTGTAAGATGGTATGGAAGGGGATGGGCTCAGGGGCAGCAGTAGAAGCCTATTCTTTTTCTACTTAAAGGTCCACATGAATTTCCCAGGAATCTTATTAAAATGCACATATTGATTTAGTATTTCCAGAGTGGGCTTGGGAGTCTGCATTTCTAGGCTCCTGGCTGATGCTAAAGCTTTCGGTCCCTGGCCATAGGCAATCGTAGCCACAGGGCAGCTATGAGGAGACCCACTCTTATTTCTCCTCACCAGTGGGGCAGAAAGTTGTGGAAGACATGCAGAGGTATGCTTTCGCTATGAGAAGATCAACAGGGGCAGGCATTGCCCAGGAGAGCATCCTTTATCTATTACGCAGTAGGGAAAGGTTATTTGTTTAAGTAAAAAGTACACTTAAGCGTTGATTAGAGGGCTTACAAACATACGGTTACGACAGTTAAGGTACATTTGGAAACATTCTGTATGAGTCAAATGAGTGAATTCTAGGCCAACACTGGTTGCCCAGCTGGGACAAGGAGGAGGGCGCTGCTGAACACCGATTTGCTGGGAGGATCCTGTGAGCCAAGGATCCTATGGTTTATGTCCCATCTTAACTCGGAGGACACTCCCTTTTGTGATCTCTGTGTCCACACCCCTACCTATCAGGTGATGAATGATATGGTACTCTGAAAAGCCACATAGAAATGAAATAAACAGTCAATGGATTGAGAGTTTGGGGTTAGTAGATGCAAACTACTATATTTAGAATGGATGAGCAATGAGTTTCTACTGTACAGCACAGGGAACTCTATCAATATCCTGGGATAGACCATGATGGAAAAGAATATGAGCAAAAGAATGTATACATATGTCTGACTGGGTCACTTTGCTGTACAGCAGGAATTAGTACAACATCGTTAATCAACTACAATACAAAGAAAACATTAACTGGAACCAAGTAACACGTGCTTTGGCTGATACATTTTGAAGAAGAGAAGGTCTGGGAAGGATCCGGTGGGTGGAATGGTATAAGAGACAACAGATGAAAACTACCAGAGAAGGGGCTTGTGTTTTAATTATGCAGAAATGTGTGAAACCATAACTCTAAGGACATCTTAGTTATTTAGACCTGTGACTGTCAGGAGTGAAACTATCCTAGGTGTTGTGAATTGCGCGGAATCTCCTGCTCTGCTTGGCCAGGTGAAAACAAACTGGGCGTGCAGGAGGATAGGGCTCATCCTTTGACCAGATTTCTTCCTCAGTTGAGCCTGGGACTCTGAGAGCCTGACAGCACCTTGACAGCCTCTAGTAGCAGGCAAAGAGAGTCAAAGCTACACAGAGTGACTTGGGGAGAAGAGAAAGGTCCACGGTGCCCATTCAGTAAACAAGGGTCCTGATCCTGGAGTCATCACTGCCCTGAACATTTGTAGGGTTGGCACCCAAACAGGCTGGAACAACAGCTGCCTTTAGAGGCCAGGAGAAGGTGAGCTAAGTGGGGACAATGACGATCAGAAGGTCCTAACAGGGGCCTCCTCATCTAGCTCTAGCCAACAACTGCTGTCAAGTAGAATGCGGGCCTGGGGGCTGCAAGAACTTTTTTTTTCCCTAAAGAAGCTAAGATTTGAAACTTTTATATAAAATTGTATTTTTAAAAAAGTCATCAACAAAATCAAATCTAATGCAATAAAATAGAATAAAGCCTCTGGCAGCTCTATAAAATAACACCATTAGGGAGTGCAGAGGTGGGGACCACGGGGCTGTGTTTCTACACAAGTTCAGAGACAATGTGGGTTTTTAGAGATTGTGTCTCCAGGTGAGAGGCACTGGCAGAGCAGGTGAACACAGAATGTCCCCAGACCTCCTCTTCCACAACCCTGCTCTCTCTCTTTCTTCTTTAGCCCTTCCCCATTCCTGATGTCATGTTATATACTTATTTCCGCTATTCATTTTCTGACAACCTCCTTCCCTCAACTAGAATGAATTCTTCATGAGGGCAGGGGTTCGTCTATTTGTTCAAGATGCATCTTCCGCACCTCAACCATGTCTAGATCGTAGTATGTGCTTAATTGATAGGTGCCCAGTGAATAATAAATGACTGGTTCATGCCTCCATCTAAAACGTCTAAGCCAGGATGAGCTTGTGTCATTGGGCCCTTATTCCAGAGTCTGAGGTCCAATTTCTAGCAGTTCTCAAGGCTGCTTTCTGCCAGAGTGAGACAGGATAATCTTTACCCCTAAATTTCAAGAACAAAATACTCCCAAATCCTACTTTCTTTAAAAAAAGTCAGCAAGAGAGAAAGGCAAATACAAATACTCATGGTGTGTATTTAGCTGCGATCATGAAAACACTGATTTACTGTTTGAAATAGCATAAAATAAGAACCTTCATTAAGAAAGCATAGCTGAGCAAACAGACCCAGGACCCACATCTGCTGACACAGAGTGCTGTCCCGAGACTCCAGCAGAACATTAGCAAAGCCACGTTCTCTAAGAATTCTGCACAACATAAACAGGCATGAGGGGATAAAAAGCAATGCTGGGGAACTTCTAATTCTTGCTGGAAAGGAATATTATGGCTCTAAATCTGGCACTACGGAGCAGGAGGGGTGTCTCATCTGTGGCTGCACATAAAGCTAGAACTCCCTTGCTTGAACAAAACCACTCACCATACACTGCTTCAAATAAGCAAAGCTCAAAACAGTTAGCCACACATGCATTTTTTTTTTGCCACCTGCTGTCTGAGCAAAATAGCTATGCAATGTGCATGCCCTAGTTTCCACCGATCTTTGAATTTCACACAAAAGCATCCTTCCTCTACCAATCTCTCTCTCTAAAGTTGAGTCCACAAAGGGACTAGAAATACATTTCCTGTTAAGTGAGGGGAAAAGTATGTTTAAAGGACAGTCCAGACCTTTAATAAAAGCACTTACTTTGAAAGAACAGGACAGACTATGTATTCAAAACAAGACACCTTCTATAGAGCAGACCGAGAAGCTGTTCAATGCCCCAGCCTTGCTCTGTGCTTGCAGCTCCGGTCCTGCTGGGCATGGTTAACAGAAAGGGTTGAGCCTGCGTGGCCCGGTCCTCCTGGGCTGCTGCGTCAGGATGACGCTCAGAACAATCACTGGGACAGGCTGTGAGCAAGTCAGCAGGGCAGTCTTATCTCTCTGCTGAGGCTGCTGCTTTCTAAAGGGAAAATACTGGTGGCAGAGCTCTCCCTTCAGGTACAGGCAGAGCCAAGGCTCCCTAGAGGATCTGAGTTCAAGGTGGGGGGATGCACCTATCACCTGTTGGCAGTTCCTAACAGAGCCCCCAACGGAGGCATCGTTTCTCAGATCAGACCTCTTCCAGAGTCACCCAAGGCTATTGGCCTCCTTGGCATAGTCCCTTGACTCTGCCAAGGGCATGACTCAGCTCGCCCGCTAACAGTGGGGATCACACTATCCATCTCTCATAGTCCAGGAGGGCTGAGTTCAAGACAGCGACTGGAGAAGGGCTAGAGGGGAGACCATGGTGGTCCCTAACTCAGTGGAGTCAAAAGCTTGTGGCTTCACACGCAGGGAAATTTAGCACTTATTTCTAAAGTAGTCATTACAATATTATGGCTTAGGACTCTGGAACTGAAGACTGTCTGGGGGTGGGGGTAGGGGGAGGGAAGGAGAAAAAGAATGAGAAGGAGGAGAGAGTGGAGGAGGAGGGGAAGGGAGAGGAAGAGGAGGGCAGCAGTCAGCTTTTTAATTGAGTTTCCAAATCAATAAATGTAGAGAATTAATGATATGCTGATTTTCTGTTTGTGTCAAGATGACAAATTGTGGGGTGGAACTGAAGGCTTTGGATGACTTTTTCCATTTATGCCTGGATGATACTGTAGCTGAAAAGCCAGACAGAGATACAGTGGGAATTGAGGGAAGCCTGCTTGGGCATCAGATGCCCAAGGATTCATACGTCTGTTTACTAATATCCTTTAGATACAGAGCTCATCACTGTGGACATGCTGGGGTGGGGATAGGGGTAGGAAATCCTGGGATCATTTTTGGTTTGGAATATGTAAACAAGAACACAAGTTATGTAGCCATAGGGCTTCCTTTATCATGTAGAGTTTGCAGTCAAGGAGAAGTAGCAGACCAGGAACATTCTGTATCATCTGTATCAGTTATCAGACATGGAGCTGAGGGGAGCAGGGGGCTGGGCCTGGGGCTCCCCCAGGCCCTGCCATCTCTGGGTAATCCCAGATAACACGCGACCTCTCTGAGCTTCGCTTTCTACACGAGAACGTTTTAAGATTCCCTCTAATCTTAACGCACCATTCTTCTGTCTCTCCTCTTAGCACCTGCCCTGACCCAGGGAGAAATATAATGAGCCATGCTTTTTTCCCCATTTATTCCATTCCCCTCCCTTCTTTCCTCCCTCCCTCCCTCTATAAGGCAGTGGATTTCAGCAAAGGGCCACATTTTAATGCCGCCTCCCTAATCCAGCAGCTTCTGACCAAATTCTGAAAAGCCCAGAAAAACTGATTTTTCCCAAATCTTTGAAGTGTGTCAGATGAGCTGCTCAGGTATCCCTTTAGGAAAGGACTCATTGCCCAGTGGCCAGGAGGGTTATCAGCTGTAGCTGCCAACTCCTTCAGGTCTGCCCTCAGCCTTTGAGGTGCACATGGTATTCTTTGGGTGTTCTGAGCTATAAGAGAGTACACAGGCTTGGCTGATCCCATTCAACATAGGTGTCTCAAAACAGGCAGGCTTTGCTCCTGAAGACCCCCCTGGGCTGGAAGAGACTGCCAGGCTGCAGCCCCAGCATGATGCCACTTCCTCTCTTCTTCTCTCTTGAACAACCAACATCAGGGACCCAGCAAACAGAGATGCTAGTCTCTTACGTAACACATAAGCCCTAAGGTTGGTTGCTTTGTCTTTCCAAAAAAGACCTTTGGTAGGCTTCAGAAAAACTAACTTTGAGCAAGAAGACCCTCTTTGTAGCATGAAGATCTGCAGTGCAGATTCTTTTCCATTCTCTTATTCACAGGCACAGAGAGACTTTGTTCCCACCAGTTTTAACCAATGGTTTTCAATCAGGGGTGCATATATGAATCACCCCAGAGATGTTCACAAAATTCAAATGCCCAGACTCCACATGCAAAGCTATACTAGTGGCTTGAGAAGTACCCTGGCTGAGAACCACTAGTTTCAGCATGAAATCCACCCTTGTTTTCAAGAAGATAAATGTCTCATCTTCTTCCAAAGATAAGCATTTATCCCACTGAGGATCATTCCAGAAGCTGAAGAGTATATCTACATTAAATGGTCAATCGAGTGATCCCTGGTTCACTCCCAGATTGTTTCTGCCACACCTGTAGCAGGTGGAAGTTCCTGGGCCAGGAACCGAAACCACATGACAGCAGTAACCTGAGCCACCACAGCGACGACAATGGATTCTTAACCTGCTGTGCCACAAGGCAACTCCCATCCCCAGATATTTTGATAAGTCCAGCCAGTAATGCTGTAGACTCATTTTGTACCATGGTGAATTCTCTTGGAAAATATTACAGAAAGGCATAGAAAACCTTGGGATTATTTTAAATTTTGAAGATTTAAGCAAGAAAGGCAAAGGTTACAGTGCCATTAGATGTCCTTTATCTTGCAGGGACTGGGGCAGGGAGTTTTGCAGTGACTGTGCGTGGAAACTGGGAATAAGCAGCTGATTCTGTCCCCTCGGGTTTCCAGAGCTGTGCTTATAAGGAGGTTGTGGTTATGCTCACATTTCACAAACTAAGTCCTTGGGGAGCAGTCGTGATCATGGTCTTCTCTCCCCTGTTAATCACTCACATAAAAGTCAGGGAGAATACTTGACTGCTGTGTTTGCTGGATCACTGAATAAAATCCCCTGAGATGATGTCTGTGCCCATTTAGCTTTGCGGGTAGATTCTAGGAGTTTTATTTCAAGACAGGACTTGTGTCTGCAGATGCTCAGGAGCTGAGATTAGCCAGGACAGGGGAGACCTCAATTTCCAAGGATGCTAGTCTTGGAAAGAAGAAAGGGAGGCATTCTCCCAAAATGTTAAATGCACCCAAAAGGAACTACTTGATATTTTAGAAAGGCTTCTCACTGTATCTTTACCACCAAAGATAATATTCAGAAGTCCTAGGGGAAGGTAAACAGATGAGAGGGCTGTGCATTGGGGAAAATGCTCTCTTACCAAAAGTCAAGTGTTCCCCAAGCAGGGAAGACTAGGAGGGGGAGTAACTCAGTGAACTTTGAGAAACCAACTCTGCTGACAGCACAACAAGCTGGGATGTGCAAAAAAAAGGGGAGGGGAGGGGACATTTAGAGTCATTGCACTGAGATGGTCCTTGGACATTTAGCAGCATGTGACTAAGCACTAAGTTAATGCTTCCTGAATACAACACATAAAGTTCTCATTCTCTAAGTGCATTCCTCAAAACACATTAATTAAGAAAGTACCCCTCTGTGTGACCTGGAAGCATGCCCTGACGTGGGGTGGCAAAGAACAGCTGAGCTTCTGGCTAGCCCATCCTCCTTTGAGCTGGACAATCCCAGGATGCTCCTGGAACATCTCATGCTTTCTTCGTCTTACTTTCTGGTTATTTTAGACATTAGCTGAATCTGCATGTGTACATGCTTAGTAAATTTGTGAAGCGCTATGCAGATGTGAGATCTTATTATTTTTTAAAACAAAAGCCTCATTTAAAGATTGGCTGAGTGCATATTGCCAGAGTAGCACCAGAGCCCATGCCCAGGGATCTCACCTCAGATAGGCCAGTCATGTTTGAATCCCTGCTCTTAACTTAGTCACCGGGAGACTTGGAACAGTGACTCAGCCCTCTACACCCCAGTTTATGCATACATAAGATGGAAACGATAAAAAAAGAAAAGACAACCCATAGAATAAGAGAAAATCTTTGCAAATGAAGCAACCGACAAAGGATTAATCTCCAAAATATACAAACATCTCATATGGCTTTACATCAAAAAAAAAAAAAAACAAAATGGTCAGAAGATCAAGACAGACAGGTGGTCAAAAAGCAAATGAAAAGATGCTCAACATCACCAGTTATTAGAGAAATACAAATCAAAACTACAATGAGGTTATCACCTCACGCTGGTCAGAATGGCCATCATAAAAAGTCTACAAACAATAAATGCTGGAGAGGGTACACAGAAAAGGGAACCCTTCTGCATTGTTGGTGGGAATGTATATTGGTACAATCACTATGGAGAACAGTGTGCTTCAAAACCAAGTACAGAAATACCGTATGACCCAGCAATCCCACTCTTGCACATCTACCCAGAGGAAACCATAATTTGAAAAGATACATGTACCCCATTGTTTATCGCATCACTGTTCACAATAGCCAAGACACAGAAGCAATGTAAATGTCCACCAACAGAGGAATGGATAAAGAAGAAGTGGTACATATACACAACGGAATATTACTTGGCCACAAAAAAGAAGGAAACAATTCCATTTGCAGCAACATGGATGGACCTAGAGATTATTACACTAAGTGAAGTAAGTCAGACAAAGACAAATGTCATATGATATCACTAATGTGTGAAATCTAATAAAAATGATATAAAGAACTTATTTAGAAAACAGAAACAGATTCAAAGATTTGGAAATCAAACTTAATGGTTATCAAAAGAGAAACACTGGGGTCAGTGATAAATTGGGAGTTTGCGATTAACACATACACACTACTATATATAAAGTAGATAAGTAATAAGGACCTACTGTATAGCACAGGAAATTCTACTCAATACTCTGTAATAACCTATATGGGAAAAGAATCTGAAAAAGAAGGGATATATGTATATATGATTCACTTTGCTAAACACCTGAAACTAACACAGCATTGCAAATCAACTATGGTCCAATAATTCTTTTAAAGATGGGAACAATGGTCACACCTACCTCTTCTGATTGTTGTGAGTGGAGAAGCACTCATGCAGGAAAGGCATACAACACAAATTATGATGCACAGTGTCCAGTACATGAGCTGTGATTATTGTAAACCAGGGTTGTCAACTAAAGTTGTAAAACTGAAATACTGGAGGAAAGGGTTTGCAGGGAAGTCTGAGGGGAGCATGGAGGAAGGTCCTTCTGGGAGAGCCACCAGCTGTTTGAGGCCTGTTGCAATGAACTGGCAACATCCCAGCAGCCATCCTGACTGAGTCAGCAGGAGAAATCGTTGCTCTAATCTCCAGGCATAGTCCTCTGAGTCCATATCAACTGTAAGGTAATTACCCACAGCCCAGCAGAGCTCTCAGCTGTAATTTTGGAAGAACCATCATAGAGTGTTCCCTTCCAAGTACAAATTCACTTGTGACAACTGTACGTTCACATCACACAAGAAGAACTTGACATGCAAAGAACATCATCTCAAAATGGAGCACAGTCAAATTTGGGGTGGATGCAGGCAGTGGGGGAGGGGTGGGTGATGGCTCTCAAATGTCAGGGCTGCACCCGAGAGAGGTCCTGGGCTGGGCAACCACGATGGGCTCTGGTCTGAGGCACATTCCATTATGAGTGGAGTGGGTTTATAATGGAATGACATGGATGGGTTCTTATAATCAGAAAAACACACTGACCTTCACACTACACAGGTGCAGCAGCATAATGACCCACCACGTGTACACGCATCAATTCCTGGGGAAAGTCCAACGAGGTTAACTCAGTGTGTATCCCAAGCAAACAATCAGTGACATTACCCACATGAAGAACGCTGTGCCCCCACCCCCACCAAGATAACTGGTTTGGGCAACCAACACTTATAAGGAGATTACATGAGGATCAAACTCATTTTGGGGGGGGGGGACAGACAAAATACAGCAAGCAGCATTATTTTAGGCCATGAATAATTTGGATTTTTGAAATTTAATTTTAAGGGGTAAGAATCATTAGCCTAGAAAAAAATATTATTTTTCCTTTTCAAGAAACAAAGATTTAGTATGGAATCTGCAGGGATGGAAAGTTCTGCTCCCACATCCCCCTGAGAAAACTACCTAAAAACATCCTCAGAGAAGCTCCACTTACAAGACCCTGCAACCACAAAACAACCAGATCTGTAGTTAAACTGCTAAAAATGTCATGGATACATCTTGGTGCCTTTACTCATGCAGACATCTACTCAGATGAAAAAAAAAAACTCAAGAGGAAGTGCCACCGCCTTACAGCACATCACCCACATGGCTGTCACAGGTCACATCATCAACACTTTAGAGAAATCATGTCAAAAATCCCAGAACAGAGGGATTCTGGGCATAGGAGAACTGATGCTGGTATTCTATCAATCTATTCTCAATCTGGCTATCACTTTGGCTACATTAGTTTTCAATTCTGATTTAATACACTCATCTACCCCTGAAGGTAAAGTTGTGGTAAGAGTAATCAAATATGGTCTTACTCCAGAAGAAAGCAGTATTTGATGTCAGCTTTCCAGAAGGCCAGAACCTGAAGCTTTGCTGACAAATGGATTCACGTAAGAAACGAGTCACAAGCTTGCATTCTGGTAGCGTGGATTATCTTCCCATCCCTGGTCGATCGGAGAGGATTTGAATAGGAAAGAGAGTTCAGCATCCTGCTCTATGCCAGCCCCAGGCTGGGTGCTCCTTGGCTTTGCAGTGGTGAGGCCCCCTTCCCTGTCTTGGCCACTCAGTTCCCAGCCGCCTCTTGGGCTGACCCAGCTCTGCCCCATATTCAGGCTCTTCCATGTTGGAGCCCTCAGACCCTCTTATTTCACACGAGGGCCCGTCTTCCCACCCATAGCCTTGACCACTCTCTGAACATTGACAGCACCCACATTTCTGTGACAGCTCAGTGCTCTCACTCAAACCCAGCATCCACTGGGAGGTCACAGAACCTTCCAAACATAGTGCAAAGGGAGCTCGGGATCTTTATCCTCAACTCTGACTCAGCAAGGGCTCCTCTCCCACTGGGAAGGACACATTAGATTCACTTGTACATGTTTTGGATGAGATTTTTTAAAAAACTTACTCTTAGAGAAAAATTATATTGCTAATATTTAATAAAATGATTCTTGTTGGAAAATCCCAAGAACAAGTAGTTTCACGAGCTTGCCCCACTAATCCCCCCGCCCCGGGTTGGTGTCACAGCAATGACTCATTGGCCTCTAGCCATGCAGATAGGATGCTGAAACAAATGGCTGTTTGGTCCTGTTTTCAACTCTGTAACCATCAGCACTAATAGTTTTCACCATCTGAGTGGTTTCGTTTCATCCCAAGCTCATCTCTTTTGGTCCCTAGTCTCAATCCCATTTGAATACTCAGGAGACATAAGACTGGCTATCACATAAACTTAAGGGTATCATTATCACTGAATTTGTTTCCTTGGAAGGAGGTCTCTTCATGAGCCAATACCTAAAAGCATCATTGTCATCAGTGACTTACAGTGCCTTCCAACTTCTTAGGTCCCTCCATTCTTTTTTTTTTTTTTAACTGACCATTTTAATTTATTTATTTTTATTTATTGGGGTAACACTATTTATCACATCATATCAGTTTCATATGTATAACATTGTATTTTGATTTCTGAATACACTACAGCATGAACACCACCAAAAATTTAGTTTCTATCTAGTTCTTTCTTTACTCATTTGATACCCTTTACTCATTTCCTCCCTCCCTCTCCTCTGTTAACCACTATTCTTTTCTCCGTACCTATGTGGTTTTTGTCATTGTTTTCATTTGTTTTTTTTTTAATGTTTATTTTCCATACCTAAGTGAAAACACACAAAACATCTGACTTGTAGATCATCTCTTAAATATGGAGTTGGAAGATGAGAACTATTTATTACACTTAGAATGGATAAGCAGTGAGGCCCCACTCTACAGCATGGGGAACTATATCCAATCTCTTGGGACAGAACTTGACAAGTCTCTGGGGATAGAACATGATGGAAGATAGTACAAGAAAAGGAATGTATGTATGCATAGTGACTGGGTCACTATGCTATCTATGCTTCAGAAATTGGCACAACACTGTATATCAACTATTCTAATAAAAAAATTAAAAAATAAAAAAAGGCTTTGACAAACAGGTCAGGCTTTCCTTGAAGAACACGGACATGGTGGCATAGCCAGCAAACTATTTATTTTTTAATACTCATTAACGTATTTGAAAATTTCACTTACTCATATATTTCTGCAGTTCTCCAACATATCCATGACTAAATTTCTACTATCACTTACACAGTATTAGTATCGAAACTTCTCATATGTTTTCTTCCCCTACCTGACGGACTCATGCCAGTTCTAAGAAAGACTGTTTCTAAAGCCGGCCAGTCTGTCCTTAGAGGGGCAGTTCCACTTCCATGACCAGGCAACTAAATATGTGGATGCAGCCTCCTCCTCCCAGGACCTGATTTCTCGGACCCCAAGCAGCAGAAGGGCAATGCCAGAAGGAGGAGTGAAGCTGGATCTTAAAGCCAAGGTCATGAAGACTGGGTGGGGCGGCCCCCGGCCAGCCCACCCGTGATGGTCAGTGTTCATGGCCATGAGCTGGGTTCCCTCCCCACCACTCCTCTCCCTCCTGGTGCCATGAGTTTCTGCTGCTCGTCCTGGGCTGTTTGCTCTTCCCCATTTTCATGTGTGATGGGGAAACACTCATAATAGGATGCTGTACGTGACTGACTCCAGAGCAAAGCTGTCTTCTAAGAACAATAGCTGATCCCAGGATGTTTTCATCAGAAAGAGTTCAGTGACAGACCATCAAAACATTCTCCTCCTATCGTAAGCAGTATGAGGGGACAGAATCTTGCAAAACATGTGGGCTTAACTCTGCCCTCAGCAACTTGGGGCTCGCTTCTACTGGTTTGAATGGCTCATTTAACTTACCCATCATGGGTGTGCAAACAGACTTTGTCCTGTTCAGGGCTTTTTCATGCTCTAAGTGGCAGAAGAAAAACAAAAAGGCTGCTGAACTGCATTTCAGCCCCTATTTTTAAAACCTGTCATCAGTTGCCTTTGAGGGGGTGGGTGGGGTTCACTTGGAGCTTGAGGCAGTCAGAGAGGTAACTTACAGCAAAGTAGGCTCAGAGCCATTCAACATCTTACCAACCATTCACCTCCTGCCAGGTTTCACTCCAGTACTGGAAAATACAGTGGTAAACGCTAACATCTAACATTTATATGGTCCCTATGTGCCTGGTATAATTCTAAGTGCTTTACATGTAGTAACTCAGTCCTCACAAGGACCTCACAAGGCAAAGCTAATATTGTCTACAATTTTACTGATGAGGGAACTGAGGCAGGCAGAGGTTATGTGAAGTGCTCAATGTCACACAAAGAATAAGGATTAGAGCCAGGATTCAGACCCAGGCACCAACATTCTAGTGCATCTCTGAAGACACACTGAGCAGAGAAACGGAATACACGGCATCACTGACTGGAGGTGTGATGCTTGAAATTTGACCTTGATGGCAACCAGGCTAAGAATTGTGCACAGGCTGATCCCACATCCTGTAGCCCCCTCCCTTACACAGCCTTTAAAACCTTTGTCTCCTAACTGGCAGCCTGGAAATAGTCTTAGGACACTGGTCCACCATCCTCCCAGGTTGCTGGCACTCCAGATAGAGCAACTTAGCCTTTTCTGCTAACACCTGTCTTTCAAGTCTTGGCCTTTTGAGCAGTGATAAGATGTCCATGGGCTGGGTACTGGCCCTGTCTGGTTAGAGTATTGCTATGTTTTATTACCATGTCTTGTCAAATATTAACATGTTTGCTGGCCTGGGGTTCACCGACCACCGACGGCCCCTCTAGGGAGGGTCTGAATCTCCTTTGCCCACAGCCATGGCTGGAAAGGGAGCAGTGGTTCTCTGTGGGTTCTCTGTGGAGCCTCCTCTGAGGAGGACCCCACAGGGGTGGGATCTACCGCTTCCTCCAGCGTTTCGAGAGGCAGAACCCTGCACCCCCCTGGGTGAGGCTCTGCCCATTCCAGGTGAGCACTCTCTTCACCCAGGTCTTCTAAGGCAGGTGTGCTGTGGCCTGGCCTTGCAGGGACAAGTGTGGTCAAGACTCAGATTTGCACATTGGGTCTATCAGGGGACTGGCTCTGGAGATGAGGCAATGGTAGTGAACCCCAAACTACAAATCCTAGCTGTGGAGCCCATGTTTGGGGAGAGAGCAACAAAAACCACAATAAATAAGACACGTTAGATGGTAGGAAATTTTAAGAGGAAAGAAGTATTAAGATTGGGTGGGAGGTGACATTTTAGACCGGATTTCTCAAAAGTAGAGAGACCCAGTGATGATCAGAAGGAAGAAAAGGAAGTGCCCAATGGCATGTCTAGGGAAAGGACATTCTAGGCAAAGGGAAGAGCAAGTGACAAGGTCCTGAGGTTCTCTGAGAAACGGCAAGGAGGCCCGTGTGGCCAGAGCAAAGAGAGGATAGGGGAGAAGAGTAGGGAATAAAGTTGGAAATGGGATGAGGGGCCACCTGGTGGTAAGTTTCCTAGTTCAGAGGAAGGACTCTGGTGTCCACACAGAGAGAGGCAGGGAGTCTCTGAAGAGATCTGAGTACGGAAGTGACACCACCCGGCTGGCAATGAACACAGTGTCTCTGGCTGCTGGTTTAAGAACACACCGAAGAGAGGGCAAACGAGGAAGTTGGGAGAACTTGCGAGAGTCCAGGCCACATGGAAAAGTGGTATGAACAGGGTCGGGAAGAGGGGTCGTGAGGATTTGGGCAGGACTGTAGCCTGAGGAGGGCTATCTCTGGCCAGCCTGTATTGCCTTGTAACACCTCTAATCAACCGTGCGTTTGTCTTGTGCATTCAGCTCTTGCAGAATGAAGAGGGACGCTTGCTGTTCCTCACCTGCTCACTGGACTCCTGCAATGAAGCTGATTTCTGATAACCAGAAGCAGCTACAATTTCTTTCTCTTGCCAGAAACTGCAATTTATTTCCACATCTCTCTCTCCAAACCTGCTTTTTCTTATTGTGGGCATCACAGCTGCTATTATGTCCACTGTATCTCTATATCCACTTCCAGCTTTGCTGCTTTTGCAGAGTCGAAGATCCCAAAGGAGAACAGGAAGAGAGGAGCCAATGGGGGCAGGCTGGAGTAGCCTGGTGCTACCAAGGGCTACCAAGGGCAGGTGGAGGGCGCATGCAAGCACAGATCAGACTCTGGTCTTCAGGGCCCCAGTCCCACTTTGCATCCTGGAAATCAATTCTGGAATCAAATATATTGAACACTATTTCTCGGTTCCAGTACAGTGTTATTCTGGAAGCAGCGTTTCATAAAATTATTTTCATAGACGTTGTTCTTGGGGGAGGGGAGTGAGTGAGAGGCATCCGGTAAAATCTGTCACTGTCTACCCACCAGCTTGGTAACTGAATGTCACCCCCACTTTTTTTTTTCTGGTCACACTTTTTTCCACTGGCTAATATTTTACTTTTTTCTTTTTAATTTTTTTTTTCCAGCTGTACCCATGGCATATGGAAATCCCCAGGCTAGGGATAGAATCCATGCCAAGGCTGTGACCTTCACCACAGCTGCAGCAACATGGGATCCTTAACTCACTGCACCACAGTGGGAACTCCAACTGGCTAATATTTTAAGACACCACAGACACATAAAAGAAGTTTCTTGGACATTGAAAAACAAACAATAGTAGCTATTGAGTACATAATCCATTAAAGAAGTTTTAAAAATCTGTAGGCGTATGCTGACCCAGATATTCATGACTATGTGTGGCCAATTCTTGTCTTTTCCACAATAGCATCTCAAAAGTCCTGGGGCTAACTGTAAATATATCATTCAATAATAAGGTGTTGAGGGCTTACGAGGCAAGCAAAATGGTAATATCCAAGTTGTGGTTTCTTTAGTAACTGCACTGTTTCCACATCGACGATGTACAAATACATAGCGAGTTTCCAGATGTAGCATCAAACATCATCATGTCAACCATGTGGGCAGGAAGAAGGAGTGTTAGATTTTGGATCAGGTCTCAGTGTTTTAGCCACAGGGAAATAGTGACTCACCAAGAATTATAAACCAAGGGAGATTCATTGCCACTACTCAAAAAGCTTGGGTCTACTAAAGCCAAACAACGAAAGCCAGAACATTCAAGAGCATGAGTGCCAGGAAAAAATGGTCTATGAACATTTCCCTGTTTCTGATGTTCCTGAGCAAAGATCACCGGCATCTGGGTTAGAGGCTCACTGGTGACCACCCCAAGGACAGAGACCACTGGAAGGAGGTATGGTCACATATTCTCTGGAGACATCTGTTTACATTCCAGGGGTGGTAAGCCCAGAGTCCTTTGCCTCCTCTCCAAGATTTCTTTATATCCAATAACAAAGGTCCCTCTTCCCCGAGGGGAAGCGGGTCAGAAGTGCCTGCAGCTCCTGTATAAACTCCGAGAGTCATAATTTTATGTTTCTCTGCTGTGGGACAAACCCCTATACGTAAAGCTCCCATCACTTTACCCCAGGGAGAACTGGCCATGGGGAAATGAATATAAGATTGCTATAGTATTCAGTGTATTTTTCTGATATGGAAGTCTCATGTTTTCTGCCACAATAAATAAACACAAGTAGATGTATAACTTAACCATAAAAGGAGAGCTGGCTATGATCCACTGTTCTATAGTACATTGTCATCACAATCCACCCATCAGTCATTCCATTCTCCTCTCCAGGGGCATCATATAACCCTCCTGCCATGGGACTTGCTCATGCTGCCTATGGGGAGATATATAGCATATCTCGTATACTTTGGACTTGGCCATGCAATAAGTAATATGCTTTGGCCAACTAAAAGTGAGGTTCCCTTCTGAGCATTGTGAGAGGGCTTTTAAGATTCATCCTGGGTTTACATCACCCTTCTCGCTCCTGCTGCCTCGCCTCTCCCACAAGAACTAGCATGATCTAGTTCTTGACCAGGCTGTGCCTTCAGCTTCTACTTTAGAAGACAGAAGACACACACACAGCACATCTGAACCCAACACACAACGGAGAGGCAAACTGCAGCTGACCCGCTGCTGAAATGTGGTGTGAGTGAGAAATTAACCCTTGTGATGGAAGACCCTGAGATCTTGTGCAGGTTTATTTCACAGCCCAAGCAGCAAAAGGAAGTCACGTGGATGTTTACTTTTCAACATAACCAGCAGAACAGACGGATGCAGTGTATACCCAGCCCCCATTTCTACCCCCCACTTCTGAACTGAACCCCTCTGCTCAGTGGGAGGTGGTATATCTTGATTCTCCTATGCCAGCTGGCACTTGGCATTTCCCTAAACTGAACTTCTTTCAAAGAAAAGCCTTATATTTCACGAGTAGGGGAGAGGTGTCAGTACAAATACGGACTAGCAAGGTGGCAATGATCTAAGAGACATTTTCTTCCTCCCATTAAAACTATCCCAATCAACCAAGTCCTCTACTTTCTTTTTTTTTTTTTCCTTTCTAGGGCTGCACCAGTGGCATATGGAAGTTCCCGGGCTAGGGATCGAATTGGAACTATAGCTGCTGGCCTACACCACAGCCACAGCAAGGTGGGATCCAAGCTGCACCTGCAATCCACACCACAGCTCACAGCAATGTTGGATCCCTGACCCACTGAATGAGGCCAGGAATCTCACCCACATCCTCATGGATACTAGTCACATTTGTTTCTGCTGTGCCACAACAGGAACTCCCTTTTTCTTTTTTATATTTGCTGGTTTCTCTTTTTCACTGAAACTCCAACCTTAATATGGTCATTTCCCCCTAGTTACTGTCAGCTCACAGATGAAATTTCTCCCAGTAGTTGTCATGGCAGGACCCAGAGTCCACTTCCTTCTCAATGTTTCCCACAAGGAGAGCATTCTCTGCTATAAGAGAAGGAACACTGGATTCAACTCTGCATCTGCCATGCTATGTTGCTGCAAAGGTTCATAGCTAAATGCTTGTATTCACTAAGTTTTAATGTCAAAGCATAGAAAACCAGGGGAGGTACGTCCCTAGCACCATTCAAGGGCTCCTTTCCCTCCCTGAATCTGGCTAACGGCGAGCTTCATTAGGGCACTACTACAATTGCAGTATTGGAGTTTAACAGACTTAAACTGGGTCCTCCTGGAGGCATTTACACTTCCGAATTAAGAGCAGTCTCACATCCCAGTGGCTGAAACGGGGACAAAGCAGTAGGGGGACCTGCCAAGGGAGGTTAGCGTCTGGTCTCTTCTCACTGTCTACCATGCCCGGGAGGGGCTTCCAACAAAACAGAGCCAGGATGTGTTAGAGACTGCGCATATCAAGCCAAACAGCTTACAAGATCTCAAATCTACAGACTTAATGAAATAGGTCACTGCTTCATTTTCCCTATCCAGAATGCAATGGTTTAAAGGGTTTTAGGACTTCAATGTCATGTTGATGGTAGGACACTGAGCAAAGTGAGGGAACACCCTGGCACATGTCAGTTCTGGAAATCCTCATCGTACGCAGGGACCACTTGGATGCTTTTAGATCGGTAAACATGCCGGAAAAAAAGAAGAGTTATCCTGATGCGAGAGACAGATGATTCCCAGGTATGGAACAGAAAGAAGAGCAGAGGAAGGGGGAGGAGCCTGAGTTCAGGTTTCACTCCACCACTTCTAGCTCTGGGGTATTGAGTAAGTTACTTAACTTCTCTAAATGAGTTTTCTTACCTCTACATGAGGATTATAACTGTAACTACTCCACAGCCCTGTCAACAGATATAGGTGGGAAAATTGAGAAGTTCTTAGTAGCTCCAGACCCATGGCATCTATTGTCTAACTAACAGAGCAGAGAGCTCAGAGAGGAAAAAGGTGTGTCAAGCATAAGAAATCAGGGACCTTTACACTCCAACCTGGGTCCAAATGATGTATTAATATTTGGCTAAGCAGGAAACCATCTGAACATTTCCTGCTTTAATTTTGGCATTTTTTCCATACTTTCAGAAAAGTTACAAGAATATTGCGATGAACAGTCCAAAATACTGCACACAGATTCTCCGAACGTTAATGTTTTGCTGTATTTGTTTTCCTATCCTCTCTCTGCATATACATGTGCATATGTATACAACTTATATAATTATACATATTTATACATACACATATGTGTGCGTATCTAATTTTTTCTGAACCCTTCAAAAATAATCTGTAGATGCCGCTTTACTCCCAAATACTTTGGTGTGTATTTCCTAAGAGGAAGAAATTCTCTTATATAGCTACATTACAATTCTAAAAATTAGGAAATTAACATAGACATGGTTCTATTATCTAATCTACAGGCCTTATTCAGATTTTGCTATTTTTTCCCCCAATAATATCCCTCATGGCAAAGGAAAACCCAAGGTCCAGGATCATACATTGCATTTAATTGTCTTTTCCAGGGTAAAGGCCAGTGATTTTACACATTGTGGGCTTAATTGCTATGTTTCATATTACTAGTGCTTATGAGTTATTCCCCAGCTGTGACTTTGGCTATTAAAGATAGGTCACTCACCCTTTAATACCTCTGCAAGTCCCTTGATCCTCCTCATTCCAGTGCCAGGCCCTAGACAAACCTGCAGCATCTCAGCACCTGACCTTCATTCTCTCTCACCCTTCCTGCACTTCCACTAGAGGTATTTACCTGCTATCAACCTAATCATATTATTTCTTTGCTTAAAACAGTAAGTGGTCCTCCGTTGTCAAAGGTTTAAATCCAAACTTGCCAACAGTCAAGACATGTAAACAACCTCAACGTCCACTGAGAGAACAATGGAGAAAGAAGATGTGGTACATATACACAGTGGAATATTACTCATCCATAAAAAAGAATGAAATAATGCCATTTTCAGCAATATGAATGGATCTCAAGATGATCATACCAAGTGAAGTAAGCCAAAGACAAATATCACATGATATCACTTATATGTGGAATCTAACAAAATGATACAAAAAAACTTATTTATAAAATAGAAACAAACTCATGGATTTTGAAATCAAACTTACATAATTGATTCACTTCGCTTTAAACCCGAAGCCAATACAACACTGTGATCAACTATACCCCAAAAAATTTAAAGAAAATTGCCAGCACTACAACTCACCCTCCATAGGCTGGCCTCACCTGTTTTCTTTCCAGGACTATCCCTGCCCACATACCACACTCCATCCTGCTGTCCAGTGATTCCAGAAACACTCCTTACCTGTGTCCCTTTTCATATGGTGCTCTCTGTAGCTCATAGGTGCATGGATGAGGTCTTCCTGACCCATGCCACTAGCGGAGGGGGGCGGTCTGGTAAATACCGAGGGTCACACCCATGATGTTTTACATTAAATGGGGCTCAGTCTTCTTTGGAACAGCATGTACTTCCATTCACTGGTTTTATACTGGTTTTATATGCCTTTTCTAGATGCTAGTACTACAACAGTGAATCAAACAGTGGAAATTCCTTTTTCTACCATCATAGTGCTTATGTTCTAGAGTAAGAAGATGGATAATGAACAAAAATGATTAAGTTGTAGAAAGGGATATGAACTATGAGGGAAAAGAGAGCACGGACATGAGATAGGGACTTTGGAGGCGGGAGGCTGTGATAAGACTGACTTCTAGAAGGGGCAATGGAAGAAAATGAATGAGGAGGAGGAAGGAAGGGAGACCTGTGACTCCCTGGGAGCAGAGCTTTCCAGGCAGAAGGCACAGCAAGAGCAAAAGCCTAGAGGAGGGAGCATGCCAGCTTGCTGCCCTGGAGAAAAGCTGGAGCAGAGACTGTGGAGGAAGGCTGGAGACACAGGTGGAAAGCGAGAAGAGGGAAGGAGGCACTCAGGTAGCACCTTGTGAGCTGTTAAGGACTTTGACTTTTCTCCTAAGAGATAGGAAGCTACTGAAAGAATTTGAGCAGAGAAGCTGTGATGGGCTCCCTTAGGATGCTGTGCTATGAATAGTCTGAACGTGACCAAGAGAAAAAGCGGGGAGACAACCTGTGAGCCTTTGCAACAATTTCAGTGAGAAATGTTGATGGTTGGGATTAGGATGGTGGTGAGAAGTTGTTGCTAGATTCTAGACACACGCTGAAGATAGGAGCGAAGGGTCTGCTGCTGGATTGGACATGGAGTACAAGAGCAAGAGAGGGCCGAGTCTGTTTTTGACCTGAGCCAACAGCAAGGATGGGTCTGCCATAGACTGAAATGGGGAAGGGGGTGCAGTGGGGTTTTCAGGGAATAAAAAGAGTTCATTTTTGGACATTTTATGTTTGCAAATGCTTTTAGACATTCAGGTGGAGGAAGAAAAAACAAGTCTGGCTTTCAAGGGAGAGGCATGGGATGTAAGTAAAAATTTGCAAGTCATCAGTATATAAGGTGAAACTGGAAGTCCTAAGACCAGATGGGATCATCAAGACAGTGAGTAAAGGGAACAGAGGAAGCCAAGGCTGGAGCCTGAGCCACCCCCCTGGTTGCGGGGAAGAAGGGAGAAACTGCAAAGGAGACACAGAAGTCAAGATGGCCGTAAAGGTTGTTCTGTGGCTATAGGGAGATACACTGAAGGTCACAAACCTCACACAGATCAGGTTTCCAGATTAATTTTTTAAACTGAACCATCTGTGCAAGCTGCCCCCTACCGAACTTGGCTCTTTATAGAACAATTTCTCCAGATTCTAATTCAGCAGTGTCAGCAGAAGAAAATATTATTAAATTATCTGACCCCAGAAAGAGGCACTGAAAATTTCTTGTGCTGTTCTTCAACCATCCTATTCAAATTTCACATTGAAAATAGCTGATCTTAGAGCAAACATGACCCCAAGGCAATCACTCTTACATAAATCTCCTTCTAGACATGAATGTTCTATAGCTTTGCAAGATGTGAGAGGTACAGAGATGGAACTTTTTTTTATTTTATTTTATCTTTATTGGAAAGAAAGATGACTCAGTTCATGATGGTGGCCTCTGATTTCCAGGGCAGAAAAACAGATTGTCCAAGATCTGTTGATCAAGACTGATCAAGACTGCTTCCCTTTAACCTGCAGTGCTCTCCTGGTTTTCCTGGGGAGCTCTGAAAAATACTCATCTGGCTTTTACCCACAGAAAGTAACTTAATTGTTCTGGGGCTCTAATTTCCACAAGAGTTGAGAAACATTGGTCAAGATTGGGCTTCTGAAACTTAAATGTATATTAATTTCCCACAGATCTGTTAAAATGAAGACTCTGAACCTGGATGCCTTCAGTCAATTAATCTTTGACAAAGGAGGCAAGAATATAAAATGGGGAAAAGACAGTTGTTTCAGCAAGTGGTGCTGGGAAAACTGGACAGCCACATGTAGATCAATGAAACTGAAACACACCCTCACACCGTGCACAAAAATAAACTCAAAATGGCTTAAAGACTTAAACATAAGACAAGACACCATCAAACTCCTAGAAGAGAACATAGGCAAAACATTCTCTGACATCAACCTTACAAATGTTTTCTCAGGCCAGTCTCCCAAGGCAACAGAAATAAAAGCAAAAGTAAACCAATGGGACCTAATCAAGCTGACAGGTTTTTGCACAGCAAAGGAAACCATAAAAAATCCCCAAAAGACAACTTACAGAATGGGAGAAAATAGTTCCAAACGATGCAAGGGCTTAATCTCTAAAATATACAAACAGTTGATACAACTCAATAGCAAAAAAAAGTTTAACAACCCAATGGAAAGTGGGCAAAAGACCTGAATAGACATTTCTCCAAAGAGGATATGGTCAACAAGCACATAAAAAAATGCGCAACATCACTGATTATTAGAGAAATGCAAATCAAAACTACTATGAGGTACCACCTCACACCAGTCAGAATGGCCATCATTAATAAGTCCACAAATATAAATGCTGGAGAGGGTGTGGAGAAAAGGGAACCCTCCTACGCTGTTGGTAGGAATGTAAATTGGTACAACCACTATGGAAAACAGTATGGAGGTACCTCAGAAAACTAAATATAGAACTACCATAGGGTCCAGCAATCCCACTCTTGGGCATACATCCAAACAAAACTTTCCTTGAAAAAGACACATGCATCCACATGTTCACTGCAGCACTATTCACAATAGCCAAGACATAGAAACAACCTAAAGGCTCATCGACAGATGAATGGATTAAGAAGATGTGGTATATATACACAACGGAATACTACTCAACCATAAAAAAGAACAAAATAATGCCATTTGCAGCAATATGGATGGAACTAGAGACTCTCATACTAAGTGAAGTAAGTCAGAAAGAGAAAGACAAATACCATATGATATCACTTATATCTGGAATCTAATATACAGCACATGTGAGCCTTTCCACAGAAAAGAAAATCATGGACATGGAAAACAGATTTGTGGTTGCCAAGGGGGAGGGGGAGGTGAGTGGGATGGACTGGGAGTTTGGGGTTAATAGATTTAAACTATTGCCTTTGGAATGGACAGCAATGAGATCCTGCTATATAGCACTGGGAACTATATCTAGTCACTTATGATGGAGCATGATAATGTGAGAAAAAAGAATGTATTTGTTTGTGTGACTGGATTACTTTGCTGTACAGTAGAAAACTGACAGAACACTGGTTAAACTAGCTATAATGGAAAAAAAATAAAAATTAAAAAAAGATACAGCAAAAGGAAATGGAGAAAAAAAGAGTAACGTCACTTAAAAAGACTTTAATTGGAAAATGCACAAGACGCAGAATAAAATAAACTACTTATATTTGTGAAAAAAAGAATGAAGACTCTGATTCAGTAGGTCTAGGTGGGTGCCTGAGGCTTAGCATCACGACCAGTCTCCAAGATGAGGACACAGTCTAATCCAAGGACTACATTTCAAGTACCAAGGATCTACACTACATTGCCACTTCTGCAAAAGACATCTGGCACCATCTATGATGATAAAATGCAGACCACTTGACTATCAAAACCTAGTTCTCCAGGAGTTCCCTGTAGTGCAACAGGTTAAGGATCTGGCATTGTCACTACAGTAGTTTGTTTTGCTGCTGTGGTGCAGGTTTGATCCCTGCCCCAGGAACTTCCATCCCCCCCCCCCCAAAAAAAAAGCTAGTTCTCTAGACCTTTCATTTAGCAAATATTTACTGAGCAATCGCTATGCATGAGGCTTGGTGTTGGAGGCTTCAAGAGATTCAGAGGTTAAAAGGAGAAAAAAGCAACGATTCTGACCAGGCTTAGGAAGAGCAAATAGGCTTCAATTCAAGTATCTTCTCTGATGGACCGGTATGTATGGCATCCTAAAGGGATCAGGATATAAAATGACCTGGAAACTCAGCATTAGAAACCATAGACTCTTTCTAATCCTCTAGTGTGGTACCAGGTACCATTACATTCTTCTAGGGTACCTGAAACGGGACGCCTTGCAACTACCTTAGGTTGAAAGCCCAGGTAATTAACCACTCACTCTACTATTTGGTAAGCAATGATAAACAACGCTCAAAGTGCTTCCAAGCCTTAGAAGAAAGATTGTTTTAATGCATTCAGCAAGCTCATGGCGTCTTGCATAGCTGGTTACCAAATGCTGCACCAAATTTCTGTCCAGGGTCATAGGATCTGACACAAACATGTATTTCTCATGGCTTCCTTCCGTGACACCAGCCACATCTGATTATGCATAGTGAAGCATGGCCCAGCTCTGTTCATGTTTAGAGCCCAGGGCCACCATAAAGGAAAGTGTATAAGAAGCCAGTTTCCCCAAGGTCCTAGGGCAAGGCTTGGGGAGAGGAAGAGGTTGGTTGCTGTCCTAAAGCTAATATCTTGTTGTTGGGGACCATAGATTGTCACCTGCACCTCAACAAACTCCCTCATTTGCCTGTTCAGCCAAAAATGATAAGGGGTTCCTATGTAATAAAGACTGTGGCTGTCCTTGGTCTCCAGCTTACAGGAAGAATGCTCTAACTCCTTGAAACTTCTCAAGTGATAGCGGTGTCTTTGTTATTTCTGGTAGGGCCTGAGAGTTTATCCTAACCAGGTGACTGACAGTGCCCCTCCTCCGATAAGTTACACTGACAAGATGACTCAGGATGGGGACTGGTCACACCAGAAAGGCCAACTGTGACATCCGGGAGGTAGGAGGGGAGGAGCTGAAGATTAATTTCAACCACAGGACGCATGATTCAATCAACCCCACCAGATAATGAAACCCTAATAAAACTCTGAACACCAAAGCCTGGGTGAGAATCCCTGGTTGGTTCTGCACAAGGTCACACACCAGTGTGCTGGTAGGTTATCCCATCCTGACTCCATAGGGAAGGGACATCAGACGCTTCGTGTCTGGGACCATCTCAGACCTTGTTGTTCCTGTTTTCTTTAGTCCTGATTTGCATCATTTTGCTATTATAAAATTGTAATGTTAAGAATAGCACTTTCAGAGTTCCCGTTGTGGCTCAGTGGTTAAAGAACCCAGCTGCTATCTATGAGGACGCAGGTTTGATCCCTGGTCTTGCTCAGTGGGTTAAGGATCTGGCATTGCCATGAGCTGTGGTGTAGGATACAGACATGGCTCAGATCTAGTACTGCTGTGGCTGTGGTGTAGCCCGGCAGCTACAGCTCTGATTCAATCCCTAACCTGGGAACCTCCATATGCCACTAGTGCAGCCCTATAGAAAACCAAAAATCAAACAACAACAAAAAAAGACACACACACAAAACAATAGCACTTTCCTATATTCTGTGTCATTCTAGTGAATTACTGACCCTGAGGAGGTAGTGGGAACCCCTGAATTTGTAGCTCGTTGGTCAGACGTGCAAGTGGCCTAGAGACCCCAAGCTTGCGGTGGGGTAGTTAGTAGTGGACGGAGGCCTGTGAAGTGTGGCCCAACTCCAGGTAGGTAGTGTTGGAACTCACCTCAGTTTCCTGAGTGTCACTATCCTGGAGAGCTGCCCAACTGCCTGAGACTGTGTCAACATCCTTCACTCAGGAGAACCGTTCTCTGTACGCCTCCCAACCATACTGAGGGTTTGTTCCCAACTAATAAACATGACATTTTCATCATTTTAGACTTTGCTCATCAGTACTATCAATCCAAAAGATGTCTTAGACTTCAACATCCCACCAGTTAAATGGCCTTGGATATAAATACTGACCAAGTTCAGGCTTTCCATGGCTCCCAGGACACTGTGATGTGTGCAGTGTCACAGGTACCCAGCAACCATGCTTTTTCCCCGAGCATGGCCACACCCATCCCCTGCCTTTCCTTTTCCACCAAAACAGGTCCCGGGTACTTCTAGGATAAGGTCACCCGCCAAGAGGCGCTATCTTGAGTCACTGCCATTTTCAAATCCATGATACATCTCATCCTCTTATTTGGAAAAAATAACCTGAACTCTAGAGATGTTATGAGCAGAGTTCTCAAGGTGACCCAGTGCTGCTGGCATGAGAAAGAAGAACCAGGACCTCCTGACTCCTCTCGCTGTCCTCTCAGATCATGTTGCTGCTCAGAAACAAAAATTCAATCCGTGATCTAAATATACCTGAAGTTGAATGGTACAGCATCGTGATATTGATTTTTTTAAGTTAAAAATACATGATGAACTATCAGTTTTCACCTGCAAAATTCTGTTTCTAAAGCTTCACAACTCTTTTGGGCATAGATTCTGTTGGGCCATTTACAAGGATGCTCTCCAATGGGGAGGATAAAACTCTTCCTAGGACTTGGTGGTACCCTGCCCACCTCCCACCCATGCACTGCACCACACAAGCCTTCCTGCCTGTCCTTCCAGCTCAGACTCTCTTCTTCTGGGAAATTCTTCCCCATCCAGCCTCACAAGGAGCAGATGCTGGCAGCCAGGTTTGCCCTAGATGGCACCACTCCTGTGCCAACTCTGACTCTCAGAAATGGATGTGACACCAGCTAGAGCTAATTAATTGGCTGGTCATTAACCAACAAGAGTTCATTTCCTGATTATTCTAAGATATGTGAGTGGTGAGTGTTAGTCCTGTGAAGTCATCCAAACGTTGGGCCAGGTAAGAACACGGACAAGCAAAGGAATACAATCCAGAAAGAAAACCGGAGAGAAATCTGAGCCCCTTGTGATGCTGCAAGCAAATGTTGTCTGTTGTATGATTTCTACAGTACTGCTCCTTTTCTACTTTTTTTCCATCATTTGAATGAGCTCAAAAAGGCTTATCTTCCTTGCAAGCAACGATTCTAGAGGGAATAAGACATACCTTCCCCTCTAAGACACCAAGATTCACCTACAAATGGAAAGATGCTGCAAAAGATCTCATTAATTTGATATAGACATTCAACCATAATCCAACACTGACCCTATTTAACAGAACTCATGCATTTTAAGTAGGAAGAAACATGTTTCTTATTTCTTATCTGCATTCCCAGGGAGGGACTTCATTTAGCTGGAGTCGAGAATATATTTCACAAATCTGAGACTCAATTATAATTTATAGCACTGGGTTCAGGCTCAGAATTCAGGCATAAATTGTCTATGAAGCAAAATAGAGAGAGATGATAAAGTAAATGAGTCTCAAAATTTTCTAGCCTATTTTAAAATTTCATTTTATTAAATCAGGGGCCAACTTGATAGTGTAATTGGTAATAACCGGTTGTCATTAAAACACGTGCCCGGTCTACGAGTGGGACACAAACAGAGTATAATCAGAGCAGGAGTATTAAAATGGTGCCATAAAGGACTCTCATTCCATTTATGATCACAGCTTGAGCAATATTCCCTTGAAGGCTAGTCCAAGAAGGCTTTAAGATAGCACAGTGTTTGTCACTTTAAAGGCAAGTAGGACATGTGCTAGGAGAGCTTTGCTTCTGGGCTGACAAGGCATCTAGAGAGCAGTAGTGGGCAACGTCTTCAGGTTACTATGGCCCAGGAAACATAGAAAAAGGCAGCCGTGCAGATAATTAAGCTGGATGGACTGCCTGCTACCAGAGCTGAGACCTTTAAGGTCTTAACCTACTTCATCTCACCAGATCCAAATTTTATCCCATAAAACCAAGATCACACAAAATGACAGTCAGAGTCATCCATGTGACTTCCAAGTCTGTCTTCTCGCTAAGAGGTCCCTAGTCTACCTCCATAAAACTCTGGAAAAAACTTTTCGCCTTCATAGGGGTCAGGCATTTTGAAGAAACTACAGTGGTTTCTGCCCGACCCCCTCCTCTGCCTATTTTTCCCACACTGTCTCTACATATCCTCTGAGACAGCAAAGACTGGAACTCAGCTATGGAGGAAAGCTTTCAAGACCCCGCCAATCAAAGAACAGATTTTTTTTTCTAATATTCACGAACCATTTACAGAAATCCATTATACAAGGGTCAGAAAGAAACACTGGATAAATGACACATTGCAGCATGAGTATGGATGATCTTTTCTGACCACAAAGCAACTGGGATAGATATTAATAACCCAAGTTTGAAACATAAAAAATACCTTAATTTAGTTCTAAGAACTCAAATAGCTTGGGGGTTAAAAATGAATTTTAAATTGCAATTACAGACTTTAGAAATTAATGACAATGAAAAGGAACACAAACAGAACTATTCTCAAGAGGAGAACCTACAGCATAAAATAGGATTGCCATCTAGTCAGCACTCACTGGTTCGTCCACCTGACTTTTAAAAAATGGAAACGCTTTTCAGTGGGTTGGCGAATAGCACCACTCAGAGCCTCTCTTCCAGAAATATTGAAGCTTCTAATTCTGATGAGTCAGTTCCTATACAGGCCTGGTAATTAAATATTGTATAGTTTAATTGCTTTTGCGATAAAGCAAAAAATGTACATGAATGAACGGAGCACTCAATCATCACATTTCTTAAAATCAGGAGAGAATAAAAAGGCACAAAGGTCAATCCAAAGAGAGCAAAAGAATGAGTTAAGGAGGATGACAAATGTGAGGGAGTGTCTGTCTGCTTCTCTTGTCTCCCCTCCTTTGCATTAATGGTAGAGGCATTAATGAGCTCCCTTGCCTTCCTTGGTCCAATTGGGTTCAGCCAGTGGTGAGCCCAGCAGGAGCCTGGAGGGAGGGAGAAGTCCGAGGCTAGTGGGTGTCCCCGTGGCCCCCTCACTGTGGACAGAGGGCTGGCATGGGGTCCTGGCTCTCAGAGAACCCTCTCCACTGGGCTCTGGATTCATAATTGCTGCTCCTTCCAGATTAGCTTCCGTGCTCACCCTGCCGCCAACTGGTTTCCTCTAGCCCCTTCACTAAACTCTCCTCCAATTGCCAATGCTGAGTTTGCCATCATTTTCCTGAGGGGATCCTGATTGGTACACTAACAATAACAACAACAGACTAACGAAAACAAGGAATCTGGGGCAGTGGTAAGTAGAAATGATCTCTGAATTAAACAGCACAACGCCAGTTTGTCTAGTGTTCTGTATAAACATTATTCAGGAAATTCATTTGAATATATTATTTCCTGAATAGTATTTGTTTATGATACATAAATAAATTACCCTAGACCTTTAGAGAGCTTTCTTTTATTCTTTAAAAGCTGTTTTCCCTCTCGGTGGTACTCACAACCTCCTTTCATGTCACTAATCTTCTTTGTGTGCTTTATTCTCTTTAATTTTACATAGATGGATATAAAAAAGAATATATTTGAAAAACTAAAAAACCCAGAAAAGTTAGAAATATATAGAAAAACTAGAAATGCTAGAGAAATAAATACGTGTATGTGCATATATAACATATACAAACAACCACATCCAAACAGAGAAAAGAAAAATTAGAGGGAAGAAACAAATAATGACATTAGTAATGTGAAAAGTGATTATAGTTACTACCATTGGTAGGACAAGCGGTTTTAAATTATAAAAGGTATAAAAGTCTAGTAAAATAAATTCTAAAATCTTGATGAAATAGGTAAATTTTCTGAAAACTTGACTCAGAGACTTTTTTCTTATGAAACAAATACTGAGCCTTTTAAATGTGGAAGAAACTCAAAAACAGTTTTTAAGTGTTTTTTACTGACCAGAAAATTATTTCATATATTCAAGGAATTAATAATTATTCTATAATTTTTCTCTTTCAGAAGGTACAAGATAGTTTCCTAGTTTATTAAAAAAGCAATGCCTACGTCACGGCCCTGCCTTTAAAATAATGAGATCCTATGCATTCTTAAAGTAAATAATGCAAAAATTCAAGAACAAGATACGAAAAATAAATCTGGAAATATGCTTATGTAAAATACATATATATTTATTTTAATGGCTGCACATGTGGCATACGGAAATTCCTGGGCTAGGGATTGAATCAGAGCTGCAGCTGTGGCCTACACCACAGGCACAGCAACACCAGATCCAAGCCACAGCCGAGACCTACGCCACGGCTTGGGGCAATGCCAATGCTGGATTCTTAAACCGCTGAGTGAGGCCAGGGACGAAACGTGCATCCTCACAGTGATAACATTGGGTCCTTAATTCACAGAGCCTCGACGGGAACTCCAAAACACAATACATTAATGGAGGGGAATTTTACACTTTTACTCCAGTCGTGTGTTGGGAAACTGGCTTTCTGGGGTGGCATTTGCTGATTTCTGGGATGTAAACTCCCCTACCATGTTGGTTTCAAGTTAGCAGTGGTTTAATATCAGGCTGACAAAATTCCTGGGAAAGTAGCCATTATTTCTTTTGAGCCTGTGTCTGAGTCAGTGGACTCTAGGCCCCATTGCTCTTCCACGCTGCAATCCCATTTCTGGGAAGGTGTGCTGAAAAGTCGCCTCCTGAATATGAAAATATAGAGGCACTAGTGTCTCACTGTAAATACTTCAATGACCATGTGTACAGTGCTGCTGCATAAAATTTGCTCCCACTGTACCTGCACACCTGCATAGTACACAGCTTCCTGGGCACCTTCAGTGCCCCTAGATGGATCCTATTCTCTGTGCATCAGTTTCTGCTTATGTAGTCCCAGCTCAGTTTTCAGTGACTCTGGGAAGTTTTCATTTATCTTCTGGCTAAGATACCGTTATACCGTTCTCATGTTTCTCATCACATTAATGGCACCATGTGATGATATTTTATTTCTGTGTAGGATCTATTATAGTTCTTTTGTTTTCTTCAGACATTCTGGTCACGTAGCCACCACATGTATCTTTTAAAAACTATGTAATCACATGGACATTTTTAGGCTGAAATAGAAAATTTTTCATCAAAAATTTAAATTGCAAAGGATGTTATTTCTGGTATATTGTAATTATTGATATTTTATTTTATTTTATTTTATTTTATTTATCTTTTTGCCTTTTCTAGGGCTGCACTCGTGGCATATGGAGGTTCCCAGGCTAGGGGTCTAACAGGAGCTGTGGCTGCCGGCCTTTGCCACAGCCACAGCAACGCGGGATCCGAGCCACGTGTGCAATCTACACCACAGCTCACGGCAACGCCGGATCCTTAACCACTGAGCAAGGACAGGGATTGAACCCACAACCTCATAGTTCTTAGTTGGATTCGTTAACCACTGAGCCTCAACGGGAACTCCCCAACATTTTAAAGTTAAATGGTTACATCCTTCTTTTAATTATATCCAGCAGGCTCTAACATACTCATTTGATGCCCGCAACATATGGAAAATTGACACCTTTTGTTATTCCCATTCCAATTCCATGAAATAATTTAATCCTAATACTACACATTTAGGATGTAAGCTCTTTTATTAATTATGCTTTTCTGTAACAAAGTACGTATATAGATATACATTTAATTTAAAAAATTCCTGTGATCCCAGTTCTAATTGTCAAATAACTTCTTCCAGGTTGGGTAACTGATCATCGTTGCTGTTAAAATTATTGTCAGTAGATACAGTTGATCCAAGCAAGTAAATATAATACAAATTAAAAATCGAAATTAAAAATCATCAGAAATGCATCTCAATCATTTGAATATGGTTATTTTCTCTGCAAACAGCTCAGGTATCCATGACTAATATGACATTGCTAGAATTATTCAGGCGTCTAAGTTAACACAGTTCCTTTAAAAAATTATCATTGTTATTTTAGAGTTAAGCAATAACATGCCTTGGTAATATATAAGTAGATATGAGTGAAAAGGTTTTATTATAGCAGACATCTCTGAATTATCCTCAAGCTTTATATTCCAAATCCCATAGTCATTCATCACCAAAACTAATTTTAAGCCAACAACTCAATTAGTTCGTACTTGAATTTGGTAAAAAAGAATCAGAAAACAACTGACTTGGAAAAAATTTGTTCATCAGATTCATTCATCTTCTGATAAGTACACAGAAAAAGTTTACCAAGATTTATCTGATGATCAATACTACGCTTTCATGGAGAGGTGACTCATGAAAAGTTGGGAAAATTTACATATTACTAATTTCATTACACTTTTACCAACGCAACATTTTTAATAAAACTATTTTATATCAGGCTATGCTTTAAATATACTTTAGTCATAATCTTGGAGCTATAGACTTAGTCATTCTATTTATAGAAAATAGCTACCATATACCATAAATGATAAAGCCACTCCTCTTTGTCAAACCAATTACCCAAATTAGATTTTTTTGTCCTCAAAAAAGCCTGACCTCATTTTAAAATCTGAAATCAATGTGCTAATGCACATTTTAAAGAATATTATAAATATGATCGGGAATAAAGTGAAAGATGCAATTCATAAGGTAGATTGCTAAAAAATTCCAGTGACTAAAATAATATAGTTCTAATACATTTATCTTTTTTATTTGTTTACAGAATTCTGTAAAATATCCATGCTGGAGTGTTCCTTGAAAAGTCCTCTTTTACCCTCAATTTGAATCCTCTTTTACCCTCAAATTTGCCAGTTTGAGGACAAATGTCCCATGAGACTGTGAGCTCCCATGAGACTCAGGAGAGACCACGTTAGCCACCCCTGCACCTCTGGTCCCTCTGCTAGTGCCCGGCATACAGCAACACAAATAAATATGTTGTTCACTTGCAGAAAATAAAGGTGGCATTGCAGAAGGGACTAAAAAAGTGGGAAATGATCGAATAAACCAAAAGTCTTATTTATGTAAAATTGTAAAGATTAGATTTTTTCATCCTGATTTTTAGCCTACCTGCCTCCCCAACACACCCACACAACCACACACACACCACTTCTTGAGTTCCCGATGAGCTTCCCCCAAACAAGCATAAATTCAGCCATCTTGATGGCCTGAGTCCCCCTCTCTAATATTCTTCAAGAAACCTTGTAGGTTTCCTATACTCACTCTGCTGTGGACGACTGTATTCCACCCGCCACCCCACCAAATTTGTATGTTGAAGCCCTAATCTCCAATGTGATAGTATTTGAAGGTGTGGCCTTTGGGAGGCTACTGGGTTTAGATGACGTCATGAAGATGAAGTCTCCATGATGGGACTAGTGCTCTAAGAAGAGGAAGAAATCAGAACGCTTTCTCTCTCTGCCATGTGAGACAGAGCAAGAAGGCAGCCTTCTGCACACAGGGAAGGGGCTTCTCCCCAAGAACCACATCAGCTCGCATCTTGATCCTAGCCTTTCCAGCCTCCAGAACAAAGAAATAAACACCTGTCTCAGGAACTACCCAGTCCATGGTATTCTGTTACAGCAGCCAGAGCTGACTAGGACACACTCCATCATGCTGTTACCTAGTCCACTACCGTCTCCACACTTCCCTGAGGGCAATGACAAGAGACACATGAACTTCTTCAAAACTGCTCCTGTGAAACAGTCACTGACTACCAAGGTGTCCCCACCCAGGATGTGGGATGGCAGACCGACAGGCTCCAGGGATCCCTGAGGTGGAAGAAAGCCCCACATCAGACCCCACAGGAGGCCGATTCCAACAGGGCTAGGAACTGACAGTTCCATATTGTTGAAAATCAAGGACCATGATTACAGATCTCTCTCAACTCACCCAACCCTTTGGGAGAAGAGCCCAAAGTGAGAGCTGCAGCTGTTTTTCAGGACAGTTCCTTTTCAACACGCCGTCACCTCACCCTTAAGTGGAGATGCTGTGGGGCTGTGGACGTCAGCTCACCAGTCCTGGTCCTCCCGTGTGACTCTGCCATGTTAATTACTCCTTCACTCTCCTGGAAATCCGGCCTCCTTGTACTTTGGCTCCTTCCCATTCATATTCAAATACATTCACTCCTCTCCACATCCCTCTGACTCCAATCAGTTTATCCTCGACCCTCCTCAGTAGGTTTGTGGAAAGACATTTATGCTCTGAGCTTCCCTTCTCCCTCGAATTTTTCCCAGTTGTGTCCTGGCTGCAAACCTACCCTCCCATTGAAACGTCTTTCACAGAGGGAAAAATAAGGGGGAGGGGTCCCCCGTTTTGCTAATTCCAATCTGGAAGAGATGGGAGAGCGGGGGAGAAACTCCCCTGCACATACTGCAGGGCTTCACAGAGGAGGCAGGAGCCCTGACACGTCCCTGAGAAAGAAAAACACATCAGCCTGAAAGAGATGAGAAGGAGCCGCTAGGGAACTGGAAGGATGCCTCTTGTGTCTGGAGAACGTCACACGCCCACGGTCACTGACGGAAGACATCTGTCTGGGAGGGGTCATCTGCTTCTGAGTTAGCAGGGACTCATCCGTTTTCAGGGCGCCAGTGTGCCCACTGCCATCCTGAGACCATTCATCACTGTAGCATCCTGGGAAGACCATCAGGATGGCACGCGGCTATGATGTCAAAGTCACGCCAGCTTCAAAAAACAGTCTGGGGCCTCGTGCAACAGGGCGGGCTGAGCTGACGTGAAAGCCTCGTGCCTCCCACTCCTGATGCTGTCTGACCCGCCTCAAGTGCAGCCGACCCTTGAACAACACAGGTTTGAACCGCCCAGGTCCACGTATACACAGATTTTTTTCCTCCTAGGGTAAATTCTTCTGTGCCTCACAATCCTCAGGAGTGAATCCTTGGATGCAGAACTGTGGACCCTAGAAAGTGTGGATAGGGACAGCTGACTGTAAGTTGTATGTGCATTTTTGACTCTGCAGAGTTAGCACCCCTAACTCCTGAGTTGTTCAAGGGTCAGCTGCACATAAAAATACAAAATAAGGAGTTCCTACTGTGGCTCAGCAGTAACAAACCCAACTAGTATCCATGAGGATTGTGGGTTCGATCCCTGGCCTCAGTGGGTGAAGGATCTGGTGTTGCCGTGAGCTGTGGTATAGACTGCAGATGCAGCTCAACCTGGCATTGCTCTGGCTATGGTGTAGGCCTGCAGTTGCAGCTCCAATTGGATCCCTAGCCTGGGAACTTCCAGATGCCATGGTGTGGCTCCCAAAATAAAAATAAATAAATGAGAGGTACCATTCTGTGTCTATATCTAAGTTCAGTATCAAAAGAGGTGCCAGGAATGAAAAGAAAACTAAAAACCAGAGCCGCTTGGCTAAAGCTGAAGCCCAAAGCAGGGGCAGATGTTTCAGAGCTGGAAACCGGCCTTCCCCCCGGGGAGCATGCCTTTTGATGAATCTAGACCCCAGGTTCTGTGCTAGAACCCAGAAGCAGTGGGGAGATGACTTGTGCTTGAGTAGAGGAGAGACAAACACTGCCTACCCGGGGAAACAGTGGCTCTAAGAGACCAAGAGTGATGGGAATTACCTAAGAGACACGTGCTCCATAACCCACCAACAGACATGGAGTCAGAATTCATACTGTGTGGTCAAGAGACACACACACCCACTCGGCCAAAAATTAACATGAAAAAATGGCCCTGAACTAGTGAGTCATATGAGGCCTGGCATATCACTATCCTTTTGAGACACAGTCGTGGCCCAGACCCGTGGGACGCTCAATGAGAGAAAACCACCACAAGAGGATCAGCAGGTAAGAAGAAAAAGAAAGAAAGAAAGAAAGAAAGAAAGAAAGACTTAAAATTCCAAAACCAAAAAGAATAAATTGATCTGAGAGAACATTTCGATGTGTTAAAGTGAAAAACCATGGGCTCAAGGTGGTGTCACATGCTAAAACCCATGATACCAAACCTAGATTTCATACCCAACTTAATTGCAGTTTTGACTTCCCTCAGGTATGTAATCTTAATCAACCAGTCTGTAATTTTCTGGTCAGCACCAGAGCGGTCACCTGCCATGAGGGCCCCCTCCATCGCCCTCCCACCCCTCCTCCAGGAAGAGGAGGGGTTTCTGTATGAAGAAACTGAAATCGCGTACAAGCCCCTGTGTCCTGGTGTTTTGAAGTAAAAGGCTTTTTCTTTAGCCTCCCAGGCCTCCCCTTAGTCCCAAAAGGCTGACTCAAGAGTTAATGATTAGGAAATGTTGGTAGAACTAAAAACTAGTTAAAACAGTCTCTCCATGATACTATGCCCTGCCTTGGTCCACTAACTTACTCTGACTTTTCACAAATGATTTCTTCCTTGCTTAATTGCTTTCTTTTACTAATGATTACTTCCCAGTTAGAGCTAAATTGCATGCCCAGTGTTTTCTTTTCCTTCGAAACACTCCCTAATGCCCCGTTCCTTCTGTGAGCGGTCTTCAAAGCAGAGAGAAGGTGAAGGTCCCACAACCCCAAAGAGGACCAGGACCTTCACCGGACCACCCGACTTTTGGCCTTGATGACTTTGACATGATCCATGGCAGGAGAAGAACGCAGGCACCCTAATCCTTATCCTGTTTTTTCGAGTTAAACCTATAAAACCCCTTGCCATCTCCTCTCAAGGGAGAACACAGTTTAGAGGGCATTAGCTTGCTGTGGCCTCCTTTGCCTGACAAAAGCAATAGAGCTGTTCTTTCGGCTTCACCCAAACTCTGTCTTTGAGGCTTAATTGGTGCCGGTGTACAGAGGCTGCATTTCAGTTACAAAAGCTTTGGTATCCCCTTTCCCCCAAGAGAAGATGACTCGGTCCCACATAACCCTTTCTCTGCCTTTGCCACCCTCCTGTCTATAGAAAGCCTTCCGTCTTGTACCCCTCCTCAGTTGCTAGATAGGACTCGGACCGATTCATGAATTGTTGAATAAAGCCAATTAGACCTTCAAATATATTCAGTTGAGTTTTGTTTCTTAACAGATTGGTGGCAGGATCAGGACAGAATCAATCTTCTGATGGCATTTAAGGACAACAAGAGACAGAGGCACCGTGCCCTTGAATCTCATCTCGAGGCCACTGACTTTCTCGCCATTTCCAAGGGTGGTTGGTGAGTTTTGCTCAGGGGGTCTCTACTCTTTTTGCATTTGAGCACCTGATCTAATCGCCTTTTCAAACTGTGATTCCCCAGTTTTTGAGTGGAAAACCCCAGCCCTTAATTCTGTCCCCAGATTCTACATTGGGAATTTCTGTAGGTCCCTACATGTTAGGAATCTTTTTTCCACTTCCACTTTGGGAACTGTTGGTGAAAACTTCAGGTCTCTATCTGTTTGGAATCAGTCTTTAGTCCTCATATTCTGAGAACTGCTGGTTCAACCCCTGGTTCAAATTTACCTGGGAATCAGTGGTGGCTGTTAGCAGAGCTGGACTGGGTCCAACTTGAGAACAGAACTGGGTCCGACTAAAGAACTGGACTGGGTCTAGGATGGAACTAGGTCCAACGTAGACTCTGCTAGGTCCAGCAGGAGGCCTTAGTGTGACAGTCAATAACGGCCTTGCTCAAAGAAATGGGATCTTTTACATCCAAAGAATTGAGAGCCGCACCTTCCACCACATCTGCTTATTCTACATTTAACAACTATAGTCCCAGAAGCTGTAGATATCCAACAATATGGCAAGATTTCACTAAACACCTAGTACTGCAATGGTCATTATGGGTAACATTTCGATTAGACAGGATTGTTCATTTAAGAAGTGCACTTGAGAGCAAGGAATCCCAAATTGGACAGATAGAATAGAATGCCTACTTTAATTGATATACGGAAGCTTACAGAAGCCTTCAACTCCAAAACAGCTTCATTAAAAGACTCATTACAAAAGGCTAATGAAAAATGAAAGACACAAGATACACCTGAAACAAAAGGCGATGAGACCGAAGTGACTCTTAGTGTCCCTTCGCCCTTCCTTTTTTTACCTGAGTACCCACATTTAACTAATTCTCTTGCTGAACTTATTTTCTATTCCAAAGAGACTACTAAAAAACTGGCATTTAAAATTTAAAAAACGACTTGAGATTGCAGACAAACCCTTTCATAGGTCTTTTAATATCTTGGTCAAAGACTGGACTTAGGGCTATAATTAAAGAATTCTCTAAACCTAATGAGGAACCCCGAAAGTTTTTTTGAAGAATTTAGTGTTGCTCATAGGACTTGGGGAGGTCCCACCAAATGGATACAGGAAGCCAGATGACAACCTCTCAAGGATGATATTCAAGGTCCTCAACAAGAACGGACTCAAAGAACGGTAACTTTTACAAGCCATTCCTAGAGTCCTCCCTGCCCGCACTGATGGTCTATGACTTAAACACGCAAACAAAAGAAGGATGAACCTGGCTCTTGGAAGCCCTCTTCTTTCAGCATTCCAGATTCCAAAAAATAAATGAGGTTACCCAGGCTGCTCGAGATGCCCTCCGTGTAAATGGACTGTATCCTGAGTGTAGTAGATCAATAAAAAGGCAGAAGATAGGATGGGAGGCCATGAGCCTGATCGAAGTCATGACTACAGCTGAACATTTTGAAAGGGCCCTGGAGCAAGACTGTAAACAAAAATCCACTAGGCGAACAACTCTACAGCTACCACAGCTCCAGGGCCAGAGACCTGAAATAACACCTAGGCCTCCTACGTTGCTTCCCCCAGGGCCCCATCATCAAAACACTGGTCCAAAGATCGATGACTCAATTGTAATCAACTGGGACACTGGAAAAGAGACTGTCCTCAAAGGTCCTATGCAAATTCCTCTCAACTGTCCTCACATCTACCTCTGGGGAGGGCTCCCCTGTGGGCCCCCTCCCACAGCTGACAGGGCTCTTGAGGGGTTCTCTGTGAAGGTGTTAGCGGTAATGTCCTTAAACAGCCAAGGGGAAATCAAAATTAAAATTAATGAGAAACTCTGCCAGACGCTAGCTGGTTCTGGAGCTGTGCTTTTTACTTTAAACCCCACCCTTAGAGAACAACAAATTCCTAGGCATAAAAATGTCCATACCGGGGTTATCTAGTAAAGTTCAGAGAGAATTTTTATCTCGATCAACACAAATGACTCTGGGAACTTTTACCAAAAAAAAAGCATTCTTTTTTTACAATGTGACCCAGCCCCAATCAATCTATTAGGCAGAGGTTTCGTTTCTAATTTCAAAGACCTAATGGGTTTTTAACCTTCAATGGAGACCTCACCTTAGAATTCCCTGGACCAACCGGAACCTGCTCTTTTGTCTTCCTCACTGTCTGTCCTTGATACAGAAGAATTTCAATAAAAAGTCCCCTGATTTAGTTGAAGTGCCCAAAAATTTGTGGGAAACTTCTAATACTGATACTGGAAAAGTAAAAAGTTCAGAACCTAATAAAGATTCAGAAAACGTATGGCTAAACTTTCTCTCAATATCCATTAAATCCTGAGGCCACATACAGCCTTATACCCAAAGGAGAAGACTTCATCGCCCAGCAGCTAATCATTCCCTGTACTGGTCCCTGTAACATGCTGATCCCATTAGTCCAGAAACCTAATGGACAAGGATGGAGACATTTGTCCAGGATCTGAGAGCTATTAATAAGATAGCTATGCACTGTTTTCCAGTTGTTCCAAATCTGAAGACCCTTTTGTCACAACTTCTGCCTGACTCAAAAGGGATCTCTGCTGTACATATTTGCTTAGCCTTTTTGCCTCCCCGTAGAACCCAAAGGCCAGTATCTATTTGCCTTTACTTGGAAGGATCAATAATATACTTGGACACTCATACCTCAGTTGCTCCCCGAGGCCCCTTCCTACTTCTCCCAGGTGCTCTTCTAAGATGTTAAGTACCCTCCAGTCCCCAGGAAATTGACCCTTTTACAACATGTAGATGACCTCTGCTGTGCTCAGTGTCCAAAAAGCCATCCATTAAAGATTCCATTCATTTAGGTCCTAATCTAAATGCTGAAGAAAGCCAGCTACCTCCAAAAAGAATTGAACCAAACCAAGAATTTCCTAGACCCACAACTAAGTGGCAGCTTTGTGGATTTCTAAGTCTGGATAATTACTGCAGACCATGGGTTGCGAACTTTTTCTCCTTGAGCTTTCTCATGCAATGAATTTGCTAAAGTTTCAGTCCCTGAAACTTTCCTTAGGAAGATAAACATGAGCAGTTTCTTATAAATCTGAAGCAAGTGCTCCAGGGCCACCTAATTATTCAAAACCTTTATTTGAGGAGGAAGGTTATAACCAAGCCCTGAGAATGCTCATGCAAGAGCATGGTGATAAACACGGCAATAAACATAAGCCTGCTGCCTATTACAGCACACTGCCTGGTTCAGTGGCCTGTGCCTATCCCAGCTGACTGAAAAGTAAGTGGAAGCCTCAGCAGATCTATCCCGAGGAAGTGATGTTTATTTATAAACCCCTCATGCTGTCCAAAGTCTGATTTCTGAACTGACTCAACTTTTCTCCAAAAGCTGACCAACCTCCCATGAGATCCTTCTGCTTGCACCTCCTAATCTGCATCTTAAATACCTCAATTTTTTTTTTGTACTTAAAGAATGTTTATTGCAACGTGATTTATAATTAGTTAATGTCCATGAAGACTTACATGTCTAACAATAAGAAGTGGGGTATTATGCTTTATCCCATAGCACATAATGCTGTACAACTTTACAAGTTGGATTTTCAAAAGGTACTTAAGACCATCATAGACCATTGTGAAATACTTATAATGTGGGTCTTTTTCAAAGAGTACAATATACCAACTTTGGACATATAGTAAAATTCCAATTATACGAAACAGAGACAAAGGTATTTATTTGAAATAGCACTTATATATGGTCCTAGTTAATCACCGTACTACCTAGAAGTTAAAGCACATGAAAATATAAGGCCAAATTTCACAGATACATATTTTATATCCTACCCCATAAAAAGAGGGTATAAGGTCCTTTTGTGGCTCAGTGGGTTAGGAAACTGACATGGTGTCAGTTAGTTAGGATATGGGTTCAATTCCTGGCCTTGCTCAGTGGATTAATCTGTCAGCATTGCCACAAACTATGGTATAGGTCACAGATGTGACTCAGATCCAGTGTTGATGCGGCTGTGGCATAGGTCTCAGTTGCAGTTCTCATTTGATCCCTAGCCTGGGAACTTCCATATGCTGCAGATGCAGCTGTAAAATACTGCAATATTTTTAATCCTACTATGTTACTACTTCTCCCTGGTGAAGGTGACCCCCCCCCCAATGCCTGTGAAGGAATAATATACCATTTTGTGACACGGTGTCCCGATTTACAAGACACCCTTTTAACCAATCCTGATTTGATCTTGTTTGTGGATGTGTCATATTGTAGAAATAAAAAGGGAGTTTTAAAGCTGGTTACAGTGTTACTACCCAATATGAACTACTCAAAATGGGAAACTTCCCAGGAGGTAAATCAACCCAACAAGCAGAGCTGCATGCCCTTACCCAAGCCATCCAGTTATCAGAAGACACATTGTTAATATTTACACTAACAGCCACTGTGCCTTTGAGGTCATCTATGATTTGGGGATGTTATGGAAACAAAGACATTTTCTTACATCCTCTGACCCCAATCAAAAACGGGAAACAAGTAAAAGATTTTATTACTGCTATTCTCTTACCTTCTGAAATTGCTGTCATCAAGACTGAGGCTTGAACTAAAAGGGCTGAACCAGAGTGTCGGGGAAATATCCTGGCTGGCTTTCATGCAAAGACAGCAGCAATGGAATCCACAAGGATTGTGGCACTTGTGGATGAATTTCATTTTGCTCCTGCAAAACATGGCCCCGTATTGCCAATCTTCTGCTGTCCTTGTCATTGGAAAGAGGGCGCCGCGAGTGAATCACAGAAATTAAGATGGGTAGACAATGGCTGCAAGTTAAAAAACTAGTTGGGACTATGAGAAACCCAAAACTTCTTGGGAAACACCATTTTTTGGTTGGTTTTTGCCTTCTTTTATTCACCCTGGTGCACTTGGGATGACTCAAATTATGAAGAGACATTGACGGGGATGTGTCTATAAACTGCAAAAATGGTTTTGCAAGGTCCACAACCTTGGAAAATTGATTTTTGCCCCAGACCTCCACCCTAGGGACTTCATTCACCTGTCACTCAGGCTGGATTATCAATATGTTCTTCTTATTATATGCATGTTTTCTGGATGGGTTGAAACCTTTCCCTACCACAAGCCTGAGGCCCTCACGGTAGCAAAGAAATTGTTAGAAAACGTGTTTCTCACCCAAGTGGAAGTCCCCAAGGTAACGCTTCCACAATCTGTAGTCATCAAGGCACCCACTTCACTGGGTATATCATACAAGTCTTAGCAAAAACTTTGTAAACATCAGAATTATCACTGTCCCTACCAGCCTCCATCATCAGGCAAGATCAAGAGAACTAATGAAACTGGCTTCAAGAAGAACAAGAACGAATAACATGAAACTGAATGAACTGATGAGGATGATTGTAATTTTTATGACATTGTCTTATAAGTAGTGTTGGCTCTTTAATGTTTTCCCAGATTTGAAAAAAAATCTGTTTTGCTTAAGCTATCAGTAATGTGGTTAAGATATACCTTTGTGAACAAAGATGAAACACTACTTTTCCCTCCCTGCCTGATCCTCCAGAATTCAGAAACTCTTCGTGAGCGTTCATTCTTATTTTCATGCTCCTTGTAATAGGGCATAATTAGAAACACTGGCTAAGGTACCAAAGCTTTGGCTAGAATGTCCTATTTGAGAGAGAGGTGTGCATAGGCTCAGATATCACCAAGCAGCTTGGAAGAACCACTTGGAAAAAATGATCTGGTTTCTTGCCTACGGGGTTTCAGCAAAGCAGTCTTAAAAAGAACTTATACAGTCATTAACTATCCTTGCTGCATTTATATAAACAATCAGGCCAAGTTAAATATAGACAAATCTGCTTTACTGTGATTATCTCTGATAAAAAAAATGAGGGTAATTGTGGGGAGAAAATTTATGTCAGCACCTTTGTAGATATTAGATCAGATGTTAAATTTTAGTTCTGTTAATTGTCTTTGAAGTTTTTTTTGTACACCCATTAGCTGGACTGGATCGTGACTTCTTCTAGTTTCCTCAAATATCTGGCTACAACTCACCAAATAGACATTTCCAATTTTCACCCACCCTGATGATTTAGAATCACTAAGAACAAAGGCAGCCCTCTGCAATTCCTGCCATGGCTTAGTGGGTTAAGAATCCTACTGCAGGTGCTCAGGTCACCGTGGAGGTGCAGGTTCATTCTCAGCGTAGTGTAGTGGTTTGAAGGGTCCAGTACCGCTACAGCTGCAGCTCAGAGTCAGTCCCTGGTCTGGGAACTTCCATGTGCCACGGGTACAGCTATAAAGTTTTAAAATTTAAAAAAAGAACAGAAGTTCCCGTCGCGGAGCAGTGGTTAACGAATCCGACTAGGAACTATGAGGTTGCGGGTTCGATCCCTGGCCTTGCTCAGTGGCTTAACGATCCGGCATTGCCGTGAGCTGTGGTGTAGGTCGCAGACTCAGCTCGGATCCTGCGTTTCTGTGGCTGTGGCGTAGGCCAGTGGCTACAGCTTCGATTAGATCCCTAGCCTGGGAACCTCCACATGCCGTGGGTGCGGCCCTAACAATGACAAAAGGCAAAAAAAAAAAAAAAAGAACAAAGGCAGTCCTCAAGCCCCATTCTGACCACTGATCCTACTGCAAAACTAGAAGGTACTGAGCCTGGGGTGCTCATCTCCCAGCTAAGGAAGACTTCACCTGACTGGTGGTCCTATACCAACCTGGAGGACTCCGAAACCAAATGACTAGGAAGAGAAGCAGCTGACACTGAGGGTGACTGCTCCCACCCAAGATGGCAAACCAAGACTTGACATTCTAGTTAACCCTGAAACTCGTCTTTGCTTTCTTCCCTTTCCCCTGGCATTGACCTGGAAAGATAACAGGCCATTGCGCAGGGGGCAATCTCAGGAATTTATGACAATTTTTTATTTTATAAAGTAATGACAAAATTCTAACTGACCTCGGCTCCAACAGGCAAATGGAATAATTTTTTGTGAATGAATCCATTAACAGTGCCACCTTAATGGAAATGGCTTGTACCCTGACAGGATTTGCCTTTGTCTGTGTGGTTACCATTCTCCTTGGGTCTATGGATGCCCAAACAGCTGTCACATAATCAGGTAATACCTCTTAGTTCATCTAACTGTGCCCCTGCCTGTTCTAGAAAGGACCTATCAGGAGGCATTCACTATTCAGGAATCATTCCCTTTGGCAGGGCCATAGTTCCCTGGTTAGAAGAAAACACAGATGAGAATATGATTTTGACTCATGAAAGTACTACAGAATCTGCTGCTAAAGCAATAGCTGCCCAGGAAAAATCACTAGATTCTCTGGCCAAAGCTGTTCTTGGTTCTCTTTTAGCTGAGCAAGTAGGTGTCTGTGCTATGGCCAACACCTTCTGGTGTGCCTGGATTAACACTTCTGGGGAAACTGAAACTCAGTTACATAAGACCATTGAGCAGGACACTTGACTTGAAAGGGCGACTTTTTCAGCAGGGTCTTTCTTTGATTGTTTTGGTCTTGGGGACCATGGCTTTGAGGTGCATTCTGTAAGGGGACAAAATTTTCCACCCCAGAATGTTTCTTTGGCATGTGGATTATTTCAAGCTGAAAACAAGCCCCACAAGACTCAGGAAGAACCTCTGATCTTGCTCCTAACTGCCTAAAAAAACGCAGATGGAGGACCTGTTTGAGGAAGGGAGCTCTTCCCAAAGACATCTATAGCATGAACCAGGTGTGTAGACAGAAATCTAGCAAAATCTGTTTGTTAAAATTCCCATGTGTCCCATTGTCTCTGCATGGCCCAGCATTTTTTTTTAACCAAACATTTACTTTTCCATTTCCCATGTCATTGCCTTCCTCCCCTTTGAGGTCCCAAACTGCTACCTCCAACATCCTCTTGCCTTTAGCTGAAGATGGTTTTTAAGGTGAAAGTTACAGCCATTTGGGGGACTTCCTCAGTTTTCCTGTGTCTCTCTCATATACACATATTATTAAACTTTTGTTTAATTTTCTCCTGTTAACCTGTTTTATGTCATTAATTCTTATACCGGCTAGAAGAACCAAACAAGGTGGAGGAAAAATCCCCTGCTGACAACTCCAAACATTGAGAATTCTCTTTATAATAATTAAAATAATCACTCTGGTGTGCTATATTCTCTCAAAGGCTTTAACTACCTGCTGCTAACTACCAAGCAAATGATCTCTCTAGGACTGGAATGTCAGAAAAGGAAAAGAATGATCGACTTAAAGATTGAGAACCTGAAGTCGTGACCTGTGAACATCACATTATCATATCTAGAGTAACAAAGTTGCCAGAACCTTAGAGCAGTTGCTGAGTGAGGCACCATGCCTTAAATTTTGATCCCATATTTCAGGCTTGAGAGCTTGCATCAAAAGGGGGAATTGTTAAAGAAAAAAAAACATGGGTCCCAAATGGCATCACTTTTGCTAAAACCCATGATACCAAACCTAGATTTAATACCTAACCTACTGCAGTTTCAACTTTCTCCAAATATGGAGAATTTGGAATTTTCTGGTCAGCACCAAAGAGGTAATCTGTCACGTGGGCCGTTTCCATACCTGGAGGAATAACAAGGTTTCCGTATGACAAAACCTTTGCCATTCCCTTCCTCCTAAAAGGAGATGACCTGGCCTAAAATAATACTTTATTTTCTTTTTCTAATGATTCCTTTGTCCCTCCCTCCTGTCTATAAAATCTTGCATTTTGTATCCTTCCTCTAAGTGCCCTCTGGTTGCTGGATAGAATGCTACCTGATTCATGAATGAAGCCAATCAGATTTTCAGATTTACTTGGTTAGAGTCTGTCTTTTAACTAAGAATGTCACCTTAAACTGTTCAAAGAGATAAAGGTAGGTACAAATCATTAGATTATAACAGCATACACACACACACACACACACACACACACACACACACACAAAGTTGTTTTGCACATACAATATGTGTACACACACACATTATTTTGCAAAAGAGGCAAAGAAACTCCACATTAATCAAAACAGAGAAATCAAGGCACTGGTTGAAGAGCCAAAGATAATTAGTCTATTAGAATAAAAGTATGAAAAAATCACCTGAAATGCAGGCTCAGAAACAAAGATCTGGCAAATGTGAGGGTCTAAGTAATAGGGCAGGAGAATGGAAATGTCCACTACATATTAATGGGAGTTTTAGGATCAGAATAAAAAGGGAGAAGGGTGATGTCTGAAGGAATGACAGTGGAGAAATTTCCAGATGTGAAGAATGATATAATTCCTAAGATTTGCAGCAGCACAGTGAGTCCCAATCAGTATAAACTACAGATATAGCACAGTGAATCTGCAGAACATACAAAGAGAAATATTTTAAAAATCACCAAAAGGAAAAGGAAAGATGATCTAAAATGTAGTGGCAGTTAGACAAAGGCACATTTTTCCTAAGCAATGAAAGACTCCAGGAGACAATGTAATGATATATTCAAAGTGCCAAGGAAAAATTGAGCAACTACCCCAGAATTATATACTTAGCAAGTCTGTAATTCAAGAGCAAGGGTTAACTTTCTGAAATAACAAAGACAGAGCTTTTTCCACTCTGAATAGTTTACAGATTTTTTTTTCAGCGCACGGGATATTAAATCTAGAAGTAAGTTGGATTTAAGGCACCATATGAATCAAAGAAGCTGGCAAATGCTTTGGTTCATCTCAATGGGAACTGACTGTAAAAACATTGATAAATGACCAGACTTAGAAGTTCACAAAAAAAAAGGAAATAAAATGTGGGAGACAGAGGAGGGGTGCTGGGCATTGTAAGCCTCTTGTATTGTTAAAGAACAATGCAGAGATTAATGAGTTTTAGTGCTTGTAAAGTGAACTATTTTTAGTGAATTTTACTAAAAAGTGTTAACCAATAAAATAATTGAAATAGAATTCATTACTTCCTGGGGCTGGAGGGGGAGAGAAAACAATAAAGAAAATATGACTGAACCATTATAAAGAAGAATGAAAGAAGACCAAAAAAAAAAAAAAAAAAGGCATGCCAGGCCCTTTCAGCCAGTCCTCCCTTTTGCAGGGTGTCTTCCTCCTGCCTACCTGCCAGTGCTTTATGGAAGTGCTAATGCCTCCTGGAAGGACTCCTCCGCCCCCGTGGTCTCCGCTGCAGACTGGCTACATCTCCCGTATCTGTTCCCAGAGCCCTCTTACTTTCCCTTAAAAACCCTTAAATTGCTGCCCTATAAGTGCTTCTAGTAGAGTATTATCTAGTTGTATTCAACCGTGTCCTGTGTTCTTTAATTTGCGCTCCCCACTGCAAAGTGGAAAAGATAGAAAGGAGGCCCAGCTGTAAGTATCAGACAGTGTCTGCTTATAGTGATTTTAGTCTCCAAACAGAAGGGGCAGGGGGCAGGGGGTGTCCTGGATGGGAAGGTAAGCAAAGACCTTCTTCCTGGAGGACCAAAGCATGGGATGAAAGGAAGTTGGGGCTGAGCTATGCTCAGTGTACAGACCCATCCACCCAGCACTTTCGACCATAAACTATCCAACAGTCCAACTCCTTCAAATGACAATGAAGGACTAATACATTGTGGGTGGGGATAGGATAGAAGAGACCTTGCTCACTGATCAAAATGGAAGTGAAGAGAACCAACTGGTAATTCTTTTACCGTCTAACAATGCTGTGGTCACAGGGTTGCTGCACGTGGCCATACAGGGGTAGGCAGCCATTCACAGAGACTATGAAATACATTGCACCCTTAGAGGTGTGCAGTGTACAATTTGTACATCGTTCAGGCACTGACATAATAAACCCTGTTCTAATGGGCTGTATCCTGACAGAGACTCTTTCCCTGACCAAATCTGAGTCAGGCTCCTGAGCCTATTTCTTCACTAGGCCTCCACCTTGGCCTATAAGAAGTGCAACATTTAGCACAAACAGTTTTGTCCATTCCCCCTCCCTTCCCCACACAAACATTGAGACCTGAACAAATACCAGCACAGTCTCTATCAGCTCAAGATTATGTTCCCATGATGATGACTCCGGTGCCCTTTAAATGCCTGCCTGGGAAAATCAGTGCCACCAAAAGAATTTGTTTGTTCCAGCCTAACCCTGACTGTAGCCCCACTACCTCCTTTTTCTTAAGAGCATTTATTTAGCAGGGTTGCTATTATACATTCTTTCCCTTCTTCCTTTAGATGTAAGTCTTCTACCACTCAGAAATGTCTCCTCAAGGTCTTAGAAGCCATCTCCTAGATACAGGCATGCTAGGAGATACTCCTGTCTCCCGGTTTCTGTGGAAGGGTAAGACCCTAACCTCCATGGCTGCTTTGCTCCAGTTTGCAAAATCACCTCCTGCCTTAAAGATATGGGAAGTTTGTTTCTCCTCCAGATAAGCACCAAATAACAAAATCAGGGGGCCTACTTGTGTAGCCCAACCCCCCTTAAAATCCCTATTACCTTTCTCCCAGCACATGCCACATTTAAAAGGCCTTCTGCCTTTGGTTTTGGCAGAATTGCGTTCAAGTTACACTGTGGTCTCTCCTCTACTGCAATAGCACTGAATAAAATCGGTTTTATTTCCTTGAACTAGTATCCACTTTTGCTTTGTTTTGACAGCCCCAACTGGACTGTAAGTTCCATCAAGGCAAGGACATGCCTATCCTGTACAATTGGCTATCATAAGAGTGAAGGCACTCAATAAATATTTGTATAATGAATAAATGGGTATAAGATTTTTTTCCACTTGATTTGGATTCTGAGAATGACTTGCTCTCTTTAACCACCACCTTGCAAAAAATACAGTACTGGATAAACTGATCCACAAAGAAAATCGACTGCAAATAAAAAAAGTGGAGTGATCTCATTGTTTTAGATTCCTTTTATTTATTCAATAAGCTATGTGTGAGTCATGCAAAACGGTCTTTAGCTTCAAGCCTTCTTCAGTGATTTCCTCATTGTAAGAATGAACTTATACAACGATAGAGCAACAAAATTGCTTTGACACCTAATGTTGAAGAAAGCAAAAATATTTATTTATTGTGTTACAAGGGTAGGTAAAATATTTCTAATCACAATCTGCCAAGAACTGCAGGAATTATTCATACCCTGAGCTAAAGAGCCACAATCAGCTTTGGTGTTAAATGAAATTTCATTTGTGATTACTTAGAAATAAATCCTTTGGGTAAGACAAAGATTTTATTTATAATTCAGTTTGTGCTTTACACACACACACACACACACACACACACACAATGAATACAAGCTACTACCACATGATTGTCTTCTCAGCTATTAAATACATGGAACTTATCAAAATGGTGTACACTCTGCAAAAGGATTTTAACATTAAAATATATCAACTCTTGTGAGATTGCGGAGGAATGGAGAACACATTCTTAGTGACAACCATGTACAGCCATCCATTTGAAAAGTAATGTGACTTTATTTTTGCAAGCAACAACTTTTATCTAAAAGTCTAAAACAAAAAGTCAAGTAATCTCCCTACCTGGGGATTTAGCCTTATAAAGCAACCCAGAAGAAAGAAAAGAAGAAATATATGAGATGTTCACTGCAACGTTATTTGCAATATCACGTAACAAAAAAAGTTGAGATTGAGAGAAGACAATCTCAAATTATGAAACACCAGCTTATGCGAGCACTTTACAACTATCAGAATGCTTACTATAAAGATGATGGAGCAAAATACAAATATTTGAAATAAGTAGAAAACCAGGGAGCAAAATTATATCTATCCTATGATTATAATCTTATAGTGATTACGAATGTATGTAGACCTGGAAAGGGATACAGAGAATTAAAAATACTTTTAATTCTGTAATTATTGTCATTGTCACTGTAGGATTTTTAGTACTCATAAAATCTCAAGGTATGCACACAACTTTTGAAAGATGAGCGAGACATCCTATAGGGTACAGATCTTGACCAAAGCACAAGAGAAAACTGCTAAGGCAGTATGCATAGCACGGGCTCTAGAACCGGAATCAGAGTGTTCAAAGTCTGGCTCTGCCACTGACTAGGTATTTTTTGGCAAATTATATAGCCTCCGTATACCTTGATTTCCCCATCTATAAAATGGCAATCTTAACAGTATCTATTTGTCCTTCCTAGAGTTACCCTGTGTATTAAATTAGGAAATGCTTAAAATGGTATCCGGAGCGTGATGGATAGCTCAATGTTGGCTAAGTATTATTTGATTATCAAAACCCTTCTTAATATAGAAGGCCCATTACAAATCTCTGAAGCTTTCATAAATAAAGCTTCTATCCCTGAATCACTTCACATGCACCATAACTTAGTCCCTTAAATATATTTGGACACTTCAGTGTTTTCATTTTGCTTTTATATTATAATGTTAATGAAATATACATGCATATAATTTTTCACCTAATAGCAAGCATTTGGCACAAATATTTCTTTCCACACAAGATGATTCTCTAGACATAAGTCATGGAAGGCAATTCTCTGATTGTCTAGCCTGGTGTCTAGGAGAAACGCCGAGTTCTTCTAAAGTCTGTGTAGGAAAAAGACTTGGAAAGTGTGATCATGAAGAAAATGACAACTTTAGCTAATTATGCACCATGCATCAAAAATCTACCATGGGAAATGTGAAGATGAATTAATGCTGGCTATTACTCTCTTCCTTATAAAAATTACCCCAATAATATGACGAATTTACAGAGAGGCCACCATCATAGGAAGGTGACGGGCTTCCTCCATGGCTTGATTACAGCTCGCTTTGCCCTGCGCGTTCACAGAGTTCCTTCTCCTCACATGCCACCTTTATGGATTCGTGGTCCTCCACAGTCTCATCTATTTCCTCCAGAAGGAAGACTCGGAAATCTGCTTTTGTAGCTTCTAAAACCCTCTACACTGGAGCCCTGTGACTGGGACCATCTCTTCCATTTGGATTGTCCTCTAACCACCCAATCCCTCTGCCCAGCACCAAGGAAAGACTCTGGAAGGCCTGTCAAGGGAAATCTTGATGACAAGGAACTTTAGGGCCAATGTGTAATGAATTCCAGTCCAGCCTAGAGTAAGGCTGTCGCTTCATGTTTATGGTCTTCAAACTGGGCGTGCATACATTTCCTTTTTCACAAATGTTCCTCCAACCCACCCCCCCCAAAAAAAAACCAAAGGTATAGCTTTCCCCAACATGGACGTTACATTCACCATGGATATAAAGCTGCCCAGGAAAAAAAGGGTTAGTTTGAGCATCTCCTTCCTGAAGCTTTTTATTTTAATCCAGGCACTTTGGGAACAAATTTTTTAGAACAATTTTTGTAAGGGCAAAACATGGAAACAGAGTCAGAAATGAGCATTTTAGCTAATGTTGCTGTGCTCAGTAATGACATACTAGTGAATGGGGAGGTAAAAAGCGAATAGTTTTTTTTTGTTTGTTTGTTTTTATCCTCCATACTCATGACATGCAGAAGTTCCCCGGACAGGATCAAACCTGAGCCACAGCAGTGACAATGCTGGATCCTCAACCCCCTGAGCCACCAGGAAAATCTAGAAATAATTTTTAAATACTTTGCCTCTTCTATTTCCCAGCTGATGCCAAATGGCATATGGCTCCTGAGGGAGACTCTCACAAGAGCAAAGCAAAGAGCTTCCTACAAACTATCGGTGGCAGAGGCCCTTATTTCAACAGCAAGAGACGTGTGGCAAAGCTCGAGGTCTTATCTATGTAATTATCTCAGAAGGAGAATTCAGAAGTGAGATGGTTGTCTCAGCTACATGTGTTAACACGCACTGTATGAACGTAAAAAAAAAAAAGGAAGATAAAATTTTCTGACACAGAGTAAAACTTACCTGGCTAGTTGATTCATAAGTTTGGTTAAAAGTGACTATTTTACCAAGTAAATAATATAAGTGAGCTGAAATTGATACTTCTGAAGTTTTTGATAAAAATACTAAACAGCATAAGATTAAAAAATACTGTATCACATTATCAAAGGCACACTAAGTTAACAATATTTCAATCTTATCTTTTCTAACTATCAAGAGAGTTATAGAAAGTGTGTCTAAGTGAAATAGTAACAGGTATAACTAACATTAATTTAGGAAAGCCTTTTTTTATTATGCTCAGAAACTAGAGAAATGAATGGGCTAATCAAGTCCTTTGGAAAGGCAGCTGGTTTCTATACCTTCAGAAATAAATTGAAGGAGAGTCTAAGCTAATTATCAGATAATAAAACCTTAAAAATAATTTTTGTGATTTTTGACATGGACCCTAGAAGGAGTTTAAAGAATTGAGTGACTTCTTACATGTCATTCACAGATTATTACTATAACTGTGTCCCCAAAACTGAACACAATTAAAGCTGAAATTTATTCTTGATACTTTAAGTTATGGAAAAAAAATTTAATGTGAAGGGCTTATACTAAAAACTGTCTCAGTCTAGCAATAAATATGCATCCATGGGCATATGAACATCAGAGAGATAAATGCCCCTTCCTACTCACTAAGAAATATAGTTCTAATACATTTTATATTTTTCTGATAAAGATTTATAGTACATTTATGAGGTGATCTATTGTGTACTAATCATAATTGTAACAATACATCGATTCAGATTTCGTAATATATAGAAAAACTTTGTTCACAAGGAATTTAAAAAACTTAATTCCTTAATTACATACATATTTTTGTTGCAGCAGAGTATGACACAATGATCAACAAATAAGACTTTCCTGCATAAAAATGAATATTTTATTACAATAAAATTCAATGAAATCAATGAAATGGAAATATGAGTTCTGGGGGAAAAGAGTAATACAAATGTCCAATTGTTAAAGGAAAACTTTCCAAGTATTTTATAAATCATGACGATGACTAATTAAGTACTATAACATTTAGATTCCACTGGGTATACATTTTAAAACAAAATAAGAGTTTTACTGTAAAATCTCAATACTAATATAATAAACGGTATACTCTGCAACCGTTTGGACTTATGAAGAATATTTTGTGAATGTCAATTTAAAAGTGCAAAAGGCTACATAGGTAAAAAAAATTCTTTTAAGGAGGACTCGTGTGAAAGAGCACAGAGAGGGGACCACCACTGCAGAGAATATCCAGAGAAATACACACAGCCTGGACTGAGAGACAGATAAGGACAGGGCAGCTTAATCCTGACAGAATACTTTGAGTGTCCGGAGGGAAGCACAGAGGATGGTCCCCGAGTGAGAGGCAGTCTAACTTCTCTGAAGAAGAGAGTAGAGAGAGAGGGTAGAGAATGAGGTTCTAGAGAATTATGAGCATTGAGGTAGAGTGTCTCGACTTTGTACGGCAGACATTATGAAGCCACTCAAGGCTCTGGACTTGGGGAGGAAAAGCACTTAGCAGTACTGAACAGACACAGGTGGAAAGTGTGTGTTTAAAGAGCCTTTAAAGAGAAAATGCCCAGTTGGGCCCCCATGGCAAGAAACCTGGAAATATGTGGTTCCAAATTACAATCCTCTCAGGCTCAAAGTGATCTTGGGAGGAGTGTGTTATGTGTGTTTGGGGGTTCTGTGTGTGAGTGTATAAGAGTGTGTGCTTGAGAGAGCTGTGAGTGTGTGGGGCTGAAAGAGTGAGTGTTTGAGAGAGTTGTGGTGTGTAAGGGTGTGTGAGTGTGTGTGAATGTATGAGTATGTGAGTGAGTTTGAGAGTGTGTGTCTGTGAGAGTGAGAATGGTGAGTGTGTGTTAGAGAGCGAGAGAGAGAGAGAGCGTGTGTGTGTGTGTGTGTGTGTGTGTTGAAGGTCAGGACAGGCCAGGGCCAGAGCCATGAAGATATGGATTTCACTGCTCAGACTGCATCAGGCAGTAAGAGCGGAAAGGAAGCAGAGGGTCCAGGACTGGCCTCTTGGATGTCAGGCCCGTACCTGTGCTTGGAAGAACCCTGCACTGCTGTCACCACCTTGAAACTCTGAATGATTTTTTCACAAAGTTTCCCACATAATCATGTCTCACTGGGTCTCACAAATAATAGAGCCAGTCCCGATTTTCTTCCTCTGTCTGACTTATTTCACTTAGTATGAATTTCTAGGTTCATCTATGATGCTGCAAGTGGCACTACTTCATTATTTTTTATGGCTGAATAATATTCCACTGTATATATCTTCTTTACCTCTTCCTCTGTTGATGGGCATTTATCTTGCTTCCATGTCTTGGCTATTGCAAAGACTGCTGCAGTGAACATTGAGGTGCATGTGTCTTTTTGAATTATGGTTTTCTCTGTATATATGCCCAGGTGTGGGATTGCTGAATCATATGGTAGTTCTATATTTAGCTTTTTAAGGAAGCTTCATACCATTCTCCATAGATTTCATATGAGATCACTAATATGTGAAATTCAACAAAAATTAACAAAAAGAACTTCTACAACAAAAACAGACTCAAAGATTTTGAAACCCAATTTATGGTTTACAAAGGGGAAATGTGGTGCAGGGGGATAAATTACAGAGTAATGTAATACAGACAGGTGACAAAGACCTATTGCATAGCAAAGGGTCATCTACTCAATACTGTGTAATGCACTATATGGGAAAAGAATCTGAAAAGGAATGGATATATATATATATATATATATACACATGTATAACTGATTAACTTCGCTGTGCACCTGAAACTAACACAACTTTCCAAGTTAAGAAAAAAAGCAATAAAATTTATTTTTTATAAAAGAGATGATTTTTTTCTTTCTTTCTCTTCCTAATTTTCTTGAATGGATGCAGAATAAAAAGTATTTTTCTAAAAGTTGGACGTTTGCTTGTACCACATTATAGAAAGGTATGCTGGAACAAGGGATGGGATGTTTTTGTGTTCCAATTAATAGTACATTTTTCTTTTATTTAAGACATGTTCCTTTTATTTAAGGATTTATTGAACTGCAGGAATGGGTTCAAGATAGATGGATTTGTCTTCTAAATAGCTCATTGGTATCTCACAATGAACAGATACTTTTATGCAATGAACACACATGTGCTCATGTGCTTAAAAAAAAGATCAAGAGAAAGGGAAAAAATTAAAACTCTAAAATGTAATTTGATTCTTTTCTTATGAATGTACATAGGTGTATATAAAATATCACAAACTATTCATTTTTTTTTTTGGCTGCACCTGCAAAAGTTCTTGGGCAGGGATAAAATCCAAGCCATAGCTGCAACCTGCACCACAGCTGTGGCAATGCAGGCTCTTTAATTCACTGTGCCAGGCTGGGTTCTGAACTCACACCTCCAGTGATCCAAGCCACTGCAGTCAGATCCTTAACTCACTGCACCACAGCAGGAACTGCTCACAGATCATTCTTCATATGAGTTTTAAAACCACAATAGGTTTAAATTTTCAATAAATAAAGGTATGCAACTCAACTCTAAAACTTAATAAAAGACCAGCAGAAGTGACTTCTTAGCTAATGTGTATGGTAAAAAAGCCATTGAACCCACACTCCTACCGTCTCAGGCCGAGCCCGGCCATGTCTCCCATTCAGGGTGGCTCTGACCCTTGAGTGGGCAACTGCATGTCTGAGGGTATTGAATCAAGGGGGAAGGAGATTTCATGCTCAATTACTCTGAGAGTCGGAGCCAAATGGCCAGGATGTGTGGCAGCCCCTACCTTGGATAACACAAATGCTGAATTAGGTCATCACTGAGGGGGCTGGCTGTTTGCCATCAAAGTGTGGGTTCACTCCCTGCAATGTGAAACAACTGAATGTGAAAAATCCTATCCAGGCTCTAGGTATTTAATAAAATAATTGTCTTAGAGACAGTAAGACACATTTGAGTTAAGTTCCAATCAAGTAGAGACAGAGGTCCAGTCTACCTTTTGAATTAAAATATCCACAAAAAGATATGAAGTATTACACTTAGAATGGATAAGCAATGAGGTCCTACTGTACAGCACGAGGAACTATATCCAGTCTCTTGGGATAGAACATGATGGAAGACAGTGTGAGAAAAAGAATTTATGGGAGTTCCAAACATGGCTCAGTGGTAATGAACCCAACTAGTATCCATGAGATTGTGGGCTCAATCCCTGGTCTTGCTCAGTGGGTTAATGATCCTGCATTGCTGGGAGCTGTGGCATACATCACAGACACAGTCTGGATCCTGTGTTGCCGTGGCTGTGGTGTAGGCCAGCAGCTGCATCTCTAATTCAACCACTAGCCTGGGAACTTCCACATGCTGTGGGTGAGGCCCTAAAAAAAAAAAAAGAATTTATGTATACGTATGACTGGGTCACTATGCTATACAGCATAAATTGATACAACATTATAAATCAAATATATTCCCATAAAAATAAAATAAAAATTTTTAAAACCCCACAAAATATCAACATGTCTAAAATAACAACAACAACAAACACTGAAGTCCTGAAAAATGTCAAAATTAAGAAACACAAGGGACTGCCTCTCAATAGCATTAGTAAACAGCTATCCATTTGTCCTTAGGAGGTATTTCCACCAACCCCAGCACTAATGGTGTCAGCACAAGGAGCAACTCATTCCCCATGGGCTTTGCCCTCTGGAGCAGCAGAGTCTGATGCAGAGAGTGAAAGGGCATGGCTCCACCCAGGGACCCTAGGCTCACATCACCCAGCACATCAACGGTCCAGCGGCCTTGCCCACTGGAGGCACCTTTCTGTTTGTGATAGAGCTGAGATTTCTGTAAGGACACCTGACAGAAGGTAGCACAGCACATCCTGGACTATGCAACCTTCTCACATAAGGTGAAGAACACAGCCGTTCTGTTTTGGGAAACCCAAGTTAAATCCCCCTTTATAAACCTGAAATCACATTTACAATCACCATGCCACTAATGATTCTCTTTCTTCCAAAATAAATGGAATTAGCAAAAGGTGACAGTTTCCTATTTTTTTTAAAGTCATTTTTACCATCTGGGTATCACTCTGTCTAGAAAGCAAATAATACTTGCTGCAACAAGTAAGGAGAATGCAGTCATTTCCAAACTCCTAAGAGAAATTCTCTCCCTCATTAAAAAACAGATTTGCTTGCTTTCTCAATGTTTCCTTCAGAGAAAACTTCCTCATTGACCCTGCCGCCTCACATGAGCCAGCAGAGGGCTGAATGCTGGTTGCCACAGTCCACCCTTTTGGCTCATGGAAGGTAATAATGGGTTAAAACACACTCTCCCCTCCCACTGAAGCATTTTCCCTGTTGTACCCATACAGCTGGACCTCCGTAAGGAATTTTTTTTTTGTCTTTTTGCCTTTATGTAGAGCCGCATCTGCGGCATATGGAGGTTCCCAGGCTAGGGGTCTAACAGGAGCTGTAGCCGCCGGCCTTCGCCACAGCCACAGCAATCCGGGATCCGAGCCGCGTCTGCAACCTACATCACAGCTCATGGCAACGCCGGATCCTTAACCCACTGAGCAAGGCCAGGGATCGAACCCGCAACCTCATGGTTCTTAGTCGGATTCGTTAACCACTGAGCCACGAAGGGAAATCCACATAAGGAATTTTGAAAGGGAGGAACTAACCAAGGAAAGAACATCATCTCTGACTTTGGCAAGGTCTTGTGGAAACAAAGGAGAGCCAGGGGCCACACACACTGGGGTTATAGTTTTTCATGTACTGCCTCTGGTCAGAGAATGACAGAGTATCCCAGATTATTAAGGATGGAGAAAATCTCATGTTAGGTCAACATTTAACACCAGGATTAAATGCCCAGTAAGTGCAGAAATTAGACAATGTCCTCAATCCAACCTTTCCAGCTTTAAGAACTATATCACAGGTATGTAAACTACAACAATCATAATGGAATGTAACTAGTCCATACCTATCTCTAGAGCCTTAAAAATATTTAGGTCCTTTCAACCAGCTATTCTACTACTATATTTTATAAATAACATGAAATAGTATGTAATAATATGAAAGCCGTATCCCTAAATCCATTTACATAGTGTTACATATGTTGCAGAAAACCTGAAACAGTCAACGAATCCAAAAAGAAGTACATGATTTGTTGAATTGCAAACTATAAAAAGATACATTTTCATCACTAAATGAATATCTATTAAGAGCTTAGAGTAAGACAGGAAGATTCACATGTTGCAGTATCTAGCGAAAAGTCAGGATACAGAAATTTATGTACAATCCTAAAAGTTGAGGAAAGATACCTGCTAAAATTAGATGAAAAAAAATGTTGACATTGGTTATTACAAGGTGGTAGCACCAAGAATGATTTTCTTTTCTTCTTTATACTTTTCTGAGTTTTCCTATTTCCTAAAATGAGCGTGTTTAACTTACAATTAGGAGAATTACTTGAAGAAATTATTTTGAAAGAATCTTCAGTAATGTATCATTGGTTAAAGCAGCAGCAATTTTAGGCTCAGCCATAAAAAATGTATTTTTCACATTGTGTTTTTCCATCAGTCCTATTTTACTGCATCATGTGAATTTGCTGTATCATTAGAGACTATTCAATTCAGCTAAACAGAAAAGAAAAGCAGATAAAATGGATGAAACACATAAGCAATGCAAAGCATAAATACTGAGTTAGCAAGTAGCTGTGAGCCACAGGAGAAACTCATAGTGTGTGTTAAGTATAGGTGATGATTAAGTGAGTGGTTTGAGAGGCATGGACAGAATCCACAGTATGTGCTAAATGCTGACAATAAATAGAAAACTTACAGTGGTAGAAACAGAAAATGGAACATACAACAGCACAAATGTAAATGTTGCTCATAGCTAGGAGTGGGTGGACAGACCAAGTTGTGAACTGCTGGCTAGGTCATCCTTGACATTGACTGCTCATCAGTGACATCTACTGTGTCCCTGCTCTGGCTCCACTTGCCCAAGAAGTATAATTTAAAAACTCCCTATTTAGTGGCTATTTGGCAAGCTACAGCCATGTGTTAGCCATACTTGCCCCCATGTTTCCCTGACAGAGCAAAGGTGTGTCAGTGTCCCCAGGCATCTTCAGCCTGTAGGTCCCCTTGATCAAATCGTTGCCCTGGCCATCGCTGGGAAGGTTTGTTTTGATAGTGATAGGACACATCAACTTTACTGGCTCATGATTCAGGAGTGTGGCCCAACCCACTGATTTCCTATGCTAATCTACCCCCATTGTTTCTCCCTTGTCTGCATTTTAAGCAGGTTTAATAAACTTGGGGGATTCAAGCAACTTAATTTGTGTTTGAGCCTTTCTATTTAGAAACTTGTGGAATATTTTGCCTGGCAGGCACTTGCATTGAGGTCATTCCCTGCACTGCCTATGGAAAGGGAAATGTTCTCTAGTCCAGTCTTAAGAATGATACTTGACACAGACTCAACTTTAGGATTTAATGTCAACTCTCAGTGAACCTCGCAGCAGTCAGAAACCAAGACTGGACCTAGATCAGGAAGCAATAAATAGTTTATACAGAACAACCCTTTACAAACTTGGTGGAATTGAACAAGGTAGAGTGGAGTTTGGAACATGGAGGATGGCATGTGAAAAGAGGATGGGTGTGCAGATGGGCCTTGTAAGCCATGAGAATGCCCCCAGTTGGGATGGTTGGCAGAGGGGCCATTTCTTAGTTTATCCTACAGCTGCAAGCTTTCTGGTCCTTGGACAGACTCTAGAAGATGAGGACCTGAAATTATTCTTGTTATAAATACATCACTGACCATCTGAATACTTAATGAGAAATAATTCTCAACCCATGGCTTCCCTCACATCAGTGTATTTCATTGTCATTATTCTTCTGAAAATCCCTTGAGTTTATCAGGATTTAGTACTACCATGAAGAAATTAATTCTCCCTCCCCCTTCCTACTATGACTGTAAAATACATTTCCTCCGCAGTGACCATGGATATGTGAAGCCCATGTCTGACTGAGCAACATTTATTTGCTTTTAATCCACTAAGCATGGCTTCTTTTCTCCTCAGATTAACTCTGAAGTATTGAATATCTACCATAGTTAATAATAGTCCCTATATTAGAAAACAAAGCAATACACAAAACGCTCCAAGGTTCAAGATATGTTGCAGGTATGCTAGCATATTCATTGTAAGAGGTACCCCTGAACAATGAGGTGGCCCTGCCTGAGATTCTGTGAGATGCATGTGCTTGGAGCCTGGTTAATTGTTGAAAAGTCTTAGTAGCTTCCATTGGTTGCCATGCACTCCGTGTAATACGGTAGAAGCCCTCTTCTCCAATATGACTGGAAAAATATTAATGGGAAAAGTGATCTGAGCAGAGAGTTACTTAAAAACAATAAAAGAGCACCTGAAACTTTTACTCTTAACTCCAAACATCTATTATTCATAATAGGGTCAAAGTTTTTGACTCCATTTCTCCAGAACAGGGTTTTACACTATCTGTGTGACACAGCCAGCTCTCACCCAACTTCCATGCTCCCCATGTCTAGCTTCTATAAAGTGGAGCAAAATCTTAGAGGACTTTAAGCACAAGCCAAAATGTGAAAGTGATATCCTTCTTGATCTTAATGCTGTTCCAATTAGCTTTTGTAACTGTATCATATTTTGTTATCAATAGTGTGTGTGATCTGTAGACCAGCAGTGTCACTATCACCTGGGAGCTAGTTGGAAATTCAAGGTCCCAGGACCCACCCAGACCTGCAGAATCAGATTTGCCTCTTAACACCATCTCTGGGTGATCTGTATGCACATTAAAATCTGGTTAGCACTGACCTAGCCTTTACATATCTCACTAGCAAATTTTAGGGAGATCCATCCATGCTTCTTTCTGTCCTTATATTTTATGGCACTATGTACTATTTAACTGAATCAGGTAATTATAATGAGTAATGCCTCAATGTTTCAGCCTGGTTCTTTGCTGTGCTACAGGAGATTAAAAGAAAACATTGATTCCGGGCTTGGATCAGATTGAAGATAAGGAGCCAGTCTGGTGGTGGCTGCATTTTCAGCATGCCATCCCCGTGAGGGGCCTCAGTCTGGCCTCAGATAAACTGAGGAAGCTGGTGAGTTTCTTTCTGTGTCACAAGAG